>CANSNZ010001043.1:0-559155 GCA_947646795.1 Beta lomatogona
AATGAGGATCAAAGCAAGTTTTTATTTATTTATTTTTTCTCTTTTTTTTCCTCTCATTTGCCCTTCCGGGTTTTCATCCTAGATTCTCATTTTCATTCAATTTTTTTTTTTCATCTCTCTTCTTTTTTTCGTCTCACAAAACTCACCCGCTCAACTAGCTCTTTTTGCATAGGCAGCCTTTCGGTTTTCGACCTATCCCAGTGCCCCCAATTTTGCAGTCGCCGCACTTGCAGGTTTTTCAACTCAGCGGGATTCTTTTTTTTTTTCTTATTTTGTCACTTTTTTTTTTCAAAAATTTTCATCAAATTACCACAATATATACAAAACAAACCAAACAAAACAAACTAGAACAAGCTAAAATACCACCACATTTAATCAATCTCCTAACGCTTATGATGCACATTGTCCTCAATGTGGAAGGACAAACAAGAATAAGAGGGAAAGGAAAAGGGAAAAGCTCTAAGAGCCGAGGGGCCGCGCTCAAGCCAGCGCAAGGGCGCCCTCTGAGCCTCTCCGCTCCGGGCGGCGTATAATGCGAGCCGCCTCGATCTCGGATGTGGGATCGGAGTACCAGGAGTTACGGTTCTCCGGTCCCAGAGTGAAAACGGGATACAAAGAAGTTGTTCATGGCCGAAACCATGGAACCAAGTGAATAAATATGGTCCTTCATCCCATACATCCTATCCACCTTCTCCCAAATCGCCCCTAATCTTGTATAGTTCTTGTTGAGCCCGAAGCTGGGCGTGAGGGAGGTAACCTGCTCCTATTGGTGCTAGCTTTGCATCTTCTTTGAGGCTGGCAGTATTGGAACTACGTAGGCTGAGGCTCGGGTGAGGCGAGACTAGACCTCTTCGGGGTCCTCGACCTAATTCTCTGCCACCCCGGGCATACCTCTCGTCCGGGGAAGGAAGAGCTCCTCATGTGTGTGGTGCGCTTCGGTAATGGCCACCCGGCTCATGCGGTAAAGCCATATATCGAGATTTCTCGCCCCAAAGAGCCACACATTACTCGTCTCATTGCCTATGGTTTTAAAATGAAGCATGGTAATACTTCTCAAGGCAATGGTATCATAGCAGTTAGAATCACGGGAATATCGACCACTAGCTGTCCCCAAAGGGGTCAATGTGGGGTTGCCCTTCTTATCCACGGGCACTTGGACACCTAGTTGGGAGGCTAAAAAGGCTAATCATGCCCCCAACCTCCAACTTCCCGAGGCCTTCCCTCGGCCAGTGAGCTAGCACCTATCCACCCAAATTTTCACCCAATCTGGACACCCCTCCCCTTGGGTGTCATGGCCCAAAGACATTTAAGGTCAAATTCCCGTATATTAGTGGGCTCTCTGCACAAGGCCGTCATAGACAAAGACGGTGCACGTAGCGGAAGGCGGGGTGGGGGATGGCGCTACTCTTGCGTGGCTATGCCACTTATGACCACCAATAATCTTGTACCAAAACACAAGCAGGATTATAGTTCTCGGTCTCTAGAAAGTCATCCTCGGCTATGAAGTCCCAAGCAAAAGCACTCTCATCTCGAGGAAATTCATTTTGTATTGGTTGTCATTGAGGGAGAAGCGATGTATTCAGATTCATCATCGGTTTCGGCATGTTTTGGAGAGTCGAAAGGAAATCGAGGGTGTACCGCTCATAAGTTCGGGCCCTCTTCCATAGAAAGTTTCGGAGGCCAACCTTGTTGAGAAGAAACTCAACCGAGCTAACTAACCCCAATTTTTCTAGGGTAGAGTAATCCGTAAACTTAGTTTCATGTATTACCCTCCCGGTCTGTCAAGGCGGTCCCATCGCCTTTTAGCTTGGTCACTTAGCTTCTTAAGGCCACGGGGAGTTAATGTGGGGAACGGGGTACGGTCGACTTCTCTTGCTCAATTTTTTTTTTTTTGTTTCTTATTTTCAGCTGAGAAGAACTAACAACGGCAAGGGGTTTGACACAACGACACAAACAAGAACACTCTTACACTCTAAACACCCTCCCACACGATAATAACCAATCGCCAATTCCCTGATTGAGTTCAACAATCACAACAACTGACACCACACAACTCGATAACTACAAACAATGTCTTATTGAAACAAGCTACAACCCTACAATTAAGCAAGAATAAGGCATTTCAAGCAAAATCAAAGAGAAGTAGGAAAGAGTATATTATACAAAAATGGAAGTGAAGTAGTGTTATATAGGGTGATTAGAACTTGTGAATAGCTCCCTAAGCATGTGAATGATCCTCCAAGCTTCAATTTGGATGGTGTTGCTTCGAATCAAAAACCCCCAAATTCTAGGGTTTGGTAGAAGGTGATGATTTTCGAAATTGTGGGAGGATTATGGTGTGAAGGAGAGAAGAAAGTAGGGAATTTGTGTAGAGAAGTGAAAAGGAGAAGATTAGAGGATAGAATGAGAACTTGTTGTGAAGATTTGAGAGTGGGAGATGAGAGGAGGGTGCTTGAGAGATTTTGAGAGTAAGAGAGGGGCGTCGCGTGAAAGGGGGGCGGGTAATTGAGCTTCGTTTTAAAAAAGAAAGTCGGGAATGGTTGTCGCGAGTCGCGATCAGTGTCGCGAGTCGCGACCTGACGACTTCGCGAGTCGTGACCTGCATGTTTTTGGCTCCAAGCTCCCTCTTCACTCTTGTCCACCTATCACTCTCATTTTCTTCACTTTTGCTCGCATTCATTGCTTATTTGCTTTGATTTGCTTTGATTTCAAATGCGAAGCAACTCTCGGCTCTTGATACTCGCTCATCAACATTGTTACACACAACAACTTCACGAGTCACGAACTTTCCTTCTATTCCCTGCAAAACAAACAACCACAAGCATAATATCCTCCAAAAACCAAAAGAAAACTAACTTTATACACTATATACAACAAGCTCGTTTATTTATCGTACGTCGACACGACTTACAACCATAAGGTCTAACCATAGTCAGGGTCACAGGAACATCCTCGGCCCCAACCTGCTTGAATCGTTCAAAGTACGGCTTAAGCCGCTGCCCATTTACCTTCAAAATCTTGGAGGTGGCTTCACTTTAGTTTCCACGGCTCCATGTGGAAACAGGTTTCACGACAATGAATGGCCCGATCCACCTAGAACGCGGTTTTCCTGGAAAAGACGTAGGCGGGATTGAAACAAGAGGACCTTTTGGCCCACCACGAACTCTTTTCTTATTATTAGCTTGTCATGCCATGCCTTAGTCTTTGCTTTGTAAATTGATGCGTTTTTCAAAAGCCTCGTTCCTTATCTCCTCCAATTCTTGCAACTGTAGCTTCCGATGCAATCCAGCTTCATCCAAGGCCATGTTGAAGTTTTTAATGGCCCAATATGCTTTGTGCTCAAGCTCCACTGGAAAGTGACACGGTTTTCCAAACACCAATCGGTATGGTGACATACCAATGGGGGTTTTGTAAGCCGTCCTATATGCCCATAGTGCATCCTCCAATCGCAAGCTCAATCCTTCCTACTTGGATTCGTCGTTTTCTCCAAGATTGATTTGATCTCGCGATTGGACACCTCAGCTTAGCCATTTGTTTGTGGATGGTAGGCCGTGGAGGTCTTGTGAGTCACATGATACTTTTTCAGCAGCGCACCTATGGTTCGATTGCAAAAATGAGTTCCCTTGTCACTAATCAATGCCCTTGGAATTCCAAACCTGCAAAATATGTGAGATTTCACAAAATCTGCAACCACCTTAGCATCGTCGATGCAGTGGCCTTAGCCTCCACCCATTTTGATACATAATCCTTTGCTAAAAGAATGTATATGAAACCAAAAGAGGTCGGGAAAGGTCCCATAAAGTCAATGCCCCATACATCGAAGATTTCACAATACAAAACCGCACTTTGAGGCATTTCATTCCTTTGGGATATGTTCCCGACCCTTTGACAATTATCACAAGATTTACAGAAATGAAATGCATCCCTATGAAGACTCGGCCAATAAAAACCACACTCCAATACCTTTCGTGCCGTCCTTTTTGCTCCAAAATGACCCCCACATGCATGGGAGTGACAAAAGGTAAGGATAGAAGCTACCTCTTCATCGGGAATACATCTCCTTACTATTTGATCGGCCAATGCTTCCGGAGATAAGGCTCGTCCCATACATAGTGCTTGGCATCGCTCTTGAGCTTATCATACGTGCCTTGGAAAAATGAGGAGGAAAACAGGTTAGAAACAAGAAAATTGATAATATCTCGCATACCATGGGTGCGAAGCATCTAGGGCCATTAATTGTTCGTCCGAGAACTCTTCCCGAATAGGCTCTTGCCATGGCTTCTCCGAACTTGGTTCCAGATCATAAGAGGATACTAATCGACTCAAATGGTCTGCGACCAAGTTCTCAGTTCCCTTCTTGTCTCGCACTTCCAAATCAAACTCGCTTTATAAGAGAATCCACCAAATTAGCCTAGGTTTGGCTTCTTTCTTCGCCATTAAATGGCGGAGAGCTGCATGGTCAATGAAAACAATTACTTTCGTCCCGAGCAAGTAGGATCGGAATTTCTCCAGTGAAAACACCACAGCTAACAACTCCTTCTCTGTTGTGGAGTAGTTACGCTGTGCCTCATTCAGTGTCAGAGAAGCATAATAGATGGCATGTGGCACCCTTCCAACTCTTTGTCCTAGCACCCCACGTACAGCGTAGTCGCTTGCATCGCACATAATCTCAAATGGAAGAGACTAATCTGGAGGTTAAATGATAGGAGCTGAGACTAGCCTCCCCTTCAAATCCTCGAATGCCTTCTTACATGCTTCATCCATCACGAACTCTACATCTTTCTGCAACAATCTGCAAAGAGGATATGAAATCTTCGAGAAATCTTTTATAAACCTGCGATAAAAACCTGCATGGCCAAGAAAAGAGCGGATTTCTCGCACATTAGTCGGGTAAGGTAAGGACTGAATAGTATCAATTTGTGCCTTATCCACTTCTATACCCTTCACAGAGACCACATGGCCTAACCCAATCCCTCGCTCAACCATGAAATGACACTTTTTCGGAATTTAGCACAAGGTTAGTTTCAATGCAGCGTTTCAAAACCATAGTCAAGTGCTCCAAACAATTTTCAAAGGAGTTTCCATGCACGATAAAATCGTCCATGAAAACTTCCACAAACCGCTCCATATATTCTGACAAAATACTTACCATACACCTCTGCAAAGTCGCAGGGGCATTGCATAGCCCAAAAGACATTCTCCGATAAGCAAACGTGCCAAAGGGACACGTGAAGGTTGTTTTCTCCTGATCTTCCGGCGCTATGGCCACTGAAAATATCCCGGAATATCCATCTAGGAAGCAATAATAAGCATGACCAGCTAATCTTTCGAGCATCCGGTCAATGCAAGGCAATGGAAAATGATCCTTCCTTGTTACGGCGTTGAGCCTACGGTAATCAATGCGGACTCACCACCCATTTTTGACACGGGTGGGTACTAAGACACCATCTTGGTTCTCCTGTTGTGACTCCAGGACTTCTTTGGAACAACTTGGGTCGGACTAACCCATTTGCTATCGAAAATTGGAAAAATCATACCAGCTTGGAGAAGTTTCAGAATCTCGGCTTTCACCACCTCCATCATAGGTGGGTTCAGCCGTCTTTGAGGCTGTCGCACGGGCTTTGCATCATCTTCCAATAAAATCCGGTGCATGCAAGTGGCTGGGCTAATTCCCTTGATATCTGCTATAGTCCACCCGATCGCCTCCTTATGCGCTTTTAGTACCTCGATAAGTTTTCTTTCCTGTTCCACGGAGAGCTTACTTGATATAATCACCGGTAGTGTATCTCCATCTCCAAGGAATGCATATTTCAAATGCTCGAGGCAATGCTTTCAGCTCGACTATGGGTGCCTGCAAAATAGACGGTAAAAGCTTCCCCCGAGGGATAGTCAAAGGCAAAGGACCCACAAAGGAGGGAACGAGTGGAAGAGTCACATGTTCCTCCAAGGCCTGGACTATTTCCTGCAAGTTAGCACTTAAAACATATTCAACATCATTTCCCTCTAAGTTGTCCAAGCTATGTTCGAGAACTACCTGCAAAGAATCTTCACCACCTATCTCGAAAACGTCCTGCGAGTATGAATCAATGACATCTATGGAGTAACAAGAGTGGTCATCTCTCGGGAATTTCATGGAGTCATAGATGTTAAACTCTACAAGACTTCCATCAAATTCCATAGTAAGACAACCGCTATGCACATTAATTTTTGTTCTCGTGAGTTTTTTAAAAATGGCCTTCCTAACAAAATAGGAGTGGCGTGCTTGTCATGCTCCATATCTAAAACATAAAAATCAACAGGAAAGATTAACTTATCGACCTTAACCAACACGTCTTCTACTATCCCTTTCGGGTAAGCATTAGAACGATCGGCTAACTGAATCACAACACCAGTTTCATGCAGGGTAGCCAGTTTTAGGGACTCATATAAAGAATATGGAATGACATTAATCGAAGCCCCTAAATCCAGCATAGCCCTAGGAAACGTGGTGTTCCCAATCACGCAAGGGATAACGAACATGCCTGGATCACTGCACTTCGGAGGAAGTGCCTTTTGAAACATAGCAGAGACATGCTCGCTAACCTTTACCTTTTGGGCTCCCCTTAACCTTTGTTTCCTTTTTGTAGTACACATTTCCTTAAGAAATTTGGCATACCTAGGAATTTGCTTCAAAGCATCCAAAAGGGGAATATTTACCTCGCATTTACAGAAAGTCTCGTAAATGTCACGATCACACTCCTTTTTCCAAGTGTCTCGCAGTGCTTCCGGGAAAGGAGGAGGCGCTCGTAAAGTGCGGGAGGTGGAGATTGCTTGGGCTTCTCACGAGATGTGGAAGGCTCGGCATCGGCTCGGCTCGCTCGGCTCATAAACAACAATCTCCTCCTCGATCTCTTTATCTCTTCCTTTTATCTCTTTTCCGCTCCTCAAAGTGATTGCACTTGCATTCTGCTTCGGATTAAGCTCCGTTAGAGACGGTAGCTTTCCCGAATCTCGAGCCTCTAACCGGTTCACTGCTCCAGAGACCTGGCTCATTTGTTGCTCCAAATTCTTGATGCTCGATCGGGTCTCCTCCTGAAACTGAACCATATTTCCCTGCATGTTAGTCACATTTTTAGTTAAAGCATTAATCATTTCTTCAGTTCACATGCTAGTACTCGGTCCCTGTACTTGGCCTTGCGGCCTAAAATGTGGGGCTCCTTTCTCCTGGTGTCCCGGGTAAGGAGGTGGAGGACGACTATACTGCTGCGGGCCCTGCTGGTTTCCCGGGGCATTCCCATATCTCAAATTGGGGTGTTCTCGTCACCCAGGATTATATGTGCTCGAATACGGGTCATACCGCTTTTGAAAACCTTGGCCCTGAAATCCGGCCGCCTTTACCTCTTCACTCGCTTCCTCCTGCAAACAAGGACAAAAATCTGTGGAATGGTTCGAAGAGCAAATGCCACAAGCTTTCACATGTTGAGTATTCTTTTCCTTTGTCATGAATTCCCGCACCATAGATGTCAAAGCTTGCACTTGATCTTCTAACTTAGAAGTTCCAGGACTCTCGGCCGCCACACGACGAGCTCTTGATCTTCTAGTGAATTGTCTCGAGCCCTCAACCGGCTCGTTTATCAAATCTTTAGCGGCTTATGCGGTTTTATTTACAATTGAACCTCCACTAGCTGCATTCACCATACGTGCATCTTCACCACAAAGCCCATTGTAAAAGTAGAGCACTAAGTCTTCATCTGCATAGCCATGATAAGGCCAACTGGCACACAACTTCCTGAATCTGGCCCAGTACTCATAGAAGGTTTCATCACTCTTTTGCTCGATGTTGCTTATCTCCTTCTTCAACAGAAGACATTGAAGTTGGAAAATATTGTTCGAGAAAAGCCTTTTCAAATCAGCCCATGTGGAAATGCTACCCGGTGGAAGGTAATACTGACCAATCATTTGCCGCACCTTTTAATGAGAACGGGAAGGCTTTGAGTTTCACCTTCTCTTCCGACACTCCGCTTGGTTTCATCTTGCTACACACCACATGGAATTCCGAAAGATGCTTATTCGGATCCTCACCATTTAGCCCATAGAATGTCGGAAGCAAATGTATTAACCCCGATTTCAGTTCAAAAGTCTCCCCTTCATCTTCTTGTGGGAATGTAATGCATAAGGGTGCTGATCAAGGTTAGGAGGCGTGAGCTCCTTCAATGTGCGTGGCTCGACCCTCGGAGGCATCTCTTCTTCTATGTTGATAGAAAAGGAAGCTCCTTGAAGTTTTCACGCCGTTCTCTTCTCAACACGAAAAGAGTTAATTCCAAATCTCGATCGTACTTTGCAAAGGGTGTTGGTTAGTAGCACGAGTATTAACCATAAACTACAAAGCAATACAACCTAAAAAATAATTAAAAAGTTTACTAATTACAAACAAGAAACGCGTTGCTCCCCGACAACGGCGCCAAAATTTGGTAGGTGTTAGCCGTGTACTCCTAACCAAATATAATTAACCTACTCTCATGCACACTAAGCAAGTATAATGGAAGTAGGGATCGTATCCCGAGGGAGCAAAGGAACTTGTTCGGAAATTAGTGAATTAAGGAACCTAGTATATGCTAAGGCCAAAGTAACCGAATTAGGGGGGTTTGGAACAATCCAAGCAAGCTAAACTAAGCACGGTATTAAAATACGAAGAGATTACAATATAAAAAGGCCTTGGACTCGATTGGCATCCACCCTAACCTAGTTTGTGGTCACAAAATCTTAACCCCCGACACTTCCTATGGTCACCTATCGAGAAGTCTAGACCTCTATCCTCCTAAATTGTGGCTAAACACACGATCCGCGTGGTTTGAACCGCCCTTACTATGCCTTAACTCAAATGAATCGCACTTAAGTCCAAACCAAAGTAGCATTAAGGTCGAGGAACACGATAGGATTACTAATGTTATCAAAGCAATAACATTCAAATAATAAGTAATGCTTCTCTAAGTGCAAAAGATTAATGTTCGGCATTTAATCAAACACCTAGCATGCTACATGGAGCTAGGAGCACAACAATCGATTATGTACCTAGAATTAGCATTAGATGAATCACACAACAATACTAGTAACGTTCCTAGCAAAGATTATGCAAACATCATGAAATTAAATACAAGAAGCATCACAATGACCATAGAGAAAGTAGAGGATAAGAACTTCTCAGAAATAGATTAGAGCTTCAACAACCAAATCCAAGATTCTCTTGGGAACGTCCCCAAGAGGAGTTGGATGGTTAGTGGGGCGCTCCGGATTATGATGGAAAAACTGCATGTTGTTCTTAATCGCTTCCTGGATGATTGTTGCCATCTTAGTACGAAAGTCATTCGGGACGTTCTCTAGATGGGCAACGATCCTTTGGAAGTTCAAGATTCTCCTGAATGACGAGGTTGTTGGCTTGGTCGGGGACATTGACGATGGACGGAGGTCTATTCCTTCCTCGAGGCGGTCTCTCATGTTCTACTGTGTCTTCGACATTGACCTGAAAACTTCGGTTCCTAGCCACATTGGACGATTGACAGTCCGTCATCGTTGTGTCGCCCCAAACGGCGCCAAATGTTTAGTATGCTTGTCCGCAAGTAAGCTATAGGCTTAGCTTCCTTTTCCGGCAAGTAAACCAATTTCCCTTAGATGTTCTTCACTTGGAGACTTGTGCAACAATGTCTGAATCTATCCAGTCTGAACCTGAGCTTCGTTCCCGAACCTGCAAAAAAGGACCCACCCTGGAGGTTTGGATGGTGGTTCCCCCTCCGAAGCTTAAGTCAGATATCAGGAGTGGTAAGGAAAAAGTAGAGATAGAAAGAGAAAGTGAGAGAGTATTTTTACAGAGTAAGTTTACACTGTTTGCATTGAATGATCTTTCTCCTGATTTCAGGGGTATTTATAGTGTTTGTGGTATGACTGCTGCCCTTTTAGGTTCCCTAGAATATTGGCACCTGATTGGCTAGGCAATCAAATCATGACACTTGGCAGGCTAGGATTGGTGATGGATCATCAACCAATCACCTGCAGCCACCTTAAAGATTTGGGCTCTGACTAACCTTTGGGCTAAAAAGGTGAGTCCTTTCTCCCAACTGGCTATAACCCAATGATTAAATCATTTTCCTTTATTTTTTCTGAGAGGACACGTGTACAACCCTGATGGACCCAAGTGTCTCTAAAGGAGCCGTAGATATTTTAGGCTACAACAATTATTATTATCATTATCATTATCATTATCATTATCATTATCATTATCATTATCATTATCATTATCATTATCATTATCATTATCATTATCATTATCATTATCATTATCATTATCATTATCAATTATCAATTATCAATTATCAATTATCAATTATCAATTATCAATTATCATTATTATCATTATTATCATTATTATCATTATTGTCATTATTATCATTATTATCATTGTTATCATTGTTATCATTGTTATTGTTATTGTTATTGTTATTGTTATTGTTATTGTTATTGTTATTGTTATTGTTATTGTTATTGTTATTGTTATTGTTATTGTTATTGTTATTGTTATTGTTATTGTTATTGTTATTGTTATTGTTATTGTTATTGTTATTGTTATTGTTGTTGTTCTTGTTGTTGTTGTTGTTGTTGTTGTTGTTGTTGTTGTTGTTGTTGTTGTTGTTGTTGTTGTTATTATTATTATTATTATTATTATTATTATTATTATAGTTGTTACAACAATAATAAGATATACTGTTCCTGTTGTAAGAAATGAAATTGACAAATTATAATATAATATAAAAAAGTACTTACATAGATAATGTACGCATTCACAAATGCATGTTTTTGAGGACAAAAAGTAATGAGAAATACTAACAAAAACTCTATCATTAGCCATTTAATATATAAGAATTTGAACTAAAGCAATGTCAATTGAAACATCTCCAAAACAAATTCTACTATATATGTATATATATCAATAATAAAATGGAAAAACTAATAAGGGCAGTCCCAACTATTACACTCCTTCCATAAAAGATCCCAACTTTCGAATATCTCACAGCAGGTCATACTTTATGTCATATTTTATAAGGGTGGTCCATGTAGGTAATTTACATGCTATAGTAGGTAAAATAGATCGCGTGCAGTTCACATGACTAGCACATATAACACTTATATCCCCTGCTTCTTGGGAAATTCCTCTGCTTCTACCCTATTTCACATAGTACTTTTGAATCTTCTTGATTATCTAAAAACTAAATCTTTAAATTTCAAAAATTTCTCCTTAAAATCCACTCCAATTTCCATTTATTTGCTTCTATGATGTATAATTCTACTACCACCACTATTGTTACTCATCCTTCTCATAATTCGTATGCTAATTGATGTACCCATTGCTTTTAATATGCTGCTTGAATGATACAACTCGGAAGAAGTGTTCATTCATCCCCTAATACCAAACAATTTCAAAACCCTTTTAATAAAAGAATCTTGCTCAAGCAACCCACAAAAATTTGTAATTTAGCTCTTCTATCATCTTAATTTGAGCGTACTTAGAACTAAAGTTTTCATCTTTGGTAACATTTTTGGAAGATGAAAACCCATGTTACGAGGAACCACAATCCCTGCTCAAACAACCCTTTTAACACCAAACATTTTTGGTGATGTGAAGAAAGTGAGGAGAGAGAGTGCAGTGAGTTGTGTTGCGATGGAGGAAGGTGGCGATGGAGAAACAAAATTGGAGAAGATGCAGAGGCCTTGCGACCGTCAATCAAAATATGAGACACTGGATTTTCTTCCTTCAACTATATTTTATGGAGAATTTTTGATGTTACGAGACACTTGGGGGAAGGCGTAATACCAATAACAAGGTAAATTGGAGACAAAATCTATCAAGAGAACTACTAACTAAGAGAATGAAATTAAAGAGAGGTGCTTTCTTAAGAAGGAAGAGCCGGGGAAGACAAAGCTAATATATGAGAAAATGAACGGCAGTGGGGAATTGAATTAAAACGGGACGAGTTGAAGGTGAAGAAGGTAAAGCTGGGTACTACGAAATCTTCGGAAAAATGGTGGAGAATGGCAAATTGAGATGGTGGTTACGGGGTAATTATGGAGGAGAGAGAAGGAGGGTGGTGATTCCATTTTTAATTAAGTGCGGGCTGTTAAGAGGGATCGTGGTGGAGGTGAGGTGGCTAGAATGGTGTATGTGGTTTTAAGTATAAAAAAAACTTGTTCTTCCACGGTGTCAGCACGTTACCAGTCACTAAGTCCACGTTTGTCAAATGCACATAAAAGTTGGGACTGTTGTGGAGTATCTGATAGTTAGGACCTTTTATGGAAGGAGGGTCATAGTTCGGACCGCTATTGTCAATTTTTCCTAATAAAATCTTGTATCTCTTTTTCTTCATCGTCAATTATTTCACCAAATTTGCATGAATGTTTTCGAGTGATCGTGACAGACTATTCCAATAATATATCTCGTAGGTGTGGATTTTTCATTCCTTTAATGCCTACACGCGGTGTGAGCGCGTTTATTTTTTTTGGTAAAATGTAAGCTTTTATATTACCAAAAAGACCATGAAAAGTCCACCCAAATACAAAAGCAAACAACCTAAGGATTAAATCAAAATCCAAAGACTACAGCAACACAACAGCATCAACCTAACTCAGAACTACACATCAGATCAATTACAAGCCATTACAAGATTATGAAACCAAGACTTATCGACAATGAGACCATTTGTTATCTATACATCCTCGAATTCTACTACGGACATCCAATTGAATGTCTCTAACAATTTTTTCGGGAAACTTAAGCGCACCATTCCACAAAGTATAATTCCTTGTCTTCCAAATATGGTAAATCGGTGCAGCTAATGCAAGCATATCCTACCTTGTCTTCTCGAATTTCCTCCCCCATCTCTTCCATGAAGTAATAAGGTTCTCATGAGCTTGCATTTTGATTCCAAGCCAGCTCATAACACCTCTGCAAATTCTGATACTGCAGGGACATTGGAAGAATAAATGCACAAGAGTTTCTGCTTCACTTGAACACAACAGACAGTCTTCATCATTACTCACCCCACTGAATAAACAACCTATCCTTAGTTTTCAATTTTCCTATCATTGTCATCCGGGCAATAAAGGAATGTTTAGGTAAGTTATACCTATTCCACACCCAATGATGCCATAACACCTTCAATTCTTTGCCCTTTAAGCCGGTTGTACCCTTCCTTGACACTATATATTTTCACACCATTTTGCCACTTGATTCCCATGGTAAGCATGCTTGAACATATCTTTAGCTTTACAAATCTGCTTCCAAACCCATTTGGAATTTTTAGGAGCATTATACTCCCACCGAGTTCTCTTGTTTGATATAAACACTATGAACCCATTTGATCCAAAGAACATCCTTTTTCCGAGCCACTTGCCGGACATATTTACCAATAGCGGCCATGTTCCAAGCATAACAATCTTGTAAGCCTAGACCACCATACTTCTTAGGTCGCACATCCAATCCCAGGCACGGGAGGACTTTTACTCAACACTAGTTTACCTTCCCACAAAAAGGATCTACACGGTTGAATAATCCTTTTTAGCACACCTTTGGGCAAAAAAACACCCGAGCCCAATATGAGTGAAGACTCAACAACACATAGTTGATCAACACGGTTCTAGTTGCATATGATAAATGCCTAGAACTCCAACGGACAATTTACGTGCATAATTCTATCAATAATGATATCACAATCAGCTTTGGTTAGTCTTTTTAGAGGTGATGGGAACCCCTAAATATCTAAAAGGAAATGAACCTTTCTAAAACCCTGTGATCTGCAATATTCTTTGTTGCACCTCTTCCTTCACATTACCAAAATAGATTGCTGTTTTATCAGGACTCGCATGCAATCCAGATACAAGAGCAAAATCTTTCAAAGTCCTAACCATCAAAACAACTAACTGCACATCTCCTTTACTGAATAACATTAAATCATCAGCAAAAATAAGATGGGTGAGCTTGAGATGATTGCATCTATAATGAAAAGAGAAAGACTCTTTTTTACACATTTTCTTCATCAGTCTTGTAAAATACTCCATAGCAAGCACAAAGATCAAAGGAGAAATTGGATCTCCTTGCCTCAAACCCCTTCTACCTTGGAAAAAACCACAAGTATCTCCATTAATACTCACAGAAAAAGTAGGACATGGTATACATTCCATAGTCCATCTCACAAACTGTTCTGGAAACTTCAAGCCCACCAACAATTCTTGAATGAAATTCCAGTTTAAGGAATCATAGGCTTTCCTCAAATCAACCTTCAATGTGCTTCTAGGAGGTTGAGACTTCCTTTTATAGTGTTTCAGCATATCTTGACAAATCAAAATATTGTGCATGATCACTCTATTTTCAACAAAGGCACTTTGAACCTCATCAACAACACTAGGCAGCACTAATTTCAATCTACTACATAACATCTTAGAGATGAGCTTATATAGCACATTACAGTATGCAATAGGCCTAAACTGTGTTACATCATTAGGTTGATCAACCTTTGGAATAAGGCAAAGGTTAGTAGCATTAATTTACTTTAAAAGCTTACCTATTTAAAAGAAATTAAGGACAGCTTTGCAAATATCATCACCAATACTTGACCAGGCATGCTTGAAGAAATTACTATTATAGCCATCTGGTCCAGGGGACTTATTCACATCAATGTCCCAGAGAGCTTGTTTAACATCATCTCTAGTAAACGTTGCACATAATAAATGCTGTTGTTCAGAGTTGAGCAAAGGACCTTCCTTCAAAATTGTTTTACTGGCATGGCCTTCCACTGGAGGAGCAGTACCCAGCAGCTGTTTATAGAAATCAACAAAAGCATTCTTAATTTTCTCCCTCTCATCCTGCTACACTCCATTCACATCCTTAATTCTACATATCTGGTTCTGCACCCTTCTCTTTTTTAAGCAAGCATGAAAATATCTTGAATTCAAATCACCACTATTTATCCACTCTTGCTTCACCTTCTGGTGCAAGAAGCTCATTCTGGCTTTATGCAACTCAAAATATTTCATTCTAGCTTCATTCTCCTGACTGTGCAACTCACTATTAAAAGGGTCTTGATGTACTAACCCCTGAATAGTGATCAACTTTTACATAGCTTCCTCTGCAGCTTGTTCTATGTTTGAGAATTTCAGTTTACTTAGCTCTTTCAGCACACTTTTCAGCTTCTTCAGTCTAGAAACAACTTGAAACATAGGAGCACCTTGAACTCTGTCTCTCCACACCCCCTGAACCTTATCCATAAAATCTTTAGCTAAGGTCCACATGTTAAAAAACCTAAATGCCTTAGGTTTATTAACCCTCTGAGTCTCACATCTAATGACACAGGGATTATGGTCAGAGATACTCTCAGGAAGAAAAATAGCCACAGCATCCCCAAACATATCATCCCATGCTTGATTAGCCAAAACTCTGTCAATTTTTGAAAAAACTCGATCTTCCCCCTCTTGCTTATTGCACCAAGTATAAAAAGGGCCGGAAGACTTATGATCTTCCAAGCCACTTAATCTAACACAATTCCGAACCCGGCAATTTCCTCTAAGGTTACGGTGACCCAATTCTTTCATTCATATGCGAGAACATTATTAAAGTCTCCTCCTATGACCCCGAAGCACCTCTAATTGCACCACTACTCTGAATAATTTCCTTCCATAATTCATCTCTTTCTTTTGCATCGCTTAATCCATAGACAAAAGTAACAGCAAACTGTTTGCCAGAAGCTAAATGACTTACTTCACAATGAATCAACTGAGTAGAACACCCAATTATATTCACTGCAAATTTGTTAGGTAGCCATATCACCCACTTTCTACCACCCTTATGATGCTGATAGTTTGTAACTATACTCCATCCAGCACACACTTTATTATAAACCTTGGGGAAGTTTACCATCTTCACCCTTGTTTCAAGGAGGCCACAAAGTCCCAAATTATTATGAGACAAGAACCATCTCACATCATTATGTTTCAAAGGACTATTGAGACCCCTTGTGTTCCAAAATCCTATCTATCCATGAGGAGGAATAAACTCCCCCACTTCATGAATTTTGCATTGTCCTCCTCCTGAATCTGTTCTGGTACCAGACACTTTGTCTTTATCAGCTTGAATTATGTTACCTTCTGAGATCTCCCCTTCAGCCTGCTCTTCAGTTATTGTAGCCAAACTAGGCCCTGATTTCTCTTTCACCCCTGTGACCTTATCAACAGTTGTAGCATCAGACACCAGTGGTGTCACTTTTCTAACCCAAACTCTAGCAGGTTTAATCTTAGCCTTAGCCAATTCAAACCTCTTTGCTCTACACTCCTCCATAGTATGACCAATTCCCTTACAATCAGAACAAAAAATGGGTTTACACTCATAATGCACAGCCTGAGTTGTAACAATACCCTTTTTATTCACAAATGCAATTTCCTTTGGGAATTCTTGATCCATTTTAACTTCAACTAGAATTCTTGCATATTCTAGTAATTCTTTCTGTGCTGTTGCTATATCAGTTCTAGTAGGAGTTCCAATTCTACTTGCCAACTTATACAAAGTCTGCTGACCCCAATACTTTAGTGCCAGGTTAGGAAGTCGAATCCAAGTTGGCGCCACTTCAATATCTTCCCGAGACAAGCACCATATCGGGCTCCCAATGTTTCATGATAACAGGGTTTTCTATCATACATGATAGGGCCGCTTCCATAGCCTTCATTTTTTCCTCCACTTGTCTTGAATCTAACCACAAAGACTCCATTCTCCATCATAGCAATTTTTTCCACTCCATATTTTCCCCCGGACTCTTCGAATGAATCCATCGGTTATCCTAAAAGGAGGTTTCATCCCTAAACTGTAACACACAATCGCAGACTTCCAGTATACAATTTCAGATTGAATTTCATCATCAAAGATCCTTATCATATCATCAACGTTATGCAGATTATAGCAATCCTAGTTAAATCCAATCCTTCTTCTCTATCATTCTCAAATAGGGATTTACTCCAGTTTTTAGTGTTACCTGTGTTACTAATAAGTTGTTGCATCGGATGTGGAGAAGGATTAATCATCCCCGCCCTGTCTCGCCTAATCGGAGTTCGAACGGATGCCACCCAATTCTCCATATGACTTCTCGCCGCCTCAAAATTGTCCCTATCATCTTTGTGAAAGTTCCATATCCAAAGATGCTTCTGATACACCATCCTCTTCCTCCGATGTCCAACTTAACGCCGACACTTCTTGTATCTCATTCACATTTTATGCTTCCTCGCATCCCTCGATTGAGCGCGTTTATTTGACTACCTCATTGTTCAGGTTTTATTAAAAATATGTTTTGAAGTCGCCAACAATTCTTTAAAGGAAGAATCATAAACCTAATTGGATATTGAAACGGTAGGGACATCTTAGGGACTTATCCAATGTAGATTTTCCCGTCTAGACTCCATAGATGGTCAGGAACCAAAAGTTGAGTTCGAGGGTGAGGGTACAATACAATCACGAACTATATTGCCCATTGCAGGCCTCTACTAAATATCGATTCATTATAGATTTTTTGCCAAAGAATAATCAAATAATGTTTTTAAACACCCTAAAAATATTTAGTCTATGTAGGTTCAGGAAACACATAAAAGACTAATTTTTAGTGGTATGTTATTAGACAACCAATATTAATGGGTTCCTAATAGGTTGTCCATGTTATCTGAATTAGTTAGAACATTTATTTAGGTCTTGATTAACAATAAATACAAGGTGATAATTATTGCAATCAGGCATGAAAAATAATATGTTCATAAAAATATATAAAAAAATATGAAAATAAAATACTGTAGGGAGTTAGTATAATATATACAATACTTACAATCGCAGGGACGAGTTAACAATCTACATCATGAATAGAATGTTAGTAACTTCAATAAAATAATAAAAATAAATAAATAAATAAATAGAATAAATAGAATAAAGGTGGTTAGTTTAGTTGACCCTCATAAATTATATCACCGTCCGGGGTCGTTGATTTGTATGGATCTTGGAAAATTGAATTATACGAGTCGTTAAAAAAAAGATTTGGTAAAAGATTTGGTCATGACGTTGAATTTGTATGTTGAGTGTGTAATATATTATAGTAGCAGTATTAGGAGAACTAATGGAGTATTATTTGTGTTAGGCGTAGGTATCAATAGGATAATGGGTAGTCTTAGGAGATTAGTGGCGGTGGTGATTAGGATGATGATGATGATGATGAACCATGGATGAATATTGAAGGATGATGATTTTGGTACACTAATGCGTGGCAGTATGATGATGAAGGGTGATTAGTATTAGGTAGCAGGGAGGTGAGATGCGCAACAGCGCAGGTGAGGGAAAGTATGAGTTGGAGGATTTCCGAGTGATTATGTGAGGTCGAGTGTTTTTGTGTTGTTGCCGAGTTGTTTGTTGTTGCTGTGTTGTGAGTCGTGTAAATTTGTTGTTGAGTCCTTTGTGTGATGAGGAGATGTGTATTATATAGTGAAGGTAGGTTTAGGTAGTTGGGTTGCAATAGGTTTCCGAAAACTATTGGGTTTTTTAAAAGATTTTTTATAAAATAGTTTGATAAAGATATTTGAAATCACTTTGGAAAAAGATGATATTTTATAAAATTATATTTTTTATTAATAAAACTAATCAATATAATTAATTAATTATATTAATTAAATTGGGGTAGAAAAAGGTGTTTTCAAAAATGGGCTTTCATAAAAATATTTTTAAAAGGTTTTCAAAGATGGACTTTTAAAAAAGTTATTTTAAAACGTTTTAGGAAATGGGCTTAGTAAAACTAGTTATAAAAAAGGTTTTCGGAAATGAATTAATAAAAAGGGTGAGAAAATGGTTTTGGGCTTAAAATATTTTATTTTAGACTCGTTCTTTATTCTTTCCTCGATCCGGACCAATTGGAGCAGGGTATAAGTCATCGTAGGGTACTAAATGGGGAGACACGATTATGTGTCTACAAAAGCCCCCACTTTGACTAAGGTTTGTAAAACCTAAAGTCAAAGTATACGCGTCGGGACAGAGAATGATTCTAAATGCTCTGCAATCCAAAATCACTCGTTTACGCCTGTACCTGCAAAACAAGCAAGAGCTTCAGGAGCAGACATACATGAAACATATTTGCAAAGTAATTGTAAGTTTGCAAAAATGAGATGATAGGTGGAAATGAGATAAATGGTGTAGAGCATTTGTATCCCGCTCCACAGGGCTGAGCTGTTGGCTATCCCGCTCCAAGACAAATGGTGTAGAGCATTTGTATCCCGCTCCACAGGGTTGAGCTGTTAGCTAACCCGCTCCATGACAAATAGTGTAAGAGTATTTGTATCCCACTCCACAGGACTGAGCTATTTGCTGACCCCGCTCCATGACAAATAGTGAAGAGTATTTGTATCCCACTCCACAGGGTTGAGCTGTTTGCTGACCCGCTTCATGACAAATAGTGGAGTTGATTGAAAGTGGTCCGCAGACCTAACATTTTTCTTAGTATTCAGTGTTTCATGAATGATAGACGTTGAGAATTTGTAGGATGGCAAGATCGTATTTTTTGCAAACTTTTGAAAGTTTGTATTGTCGCACGTAATGTCGTAACGAACATTTGAAAACATTCGGAATTGAGCGTGTGGGCTCCACCTGGCTAAGAAGCCCCCAAGTGTGCTGTACAGGACTGTGTGCCAGGCGCACGCGCTTGGCGTTGTATGCTGCACTAGACGCAATGCAATGTTGTACTGAACATTTGAATTCATAAGAAGTTGATCATGTGGCCCCACTAGGCTAAGAATCCCCCAAGTGCGCTATACAGGGTTGTGCGCAAGACGTACAGGCATGCGCATGGCGTGGGATGCTGCGCTGGACGCAGTCTGCTGCGTGCGATGTTGTTGTTGATGCGCTGGACGCACAATGTATATAGCACTTATCTTCTGTTGTTAAATTGTAATGGACCGCAGACCTTGGCAGAGTATAACTCGTATAGAGCTATTTAATGTTGGGTACCTGTGAATACAATTAACACACACATATACAGACAAAGAACTAGGGGACATGCATGTGTCCTGTGATGTGGGTGCTAGTGTATGGATAGGACATGACTTGACTCAACTTGATTTTACTCGACTTACCTTGACTTGACTCGACTTGACTTGACTTGCATGTGCTATCGGGTGTGCATACATGTGTGTGTGACTCAATGATTGATGTTAGAATCCTATAGTTAAGGACGAGGGACGCAATGCTTGACACAATGCTTGGATGATGCAGATCTGTAATGCAAATGCAGAGATGTGACACTAATGCATATATATGACACTAATGCAGATGATATGATTTTGATGATTTGATCGCTCCATCAGAAGCTCAAATTTTCGTTTTAGAAAACCATTTTCGAAAGAGAAGAAAGGGGAAGCCCCCAAGGATGATCCATGTAAGCTGTTTTTGATTCAAAATATGTTGTAGTTGTTACGGGCCTAAGTGAGCCCATAGAACAGTTAGGATCTCGTATGAGCCTGGAGCCCACAATATTTTGTATGGACTCCTAATGAAGTCCTTATCAAGGTACACATGGAGCCTATGAAGGATGATTTGTTGGATTAGAAATACATTGTAGTCCTCATAATGCTTGAATTGTATGCGCTTTGATTTTCGTATGTCAAGGCCTAAGTGAGCCCATACAATCGGTTCAATCTTGTATCAGTGTGGGTTTTAAAACCCAAGATTTCATGTTTGGACTCGTAATGAAGTCCTTATTACAATAGGCCTATACTCGGAGCCTATGATTTTCTGTGTGGAAGCCCCCAGTAAGATGGAGTTTATGAAGTACTCAGCTTGATTGCTTGATTTTGAAGATATCTCGTCACGCTTAGCGAAAGTTTCGACCAAAGATTCCGTATAGGGATCCTAAGGTGAGAAGACAAGAAACTCCAAAGAAAAGAACACTCAAAAGATAAGGCACGGTCATAGCGCTGAGTGTTGAAAGGTTATGCTAAGGTTGGCTTAGAAGCGATAATGTAGCTTAGAAAAAGGAAGTGATTAGAATAAGAAAAGGCAGAGTCATAATGAATCGACTCACGCAATGAGGTAGGCTAATGACGCAGGTTCGAATCCCAGTCTAGTTCTAAAGGTAGGGATGAGCATTGAAAATTCATAATTTTTTTTTGGGCAATCGCGCTTTTCTCAAGGGCTTAGATGAGCCTTAAAAATAAATGTCTCTTTTGAATTAAAATGGTCGGGCCTCAAAAGAGGTTGCCTACGTATCCATGATGGAATCAGGCCAGTCGTAGCTCTTAACGTTGCAATTGGTGGCCAAGCATTTTGCTTTGGAGCCATTTGCAATGAATTAGGCATTAGTTTGGAAGAGGTCTTTGGCAAGGGTGGATAGTGATGTTGGTTTTGTTTGGTTTAAAGCGGTCAGACCTCAAGGTGAGGTTTCCTACGTATCTTTAGCAGAATCAGACCGTAGTTCAGGCTAGTGAATGAGAAGGTGCACTGACTTTTGTCTAAGTCGCCCTTTTGGGTTTTCGACCTAGGGGGCTTTGGTTAGTCTTTTGTGGCTTATTGGAATGAAATGTGCATGGTTGTTACAAATATTTGATTTGACTTGTAATGGTTTAGAATCAATTAACTTGTAAAGTTTTGCGTCTTGACTGATTAACTAATAAGCCATTATACAGGCAAATCATAACATAAATAAGATTGTTTGGCACTTGATCTTTCATATCATATGTAGGCTATTAGCATAGAAAAATCATTTAGCCTTTTGGGGGGATAAATTCAATCTCATATTTTTTTTTGAAAGAGACAATTGAAAAAGAATACAGTACATGACAAGATCAATTAAGCACTAGCCATCTTTTACATTGCTTAATTCTTTGACTACTGAAAAAACCATAGCTAACTAGCCCAATTGCTTACCGTCACAAACTGTATGCAAAGTAGGAGGAATATAAGAAAGAGGCAGAAACAACATTTACAAACAAAATCCAAAAATGTAAGAAGCCAATCAATCTTAAAAATCTTAGTGCACCTCATCCAAGCTTTTACCAATTCCTATTAAAGTGAAAAATTCAACATATCACAAAGAAAAATCTTCTTTACTCTAAAATGCAAGTACCCAAAGCATTGCCATTAAGTTATAATCTACCTCTCAAAGAAAATCAAACATATCTAAAGTTGTTGTGCTAAAGAATGAAGTTAACATCGAGATCAAAACTCAAATCAAAGACATGGAATTCCAAAATTAATTAAATTCCTAATTACAGTCAGGTTTGAACTTACTTCCTACTCAATACTATCTCTCTCATGCTCCGCTGTCCAATGCAAATCCACATAATCCCGCTTATGTTTCATCAAATACTCATCATTCCACAAAAAAATCAGCACACAGTAGCATTAATAAGCTCCAAAATGTTCTTCATTTATTCAAGTTCACTCTTATATACTGGTGTAAAACAAATCACTTACTGTTTTAAGTGAAGCTTTCATGAATTGAGTCCTTTCACAAGGCTTGTGTATGATGAATGATGCCATATGCATATGCATCAATCAAGTATCCGACAAAAGAATAAATTAATTAAGTTTCGAAACACCAAACCATAACCCCATCATTAAGTCAATTGCCGGCAAAATCAATCTCGCGATTCAAAAGAACAAGAGCAAAAACCACATGATGCATTTCCTTGAACCCTCAGCTATTGATCTCATGACATTTATACATGAAAATGATAAAATTAGAAGATGATGTCTGCTACTTTCTATACATGAAAGAGAGAGTATTTTCAAAGAAATTAAATAGATCTATATCTTGCAAAGACCTAAATGTTAACCAAGTAAAAAAAAACATATTACATGACCATCTAAACTTACTTGTTCTCTATTGAACATTCGATTAATCTTATCTTTGAGATGGGCAGCCTATAGAACACAGGAATAAAGAAATAGATATATGTGGAATTTTATTATACTTAATAAAGTTTTTTACCCAACAAAATTTACTTTAACCCACCTTTGCCAGCTGATACAATTTATTCATGGTGTCAAGAGTCGCATTTTGCCGGGAGTAATCCAACATCAAAACCATCAAATTCATTTCACAAAATGTAACAACAAGAACAAAAACTAGAATTAATTAAACACCTCCACACGCAGCACCTCCCCTTTCACATATCCACCCTTCCCAGCCCCCAGCCAGTCCCCCTCTTGCATTGCACAACCCCTCCTCATATCCCTTGCCAACCCCTCTAAATGATGGTGCAAATTCAGCAACTTATACATGTAAGCTCATAACCAAAGTCATAGATCCAATTTATCAATTTCATGTTGGCAGTAAAGATAAACTTAAGAATTTGATAGGTAAAAGAGAAGATTAGCATACAAATTACAATGGCAGTAAAAATATCTAAAAAACAAAAAATAAAAAAACAGGCAGAAATAAATCATTGGGGTTATATCAGACCTCCTTAAGAAGAAACATGAGATGGTTGGCGTAATTCAGTGCTCGCCAAGTAAAGGAATATCCACCACAAACAATAATATCACACAAGAGATTACTTAGCCAAACTGTTAAAAAGGTTTATATAAAGAAATAGACAACGATAATGTAGAACACTCTCTAATAGATCGGATAATGAATTGTACAGCTCGAAAAAGCTAATGATACCCTTAGCATTACAGATGCAATAAATCTACTTGATAAACCGTTGAAGCATATCCAAAACTGCACAAATCTCAACTACACTAGATAAGAGATCGATCTCCTATCCTTCTATGATTTAGGACGTTTCACACCCATACAACAGAATGTCCATTTATGTAAACTAACCACGAAAAAAATTATGCACACCTATCCAGTTCATAGCAGGAAGACCCTGTCAGCAACTATATGAAGACACGATTGCAACATCAGTGAGTGCATAATATCAATCCATCACTTTGATTCATGAACTGCAGTCGAGTAGACAACACAAACAACCATTGGTACATGATGCCGAAAACTTTCATGTTAAACTGCTAATCAATTCAAAAACCAGTAATAAACTCCCAAAAGAATTGAAAGTACACGAGCATGGCACATATAATCAACACTCAGCAACTCAATCAAGCTAACATTGCAGACTTTAAACACACGACACGAACTCGATTTCAAACTACGGCGTACACTAAAGAGAGAACTGTATTGACTTTATTGACAAAGCAACAATTCGTAAGAAACACATCAATCAAACATCCATCACCTACGTGTCATCAAAAAAAGAACAAATTACAAATCACGCGAAAACTTTGCATGATGAATAACAGATTCAACTTCACGTAAAGAAGCAATCAATGGTGGCTTCTTTGAGAAGCTTGTTGCAGAGAGGGCATGTCATGCATGCGGCAATTTTCTCTCTCCTCACTTTCACAACCTGACACTACATTGATTAATTCTACTTACCACTCTCGCTTCATCGCTCTTCGCCTCTGAAATTGAAAAATTCTAGGGTTAAAATCGCTAAAGCTAGCAGTGGCAACAGCATCGAAGCGAGCTATGGATGCCATTGATTCTTATGCGCAGAAGATACAGAAGATTCAGAGGAGGGTTTCATAGTGGCTAGGGAGGATAGAGAGTACAGGAGAGGGTGCTGGAGTGTTTAGAGCAGGAGGGAAGTGATGAGAGAGGAGAGAAATTTAGGGTTTGGGGGGTGTATTGGAGAAATGGAGCGCATGAGGGAATTTTAGCGTGCTGGGCCGAACGAAAATTCGCGCCCAAACATTTACTGATCCGGTTATGTGAATCGGATCAGCTAACAGAAAACGGAGCAGTTTTCTATTAACTGATCCGGTTCACGAAGAACCGCAGCGGTTTGTCTTGCCCAATTTCCCACCCAAAATTTCGATGATTTACCTATTCGATTCTCTTAGAGACCGCAGCGGTTGTGTTGTGACATATAGCATTTTTCCACTAGTGTTTGTAAACTTTCTTGTCAACTCTCTAAACGGATCTATGTTCATCAAATGCTTGGATGTTTCCGAAATTGTGAAAGATGCCAACTTGTTGTTTTAGATGCTTGATGAAACTATTGAGGAAGTTGGGGAGCAATATGTGATTCAAGTAGTGACAGGCAATGCTTCTAACTATGTGAAGGCGGGTAAGAATATATCTATCTTTAATTTTAAATTTGAATCTTATTCTATTTGTAATTTATAAAT
This sequence comes from Beta lomatogona, assembly GCA_947646795.1. Classification (NCBI taxonomy): domain Eukaryota; kingdom Viridiplantae; phylum Streptophyta; class Magnoliopsida; order Caryophyllales; family Amaranthaceae; genus Beta; species Beta lomatogona. The sequence goes on from CANSNZ010001043.1 coordinate 25,226, forward strand.
GATAAACTTTTAAAATCAATGGATATTTGATGAACTTTGTAGGAAAGATGCTTGAGGCTACAAGACCACATCTTTATTGGACTCCATGTGCGGCACATTGTCTTGATCTTATGTTGGAGGATATTGGAAAAATCCCAAAAGTCAAGCTTGCTCTTAAGAGGTGCATGTTCATGAGTGGCTATATCTATAGCCATATTACACTTGTAAACATGATGAGGAGGTTAACAAATGGTCGGAATTTGCATAGGCTTGCGGTTACTAGATTTGCAACTTCTTTCACAACTCTAGCACAATTTCATAAGCAAAGACACAACTTGAGGAAGATGATTACTTCTCAATAGTGGAATGATTCCAAATGGCTAAGAAGCGGGAGGAAAAAAAGTTGCATCATTGCTTTTGTAAGACACTTTTTGGAGACATGTTGTATATGCTCTCAAGTTGACGGGGTCTCTTGTGAAGGTTCTTACGATGGTTGATGGAGAAAGAAAACCACCTATGGGTTATGTTTTTCGCAAATTTCACACTAAGGATAATTTGCTTGGAGAGGGGGTTGACAATTAACTTGCGAAAAGAAATACATTGCGTAAATGAAATTCCGGAATAAGAACAAAAGCACACAAGTTTTTACGTGGAAAACCCTTTAGAAATGAGGGAAAACCACTAGAGGATTGGTATCCTGCCAATTCACTAAGTTTGCTTGAGTTTGCGTGAGAGTAGAAGAAAGTTGCTTTAGCTAGTAAGAGAGTAATATTTATAAGTGTGAGATGATTCTACAAAATAGCTAGTATACTCTATTTATACTAAGAATGATAATGACGTTACACAGGCAGTCGTTTCCCCCTTAGATGCTAATTGGCTGAGATCCTATTTTGTTGGGATTGAGAAGAATATCTTTGAACCCGGCGGTTAGACTTGGCTCCACTTTCTCCTAATGATTGGCATGTCTCCTAAATAATAGGAATCCTCAATCGATTTGGCATATCGCCGATCCTTTTCTCCTCTGCTCGCCCAATTGCTCGCTGCCACCTGAACATGCAAACTAACATAGTTTGCTCGAGTAACTTGCTGCCACGTAGGATAAAAACCAACTCCTAACAATAGCCCCTCATTTTCCCTTTGGGCAGCAAACCAAAAAAGGGAACTTAATTTTGAATTGTTTAACTGCCTCGCAACGCACCCCCAATTATGACAGTTTTCTTTGCATGTCTTGATTAGACATCCAACCTCCCACTTTCTCTATAAATGCAGTTATTGGGAAATGATAAACTTCTCCATTTTCTTTCTCTGTTCGCTCAAGTTTCTTCTTCCCAGGTACTCTTTCTTCCTTGCTGATTTTCCTTACTTTCCTTTGAATCTTTTATTTTTAGTTTACGCACAAGTTACCTTTGCTTTTTCCTGCTTTCCATGCTTCACGATGACTAGAGCGAACTCTAGATCCTCCTCTAGACACATTTCTTCTCCTGAAGGGGCAAACGTCTTTCGCCCTTTGGAAATTTTGGAAGATAAGAATATTTAACCTAGTGTACTATCTGTGGCAGATTTACAAACTATTAGGCGAAATTATGGGTTTCCCCAAGACGCTTTGATTAGGTTGCCCTTAGAGCATGAGATAATGGATTGGGTTGCCCAGGTTGGCTGGTCTTTTACGATTACCTTTTTGCGAAATTGGGGCAAAAAATCCCCTTTTCTCTCTTTATCTGACAATTTTTTACTGCGACAGACATGGCACCTTGTCAACTCGTGCCAGGCGCATGGAGGATTTTGATGAGTGTGGAAGTTTTAAGCAAGAATTTGAACATAGACTTCACAGTAGATGACTCAGCTTTAACCTACCAAATTAAACCTTTTGGGAAAGGGCGCTTCACCCTAAGTACCAACAAAGGTCATGGTGGATTGGTGGAGAAAGTTGACAGAGGCCGAGACAGGGGTTGGGCCGCAAGATACTCTTAGTGAGGGCGATTCTCGTAGGTGACGTTGGCGGTTTCTTCAAGGATACTTGGAGATCTCGAAGGTATCTTGCATAACCATTTCGTGTTTTGCATTCACGTATGTTGACAATTTGCTTACACCTTTTGCTTAACAGGCCGCCTTTGCATTCTTGTAGTCGCGAACAGTCAGCAAGTTTCACATATCTGATTTTAGCACTCAACGCAAAGGACATAACTTTTCACATCATACCGTCGCATCCTGACAACAACTTACCTGGCCAAGCAAATTCTTCCAACTCACCAAGAAGACGAAGCACAAGAACTCGTTCAACTTCCAATATGTCTTCTAGTATACATTTTGGTTGATTTTTTATGTCATCCTGAATCTTTGACATCTTGATATCTTTGATATTCTTACAAGCTGTTTGTCATTTTTCTAAAAACTGTTCCATTTCAATGTTCTCGCACAACTTTCCACTCATGACATGATCAATAGAATCCGCAGCAAGAGTGGAGCCCCTGTCACTCCTGCGGTTGTTGCAATTCGTCCTCCTGCTCCTCAGTTCTCTCGCCCTGCAACGCCAACTCTTGCCACTCCTGCTTCATCCCTTGCTGAGCAGAAAAGGAAATGTATTGAAATTGAAGTTCCAGAAGATTTTTGCTCCATTTCTGGTGACGCAACTCCAATATGGCCAAGTGTCAAGAGCTTGTGGTTCCCTGCTGCAAAATCTCGTCATGAGACCATGACTCCTTCTGCTATTGCCTCTAAACATGTCAGCTTGTCCGTCGGGGTTGCTTCTGCCCCTATCACTTTCCTCTTTTGCTTAACTTACCTTGCTTTTTGTCAGGCATCTTACAAACCTTTTCTGTGTACTCAGTGCAAGCAAGCTTTCCTCGCCACCCATTAAAATTTAACTGAGATAGTCGCAAACACGCCACTCATACTCGGGAGAGGGACATAACTGAGGAAAGGTCTAGGTACCTGGCAGGGAAGTTAAAAGTGAAGCAGCAAGAGGTGCAACGTCTGAAGAGCAAATTGGAGGAGGCTGCCAACCTTGCTAAGAAGAAACACAACGAGCACCTCGACGCACTGGGCTTTCAGTCTTGGCTGGCAAAAATGGAGACTATGGAGGAGTATGTTGCTGGCAAGCATACGTCATGGGATCCCGCACGCGAACGGTTCCTTTATGAGTAGGCCACCAAGGGTAACGTTGCTCAAAATGTTATTGAAATTGCCACTAAAGTCGCCGCTGAGGTTGTCGCTGAAGTTGTTGACAACGCATCTACCCATACTGCAACTTCAGTTCCTGGTGCATCTTCTAGCCCTATTGACATAGATGCGGACAAGACTGCTGAATGATGCCTCTTCAAACCTGCTTTGTTGTGTTATCTTTTATAACAATTTAAGATTTGTGTGATTTTCACTTACTCAAGGGAGCAAGTTTAAGACAAATTTATGTGTTTTGCTTTGTTCATGGGAGTAGGTTTTAAATTTGTTTGCTTGTTGACTCGCTTTCTAGAAGCGGAATTTAGGTTTCTTTGATCATGACTAACTTTTGTTTCTCCTATGGGAGGCAACTTAATAATAATTGGTAGTTTTTGTTTACCGGATTGGTTTTGCAATTTGTCGTTTTTGCTATTTTGTTGAATTTAAGTTGCTATCCTATTTTTTCGGATAACTTGTATCTATTTTGTCTCATGCATGCATGTTGTAGCAAACTAAAACATCGACCCGTTTTGTGTCATGCTTTTCGTAACCCTTTATTTTGTAACTGTGGTGTTATTGCCTATAAAAAAATTGGCATAACTTACTTTGGTCAAAAGATAGAATGATTGGAATTAGTGGATGTTGAAAGATCATACAACTCGAAATATTATTAAAAACTGGTTAAAAATAGGCACAGAGGATAATACTCTTCTTACAATACATCATTAATTGTAAACGATGTGTTGTTCCGAACAACAATCATATCCTTGCAACTTCTACATTTTGCTCCTTCCGTTGCCATTTTGCTAAGTACTTTCTGTTGAATTTGCTTGACGAGTAATCTTCATCCTTTTCGCACATTTTTGGCTTTGGTGGAATTTGGTCAAAGTTGCTTAAGAAGTTGCTTCTAGCGCTTTAGCCCTTTGCAAAACAATTTGTCGACCCTAGACGGTTGGCATTTTGCCAATGGCCCTCGATGCTTAAGTCGGTATGTGTTCATGGAAATAAATCGAAAAGTAAATGTCACGAAGGAGTTTGCAGAGAAATATTATCAGAAGTTGTCTATTAGGCTCTTGCAATTTACAGGTTACTTGAGAAGTCGCCAAGTTTGCCTGTGAATTTGTGTCTAAACGGTTTGCATCCCCTTGTGAAGTAATCTGGCAAATTTAGACCGTTGGCATTTTGCCAAAAGCCCTCTGATGCTTAAGTCAGTAAATGCTTGAGGAGGAAACAACAAGAAGTAAGAATAATAATGATAAATAGGGTTTAGAAGTGATACAGTTTGAGGTGAGTTGCATCTAACTGCATGGGATTTGCACACCATTTCTAGTGACTAACATGTATGCGTCGTTGCGTACTACCTTTTCAATTTGGTATGACCCTTCCCAATTTGCAGCTAACTTGCGTACCTTAGGATCTTTGGTATTTTATAATATTTTTCTGGGGACCCAATCTCCAACTTGGAATTGCTTGATTTTGATGTGTTTGTTATAGCTTCTTGCAATTGCTTGTTGGTAAGCCGTCATCCTTACTTTGGCTGCATGTCTGATTTCGTCGATGGTGTCCAAATTATGGGACAGTTATGCATCGTTTGTCTTCCGTCATAAATCCATATCTTGCGATTGGCATGTATACTTCTGCTGGAATAACTGCTTCACAACCAAAAACTAAACAGTAGGGAGTTTGGTTAGTTGCTTTTTTAGGAGTTGTTCTATCGGCTCAAAGTATCATAGGCAGCTCGTCAGCCCATCTTCCTCCAGCTTCGTCAATGCACTTTTTGATGTTGTTGACGACGATTTTGTTGCTGGATTCTGCTTGCCCATTGGTTTGCGGGTACCTTAATGTAGATGTGTCAAGACTGATGTTCCATTTTTGGCAGAATTTGCGTGTCTTACCACTTATGAATTGCGATCAGTTGTCGCAAATAATTTCTGAAGGGATGCCAAACCTGCATAATATGTTGCGTTCAATAATAGATATTACCTCATTCCGTGACTTGTCGGTATGCTTCTACTTCGATACATTTTTGAAAAATAGTCTGTCATTGCTAGCATGAATACCCGTTGTCCTGGAGCTTACGGAAGTTTGCAACAATATCCATTCCACACTTCATGAATGGCCAAGGTGCTAAGATCGGATGAAGTTGCTCAGCATGTTGATGCGAAACTGCAGTGTGTCTTTGGCAAGCATCAAATTGCGAGCGCATTCCATGGCATCTTTCCTCATAGTGGGCCAAAAATAGCCCATCCTGAGTGCTTTATTGGATAAGCTTCTGCCTCCAACATGGTTGACACACTCACCATCATGCAACTCGTGCAAAATGATGGGTACGTCGTATTTGTTGAGGCATCTCGAATAAGGACCTGCAACTGACTCGTGAAGTAGTCTGTTATCAATTAAGATGAAGTGGGATACTTTTACCTTGAAAGTTTGCGTGTCTCCAAGTTGCTTAGGTAGGATGCCTTCTGTTAATTATTGTATGTATTCTTCCGTCCAATCTGCTTCCTTGGAGGCAACTTCAGTGCTAATTTCATTTATTTGATGCCTATATGTTGTAGGTTACATGATGTGCACAATGGGGATATTGCTTAAGTTCAGTGGTGCTAAGGCTTAACCTAACTTGGCTTGGGCATCTACTTCGACATTTTGCTCTCTAGGAATTTGCTTGATGATGAATTCTTCAAATTTGCTAGCAACATCTTTGACTATGTATTTAGCCATCTTCGATCTTTTCTTTGCATAAGATCTCGTTAGATTGATTAACAATTAATAACGAGTCGCAACTTACCTCGATGCGTTTGACTTTAAATTCTGCTGCAGCATTTAGGGCGACAATCAAAGCTTCGTATTCTGCTTCGTTGTTATGTGCCTTGAATTTGCAATGTATAGCTTGGGCTATTATGTCCCCTTGTGGCGATTTTAGTACAAATCCAAGTCCTGCCCCATTTGCATTTGACGCTCCGTCAGTGCACAATGTCCACTTAGGACTTGATGTCTCGCTCTAGCAATTGCAAAGCAACTCTTTATCGACCTCGGTTTGTAGATTTGGATTGAAATCGGCCACAAAGTCCGCTTGAGCCTGCGACTTAATGGTTTGTTCTTGGTTCGTACCTGATTTTATATCCACTTAGGTGTACTAGCCATTTGGCCATCCTACCTGACAATTCTGGTTTATTCATCACAGAAGTTATAGGATAATTAGTTTTGACGCAAACAGGATGACATTTAAAATATCCACACAACTTAGCAGAACCCATATCTAAAGCAAGTATTTTTTATCTAACGAAGTATACCTTGTTTCAGCATCTACAAGAGTCTTACTTACATAATATTTTCGTGCTTGGATTCCATCTTCTTCCCTTACCAAAACGACACTTACAGTTGCATGCGTTACAGCTAGGTAGAGTTGCAGTGCTTCTTTATCTTTTGGTTTCGCTAGGAGAGGTGGTATCATCATGTAGGTCTTCAAATTTCGGAATGCCTCTTCATGCTTAATCGTCCATTCGAAAGATTTGTTCTTCCTTAGCACATCATAGAACAGTTTGCACGTGTCTGACGACTTGGATATAAATCTATTTAGCGCTGCAACTCGCCCGGTCAGTTTTTGCACATCTTTCACGCACTTTGGAGACTGCAAGTTGACAATTTCTTTGATTTGCTTCAATTCCTCTTTGAGTTATAACGTATCCAAGAAATTTGCCGGAGGTAACGCCGAAGGAACATTTGGTTGGATTCAGCTTCATTTGGTAGCGCCTAAGGATTTTGAACGCTTCTTCAAGGTGCTGGATGTGGTCGCCCGCTTTTTTGGACTTGACTAGCATGCCATCAATGTACACCTCAATGGTGTCCCCAATCAGTTTTTCAAACATTTTATTTATTAACCTTTGATAAGTTGTGCTTGCGTTCTTCTAGCTAAAAGGCATTACTTTGTAGCAATAAATCCCTCGATCTGTGATAAATGCTGTTTTTTCTTGATCTGCAGGATGCATGAGGATTTGGTTGTATCTGCTAAAGGTGTCCATGAATGTCAGTATTTCATGACCAATAGTTGCATTCACCATGGCGTCGATGTGAGGCAGTGGAAATGGGTCTTTTGGGCAAGCCTTATTGAGATCTGTAAAATCAATGCAAACTCGCCACTTCCCGTTCTTCTTTGGTACAACACCACGCTTGCTAGCTAATCTGGGTATTTTGCTTCTCGGATCTTACATGTTTCTAAGAGCTTTTGCGCTTCTTCATTGACAACTTGGTTACGTTCTAGTGCAAACTTCTTGCGTTTTTGCTTGACATGCAAGTGGTTAGGATTAACATTAAGTTTGTGAGTTATTACCTCAGGGTCGATGCCAACCATGTCTTCATGTGACCAAGAGAAATAATTTGCGTTCCTCTTTAGGAATTTGATTAAGTGCTTTCGTAGGTAACCTTGAAGGTATGCTCCAATTCGGACAGTTTGCTTAGGTTTTGACGGATTGAGGATGACTTCGTCCATTGTATCTGCTTCAGGTTATGCGTACTCCTCGACGGTCCGTCGTTGTTATAGTTGCTATGCTAGCATCTTGTTTGTTACGAAAGGCTTTAGAGCTGTTTTGTAGCATTCCTTTGCCAACTTCTGGTCTCCTTTTATCTCTTGCACTCCCCACTTAGTAAGGAATTTGATGGTTTGGTGATAGGTGGATGACACTGTCTTCATATCATGAATCCAAGGCTTGCCAACAATGACATCGTAAGAAGATAGACAATCAATGACTAGGAATTTTATATGAATGTTGACGCCTTGCGCATAAGTAGGCAAAGTGATTTCGCCAAATGTATTTTTTGCTTCGCCACTGAATCCCACAAACACTATGGACTTTTTGGTGATGTCGCCTTCGCTGAACCCCATGTCTTTGAGAGCATCCAACATGAGGATATTTGCCAAACTAACATTGTCAATCATCACTCTTCTTAGGAGGCAATCTCTAATTGTGAGAGAGATTACTAGCTCGTCATGGTGCGGATCTGCCAAGTCAGCGGCATCTTCTTCATTAAAAGAGATAGGCATGCAATCTGATTTTGCTCTTCTGCATATGGCAACTGGTTTTTCCATGACGCTTTTTTTTTGCGTGGCGCTTTGCTGCTGAATATGTTAAGCAACACACGTCTGATCCTCCGGATATAAGATTGATAATTCTGGTAGGTTGCGGTGGAGCTGTGATATGATTCCGGGAACGGAATCTGCTTAACTTCGAATAACCTTCACTCAGTTAATCTCCACTAAGGGTTCTAATTCACTTTTAGCGCTTCAATCACCTTAAACTTGAATTAGGAAGGGTTTTAGATGATTTCATTTAGCTTCACTCACTAAACAATTCACTAAGCTTAATCTAAACTTCACTCGTTTAAATCAAGGATCTTGTTTTTAGGTTCACTCCCCAAAAACAATAAGAAATCTGGAAAATCCGTCCAATTTCAATATTAAACTCACGTTTAACTTACAAAAACAATCACTACTTTATTATTATGGCCGAAATCAGCTATAAGTATTACAAGAATCCTAAACCAAACTAAACTAGGAAAACACAAAAGATAAACAAAACAAGCAAATCTTATCCCTAATCACACGGCTATAAGTAATAAAACTCCTAATGTAAATGAACTCTAAACAACCAGCAAGACTCTATGATTAAGGGAATTAGATACCTAAACATAATAGGATCCCTTATTCAATCACACGCCTAAATAAAGAGTTATAAAGCAATGAAAATACATAGTTTCCTAACAGAACTAGGGAACTACATTGTGAGTCCTAACAGAACTAGGACTTCTTGACAAACTTATTTCCTAAGGGAGACTAAGGCCCTGTTCTTTTGAACTTACTTTGACCGAAATTAAATTAAATTAAATTAAATTAACCGAACTAAACCGAAATTAAATTAACTGACCGAAATTATATTAGCGAACTGAAATTAAATTAACGGGCGAAATTAAATCAACCGAACTGAAATTAAATTAAATTAACTGAAATTAACTGAAATGAGAGAAACTGAACTGAATTGTATATTTAATTTTCTAAAATAATAATTATCGATAATAATCAATAAGTATTAACACAATATTATCAATACTTATTATTATTATTATTATTATTATTATTATTATTATTATTATTATTATTATTATTATTATTATATTATTATTATTATTATTATTATTATTATTATTATTATTATTGTTATTATTATTTATTATTATTATTGTTATTATTTATTATTATTATTGTTATTATTTATTATCATTATTATTATTGTTATTATTATTATTATTTTTTATTATTATTATTATTATTATTATTATTATTATTATTATTATTATTATTATTATTATTTATTATTATTATTATTATTATTATTATTATTATTATTATTGTTGTTGTTGTTGTTATTATTTATTATTATTATTATTATTGTTATTATTTATTATTATTATTTATTATTTAATTTAAGTTCAGTTAAGTTCAACTTTATATTAATAATAATAATAATAATAATAATAATAATAATAATGATGATGATAAAAACAATAATAAATAATAATAATAATAAATAAATTATAAATTATAAATAATAATAATGTTAAATAATAAATAATAATAAATAATAAATAATAAATAATAACAATAAATAATAATAACAATAAAAATAATAAATAATGCAAATAATAATAAATAATAAATAACAAATAGTTAATAAATAATGATAATAATAATAGTAAATATAATAATAATTATAATAATACTAAATAAATGAATATTAATAATAAAAATAAATAATAAATAATTATAAATAAACAATATTAAATAAAGATAAATAAATAATAATAATAATATTATTAAATAATAATAATAAATAAAAATAATGCATAATAAAGAATAATAATAATAAATAAATAATAAATGATAGTAATAAATAATAAATAATAAATAACAAATAATAAATAATAAAAATAATAATAATAATAATAAATAATAATGATAATAATATATAATAAATAAATAAATAAATAAATAATAATAATATAATAAATAATAAATAATTAAATAATAATATAATAATAATAAAAAATAATAATAATAATAATAATAATAATATAAATAATCATAATAAATAATAATAATAATAATAATAATAATAATAATAATAAACAATAATAATAAACAAAAATAATAAACAATAATAATAAAAATAATAATAAATAATAAATAATAAATAATAATTATTATTATTATTATTATTATTATCATAAATAATAATAATAATAATAATAATAATAATAATAATAATAATAATAATAATCATAATAAATATTAAATAATAATATTAATTATTATTATCATAAATAATAATAATAATAATAATCATAATCATAATCATAATCATAATCATAATCATAATAAATAAAAAATAATAATTAAAATATTACATAAGATGAACTAAACTGAAATTAACTGAAATTAACTGAATTAAACTGAAATTAAATTAATTGAACTGAAAATAAATTAACTGAACTGAAATTAAATTGAATCAACTAAAATTAAATTAACTGAACTGAAATTAAATTAACTGAACTGAAATTGACTGTATAAACTGAAATTAAATTAACTGAACTGAAATTAACTGAAAATAAGTTCAAAAGAACAGGGCCTAAGCACTTCCAATCCACATCAAGCTGGCGCCCTTTCTTATGTTGTCGCTTCGCGTTGCACAATTGCTTTTGCCTTATCAGTCATGAGATCTTTCAAGAATCCTTTCCTTAGCAAATGGGCAACTTCTCTTCTTAATGCGATACATTCATCTGTTGTGTGCCCAATGTCTGCGTGGAAATCGTACCATCTTGACGAATCTTTTCTGTCTGACGGCTTGTCTAAGTTTTTGGGCCATCTGACGGCATCGCCTAACTTTCCAAGGTTGCTTATCAGTCCTGCGGGACTGATGCTGAAGTTGTATTCTCTGATTGTTGGAGGGTTGATCCAAAGCCCTTGCACATGCAAGCTTCACGTAATTCACGCGGGACTGGGATGGTGATCATCCTTTGCTTGTATTGGGCAACATGCTCACTGGGATCCGTCGTTCCATCATAAAGCTTCATGACAGGGATGGTGAAATGCTTCGGGATTTCGACTAAGGCAATAGCATCTGCAAATGACGAATCGACATAACTGGTCAAGGCGGCCTTCTCCACAGGCCTTAGCACTCTAGGGATTTTGAGGATTATCTCTTCAACCTGCCTGAGGCACTCATACAACGGGTCTGCTGTGACAACTGCAGGCATAACATTTTTCACATTTGTCACAGGCGGGTTGCTTATCCTGTTGGATGGCTGCTGAGGCTGCTCTGCTACTGCTCTGGGTGCTGGCCCATTAGGGATCGATTGATCTTGCGAATTGTCAGCTTTTGCATCATCATCAAAGGGAGAGATCCATTCAAAAGCGGTTTGGCAGTTCATACTAGGATATTCGTCGATGACTGGCGTTTCATGGTTGACTTATGCTGCCCTGGCATCTTAACCGTTTTCGTGGATTGGATCTTCCATGTTAAGTTGCTTGGCTACCCTGCCAAGGTCATTCTGACGTTGCTTCCGGGAGTTGGACGCAATGGATGCATAGGACAGCATCTGACAGCGAAGTTCGTCGATATTCTTCTCAAACTGGGCTCCTTGCATGGCAATCTCTTCTCTGAGCGATTTCTACATGTTGTCAATGGATCCCATGATTCGGTCCATGGCTTCTTGCCCTGGCACCTCGGAAGGCGAATTGGGAGTTGCGGGGGATCCACCTTCGTTGATTCCGGCCATGTTGCGTGGTAAATTGGTTAAGATTGATAGGATTGCTTTTTAATTATGAGCCCCACGATGTGCGCCAAATTATTTTGGGAAAATTTCACACTAAGGCTTATTTCCTTGGAGAGGGGGTTGATAATTAAGTTGCGAAAAGAAATAAATTGCGTAGATGTATATTGCGGAATAAGAACAAAAGCACACAACAAGTTTTTACGTGGAAAACCCCTATGAAGGGAAAAATCACGGGAGGGTTGGTATCCTGCTGTAGACACATAAGCGTGTCTCCCCATTTAAGGGCCCTATGATGAAACATACCGCGGTCTTAACTGGTCCGACCCAAGGGCAAAGCAGTTCGAAGAGCCATCCCAAAACTATTTCGAAAAGTGTTGAAGTCCTATTTTAAATCCCACTTAATTATTTATGATAATTAATAATATTTTGAGCCCAACTCTTTCAAAAAGCCCAATTAATTGTTTAATAATAATTAATTATTTTATTTCAATAAAATAAATATTTTCAAAGATATTTTTTTAATTAAAAACGGAATTTATCCCGCAAAATCAGATTTCCAGAGTTAAAAGATAAAAGAAAATCTTTAAAACGCATTTTATTAAAAATGAATTGTCAAAAGCAAGGGGGTGCGCTGAGCGCACCACCCAGCGTTGAGCGCACGTGTCCTGTCACGTAAGCGTGCGCCTAATCCACAGTAGTGTGTCGAGTGCCCATGTCATGCCACATAGACTTATGTGTCATATAGAGTCCTGCGCCAAACGTACTTCTCTGTGTGAGACGCATCTTTTCTTTTTATCTTTTTCAAAAGGCGTACCACGTGTACGCTTTCTACTGGGCACGTCGCGTCAGGCGTGCCAATCTGCGCCTGACACGTGGATTTGCGCGTGACACGTCATCCTGCGCCTGGCGCAGATGCCGCGTAAAGGCAGATTCATTTTCCCTATAAATAAGCTTCGATTTTCTGAATTAAAGACGGGTTTTTCTACACATAACACTCGACTTTTATACTACGAATACACTTACGAACCTCTCTACAAAATACATATTCTCTCTATAAAACACATACAAACACATTCAAATCTTTCATACAAGTTCGATTTTCAGGTTTCACGATTGCTCGTCTCGAAGGTTGTCAATCTCTCAGACCCAAGCCACGGTATTATCCTGAGGGTCCTTGAATAGTCTATTATTTTTATACTACTAACGATTTCCTTTATAATGTAGATCTTTGATATAAAACTTGCTCTTTTGTATATTCTAACCTTTTTTCTCTTTTTTATTTATTTTCATATATTATTGCTTGCTTGCGTGATTCTTCTATGTATTATTTTTTATCACCCACATGTTATTGATAATCAAAGACCTAAAAACTGTTATAATATTAATCAGATAATTTGGACAACCTGTTAGGTTCCCTGTAATTTGATTGCCTAATAACATATCACTAAATAAATAATCTTTTATGTGTTTCCTGAACCAACCTAGACTAAATTATTTTTAGGGTGTTGAAAATATTATATGGTTATTTTATTGCATTAAAATTGACATGAATCGATATTTAGCAGAGGCCAACAATGGGCGAATGTGGTTCATTATGACCGTGTTCGTACCCTCACCCCCGAACTCAATCTTTGGTTTATTTTGACCATCTATGGAGTCTAGACGGAGAAATCTACATTGGATATGTTCATAATTTGTCCCTACGGTTTCCCAATATCCAATTATGTTTATGAGTATTCCTTTAAAGACTTGTTGGCGACTTCAAAATAATTTTCAATAAAACCTTTACAATGGGGTAGTCAAATCAAATACATGCTCACACCGCGTAGGTGAAATAAAAACACGCCTACACCTGACAATTAACTTGCGAAAAGAAATAAATTGCGTAGATGTATATTGCGGAATAAGAACAAAAGCACACAACAAGTTTTTATTTGGAAAACCCTTATGAGGGAAAAATCACGGGAGGGTTGGTATCCTGCGGTAGACACATAAGCGTGTCTCCCCATTTAAGGGCCCTATGATGAAACATACCGCGGTCTTAACTGGTCCGACCCAAGGGCAAAGCAGTTCGAAGAGCCATCCCAAAACTATTTCGAAAAGTGTTGAAGTCCTATTTTAAATCCCACTTAATTATTGATGATAATTAATAATATTTTCAGCCCAACTCTTTTAAAAAGCCCAATTAATTGTTTAATAATAATTAATTGTTTTATTTCAATAAAATAAATATTTTCAAAGATATTTTTTTAATTAAAAACGGAATTTATCCCGTAAAATCAGATTTCTAGAGTTAAAAGATAAAAGAAAATCTTTAAAACACATTTTATTAAAAAAGAATTGTCAAAAGGAAGGGGGTGTGCTGAGCGCACCACCCTGCGTTGAGCGCACGTGTCCTGCCACGTAAGCGTGCGCCTAATGCAGAGTAGTGTGCCGAGCGCCCGTGTCATGCCACATAGACTTATGTGTTATATAGAGTCCTGCGCCAAACGCACTTCTCTGTGTGAGACGCATCTTTTCTTTTTATCTTTTTCAAAACGCGTACCACGTGTACGCTTTCTACTGGGCACGCCGCGTCAGGCGTCCCAATCTGCGCCTGACACGTGGATTTGCGCGTGACACGTCATCCTGCGCCTGGCGCAGATGCCGCGTAAAGCGCAGATTCATTTTCCCTATAAATAAGCTTCGATTTTCTGAATTAAAGACGGGTTTTTCTACACATAACACTCGACTTTTATACTACGAATACACTTACGAACCTCTCTACAAAAGACATATTCTCTCTACAAAACCCATACAAACACATTCAAATCTTTCATACAAGTTCGATTTTCAGGTTTCACGATTGCTCGTCTCGAAGGTTGTCAATCTCTCAGACCCAAGCCACGGTATTATCCTGAGGGTCCTTGAATAGTCTATTGTTTTTATATTACTAACGATTTCCTTTATGATGTAGATCTTTGATATAAAACTTGCTCTTTTGTATATTCTAACCTTTTTTTCTCTTTTTTATTTATTTTCATATATTATTGCTTGCTTGCGTGATTCTTCTATGTATTATTTTTTATCACCCACATGTTATTGATAATCAAAGACCTAAAGAACTGTTCTAATATTAATCAGATAATTTGGACAACCTGTTAGGTTTCCTGTAATTTGATTGCCTAATAACATATCACTAAATAAATAATCTTTTATGTGTTTCCTGAACCAACCTAAACTAAATTATTTTTAGGGTGTTGAAAATATTATATGGTTATTTTATTGCATAAAAATTGACATGAATCGATATTTAGCGAGAGGCCAACAATGGGCGAATATGGTTCATTATGACCGTGTTCGTACCCTCACCCCCGAGCTCAATCTTTGGTTTATTTTGACCATCTATGGAGTCTAGACGGAGAAATCTACATTGGATATGTTCATAATTTGTCCCTACGGTTTGCCAATATCCAATTAGGTTTATGAGTATTTCTTTAAAGACTTGTTGGCGACTTCAAAACAATTTTCAATAAAACCTTTACAATGGGGTAGTCAAATCAAATACAGGCTCACACCGCGTAGGTGAAATAAAAACACGCCTACACCTGACAATTAACTTGCGAAAAGAAATAAATTGCGTAGATGTATATTGCGGAATAAGAACAAAAGCACACAACAAGTTTTTATTTGGAAAACCCTTATGAGGGAGAAATCACGGGAGGGTTGGTATCCTGCGGTAGACACATAAGAGTGTCTCCCCATTTAAGGGCCCTATGATGAAACATACCGCGGTCTTAACTGGTCCGACCCAAGGGCAAAGCAGTTCGAAGAGCCATCCCAAAACTATTTCGAAAAGTGTTAAAGTCCTATTTTAAATCCCACTTAATTATTGATGATAATTAATAATATTTTGAGCCCAACTCTTTCAAAAAGCCCAATTAATTGTTTAATAAAAATTAATTGTTTTATTTCAATAAAATAAATATTTTCAAAGATATTTTTTTAATTAAAAACGGAATTTATCTCGTAAAATCAGATTTCTAGAGTTAAAAGATAAAAGAAAATCTTTAAAACACATATTATAAAAAAGAATTGTCAAAAGCAAGGGGGTGCGCTGAGCGCACCACCCTGCGTTGAGCGCACGTGTCCTGCCACGTAAGCGTGCGCCTAATGCACAGCAGTGTGCCGAGCGCCCGTGTCATGCCACATAGACTTATGTGTCATATAGAGTCCTGCGCCAAACGCACTTCTCTGCGTGAGACGCATCTTTTCTTTTTATCTTTTTCAAAACGCGTACCACGTGTACGTTTTCTACTGGGCACGCCGCGTCAGGCGTGCCAATCTGCGCCGACACGTGGATTTGCGCGTGACACGTCATCCCGTGCCGGCGCGCAGATGCCGCGTAAACGCGAGATTCATTTTCCCTATAAATAAGCTTCGATTTTCTGAATTAACATAACACTCGACTTTTATACTACGAATACACTTACGAACCTCTCTACAAAATACATATTCTCTCTACAAAACGCATACAAACACACTCAAATCTTTCATACATGTTCGATTTTCAGGTTTCACGATTGCTCGTCTCGAAGGTTGTCAATCTCTCAGACCCAAGCCACAGTATTATCCTGAGGGTCCTTGAATAGTCTATTATTTTTATATTACTAACGATTTCCATTATAATGTAGATCTTTGATATAAAACTTGCTCTTTTGTATATTCTAACCTTTTTTTCTCTTTTTTATTTATTTTCATATATTATTGCTTGCTTGCGTGATTCTTCTATGTATTATTTTTTATCACTCACATGTTATTGATAATCAAAGACCTAAAGAACTGTTCTAATATTAATCAGATAATTTGGACAACCTGTTAGCTTCCCTGTAATTTGATTGCCTAATAACATATCACTAAAAAAATAATCTTTTATGTGTTTCCTGAACCAACCTAGACTAAATTATTTTTAGGTTGTTGAAAATATTATATGGTTATTTTATTGCATAAAAATTGACATGAATCGATATTTAGCAGAGGCCAACAATGGGCGAATATGGTTCATTATGACCGTGTTCGTACCATCACCCCCGAACTCAATCTTTGGTTTATTTTGACCATCTATGGAGTCTAGATGGAGAAATCTACATTGGATATGTTCAGAATTTGTCCCTACGGTTTCCCAATATCCAATTAGGTATATGAGTATTCCTTTAAAGACTTGTTGGCGACTTCAAAACAATTTTCAATAAAACCTTTACAATGGGGTAGTCAAATCAAATACAGGCTCACACCGCGTAGGTGAAATAAAAACACGCCTACACCTGTCAATTAACTTGCGAAAAGAAATAAATTGCGTAGATGTATATTGCGGAATAAGAACAAAAGCACACAATAAGTTTTTATTTGGAAAACCCTTATGAGGGAAAAATCACGGGAGGATTGGTATCCTACTGTAGACACATAAGCGTGTCTCCCCATTTAAGGGCCCTATGATGAAACATACCGTGGTCTTAACTGGTCCGACCCAAGGGCAAAGCAGTTCGAAGAGCCATCCCAAAACTATTTCGAAAAGTGTTGAAGTCCTATTTAAAATCCCACTTAATTATTGATGATAATTAAAAATATTTTGAGCCCAACTCTTTCAAAAAGCCCAATTAATTGTTTAATAATAATTAATTGTTTTATTTCAATAAAATAAATATTTTCAAAGATATTTTTTTAATTAAAAACGGAATTTATCCCGTAAAATCAGATTTCCAGAGTTAAAAGATAAAAGAAAATCATTAAAACACATTTTATTAAAAAAGAATTGTCAAAAGCAAGGGGGTGCGCTGAGCGCACCACCCTACGTTGAGCGCACGTGTCCTGCCACGTAAGCGTGCGCCTAATGCACAGCAGTGTGCCGAGCGCCCGTGTCATGCCACATAGACTTATGTGTCATATAGACTCCTGCGCCAAACGCACTTCTCTATGTGAGACGCATCTTTTCTTTTTATCTTTTTCAAAACGCGTACCACGTGTACGCTTTCTACTGGACACGCCGCATCAGGCGCGCCAATCTGCGCGTGACACGTGGATTTGCGCGTGACACGTCATCCTGCGCCTGGCGCAGATGCCGCGTAAAGTGCAGATTCGTTTTCCCTATAAATATGCTTCGATTTTCTAAATTAAAGACGGGTTTTTCTACACATAACACTCGACTTTTATACTACGAATACACTTACGAACCTCTCTACAAAATACATATTCTCTCTACAAAACACATACAAACACATTCAAATCTTTCGTACAAGTTCGATTTTCAGGTTTCACGATTGCTCGTCTCGAAGGTTGTCAATCTCTCAGACCCAAGCCACGGTATTATCCTGAGGGTCCTTGAATAGTCTATTATTTTTATATTACTAATGATTTCCTTTATAATGTAGATCTTTGATATAAAACTTGCTCTTTTGTATATTTTAACCTTTTTTTCTCTTTTTTATTTATTTTCATATATTATTGCTTGCTTGCGTGATTCTTCCATGTATTATTTTTTATCACCCACATGTTATTATTGATAATCAAAGACCTAAAGAACTGTTCTAATATTAATCAGATAATTTGAACAACCTGTTAGGTTCCCTGTAATTTGATTGCCTAATAACATATCACTAAAAAAATAATCTTTTATGTGTTTCCTGAACCAACCTAGACTAAATTATTTTTAGGATGTTGAAAATATTATATGGTTATTTTATTGCATAAAAATTGACATGAATCGATATTTAGTAGAGGCCAACAATGGGCGAATATGGTTCATTATGACCGTGTTCGTACCCTCACCCCCGAACTCAATCTTTGGTTCATTTTGACCATCTATGGGGTCTAGACGGAGAAATCTACATTGGATATATTCCTAATTTGTCCCTACGGTTTCCAAATATCCAATTAGGTTTATGAGTATTTCTTTAAAGACTTGTTGGCGACTTCAAAACAATTTTCACTAAAACCTTTACAATGGGGTAGTCTAATCAAATACAGGCTCACACCGCGTAGGCGAAATAAAAACACGCCTACACCTGACAATTAACTTGCGAAAAGAATTAAATTGCGTAGATGTATATTGCGGAATAAGAACAAAAGCACACAGCAAGTTTTTACGTGGAAAACCCTTATGAGGGAAAAATCACGGGTGGGTTGGTATCATGTTGTAGACACATAAGCGTGTGTCCCCATTTAAGGGCCCTATGATGAAACATACCGCGGTCTTAACTGGTCCGACCCAAGGGCAAAGCAGTTCGAAGAGCCATCCCAAAACTATTTCGAAAAGTGTTGGAGTCCAATTTTAAATCCCACTTAATTATTGATGATAATTAATAATATTTCAGCCCAACTCTTTCAAAAAGCCCAATTAATTGTTTAATAATAATTAATTGTTTTATTTAAATAAAATAAATATTTTCAAAGATATTTTTTTAATTGAAAACGGATTTTATCCCGTAAAATCAGATTTTCAGAGTTAAAAGATAAAAGAAAATCTTTAAAACGCATTTTATTAAAAAAGAATTGTCAAAAGCAAGGGGGTGCGCTGAGCACACCACCCTGCATTGAACGCACGTGTTCTGCCACGTAAGCGTGCGCCTAATGCACAGCAGTGTGCCGAGCGCCCGTGTCATGCCACATAGACTTATGTGTCATATAGAGTCCTGCGCCAAACGCACTTCTCTGTGTGAGACGCATCTTTTCTTTTTATCTTTTTCAAAACGCGTACCACGTGTACGCTTTCTACTGGGCACGCCGCGTCAGGCGCGCTAATCTGCGCCTGACACGTTGATTTGCGCGTGACACGTCATCCTGCGCCTGGCGCAGATGCCGCGTGAAGCGCAGATTCGTTTTCCCTATAAATAAGCTTCGATTTTCTGAATTAAAGACGGGTTTTTCAACACATAACACTCGACTTTTATACTACGAATACACTTACGAACCTCTCTACAAAATACATATTCTCTCTACAAAACACATACAAACACATTCAAATCTTTCATACAAGTTCGATTTTATGGTTTCACGATTGCTCGTCTCGAAGGTTGTCAATCTCTCAAACCCAAGCCACGGTATTACCCTGAGGGTCCTTGAATAGTCTATTATTTTTATATTACTAACGATTTCCTTTATAATGTAGATCTTTGATATAAATCTTGCTCTTTTGTATATTCTAACCTTTTATTTCTCATTTTTATTTATTTTCATATATTATTGCTTGCTTGCGTGATTCTTCTATGCATTATTTTTTATCACCCACATGTTATTATTGATAATCAAAGACCAAAAGAACTGTTCTAATATTAATCAGATAATTTGGGCAACTTGTTAGGCTCCCTGTAATTTGATTGCCTAATAACATATCACTAAATAAATAATCTTTTATGTGTTTCTTGAACCAACCTAGACTAAATTATTTTTAGGGTGTTGAAAATATTATATGGTTATTTTATTGCATAAAAATTGACATGAATCGATATATAGTAGAGGCCAACAATGGCCGAATATGGTTCATTATGACCGTGTTCGTACCCTCACCCCCGAACTCAATCTTTGGTTCATTTTGACCATCTATGGGGTTTAGACGGAGAAATCTACATTGGATATGTTCCTAATTTGTCCCTACGGTTTCCCAATATCCAATTAGGTTTATGAGTATTCCTTTAAAGACTTGTTGGCGACTTCAAAACAATTTTCAATAAAACCTTTACAAAGGGGTAGTCAAATCAAATACAGGCTCACACCGCGTAGGCGAAATAAAAACACGCCTACACCTGACAATTAACTTGCGAAAAGAAATAAATTGCGTAGATGTATATTGCGGAATAAGAACAAAAGCACACAGCAAGTTTTTACGTGGAATACCCTTATGAGGGAAAAATCACGGGAGGGTTGGTATCCTGTTGTAGACACATAAGCGTGTCTCCCCATTTAAGGGCCCTATGATGAAACATACCGCGGTCTTAACTGGTCCGACCCAAGGGCAAAGCAGTTCGAAGAGCCATCCCAAAACTATTTCGAAAAGTGTCGGAGTCCTATTTTAAATCCCACTTAATTATTGATGATAATTAATAATATTTTCAGCCCAACTCTTTCAAAAAGCCCAATTAATTGTTTAATAATAATTAATTGTTTTATTTCAATAAAATAAATATTTTCAAAGATATTTTTTAAATTGAAAACAGATTTTATCCCGTAAAATCAGATTTCCAGAGTTAAAAGATAAAAGAAAATCTTTAAAACGCATTTTATTAAAAAAGAATTGTCAAAAGCAAGGGGGTGCGCTGAGCACACCACCCTGCGTTGAACGCACGTGTTCTGCCATGAAAGCGTGCACCTAATGCACAGCAGTGTGCCGAGCGCCCGTGTCATGCCACATAGACTTATGTGTCATATAGAGTCCTGCGCCAAACGCACTTCTCTGTGTGAGACGCATCTTTTCTTTTTATCTTTTTCAAAACGCGTACCACGTGTACGCTTTCTACTGGGCACGCCGCGTCAGGCGCGCTAATCTGCGCCTGACACGTGGATTTGCGCGTGACACGTCATCCTGCGCCTAGCGCAGATGCCGCGTGAAGCGCAGATTCGTTTTCCCTATAAATAAGCTTCGATTTTCTGAATTAAAGACGGGTTTTTCTACACATAACACTCGACTTTTATACTACGAATACACTTACGAACCTCTCTACAAAATACATATTCTCTCTACAAAACACATACAAACACATTCAAATCTTTCATACAAGTTCGATTTTATGGTTTCACGATTGCTCGTCTCGAAGGTTGTCAATCTCTCAGACCCAAGCCACGGTATTATCCTGAGGGTCCTTGAATAGTCTATTATTTTTATATTACTAACGATTTCCTTTATAATGTAGATCTTTGATATAAAACTTGCTCTTTTGTATATTCTAACCTTTTATTTCTCTTTTTTATTTATTTTCATATATTATTGCTTGCTTGCGTGATTCTTCTATGCATTATTTTTTATCACCCACATGTTATTATTGATAATCAAAGACCAAAAGAACTGTTCTAATATTAATCAGATAATTTGGACAACTTGTTAGGTTCCCTGTAATTTGATTGCGTAATAACATATCACTAAATAAATAATCTTTTATGTGTTTCCTGAACCAACCTAGACTAAATTATTTTTAGGTGTTGAAAATATTATATGGTTATTTTATTGCATAAAAATTGACATGAATCGATATATAGTAGAGGCCAACAATGGGCGAATATGGTTCATTATGACCGTGTTCGTACCCTCACCCCCGAACTCAATCTTTGGTTCATTTTGACCATCTATGGAGTCTAGACGGAGAAATCTACATTGGATATGTTCCTAATTTGTCCCTACGGTTTCCCAATATTCAATTAGGTTTATGAGTATTCCTTTAAAGACTTGTTGGCAACTTCAAAACAATTTTCAATAAAACCTTTACAATGGGGTAGTCAAATCAAATACAGGCTCACACCGCGTAGGCGAAATAAAAACACGCCTACACCTGCCAATTCGCTAAGTTTGCTTTATGTTTCTAAGAGTATAATAAAGTTGTTTTAGCTAGTAAGAGATTTATAGATATGAGTGTGAGATGATTCTACAAAATAGCTAGTGTACTCTATTTATAATGAGAATGATAATGACGTTACACAGGTATTCGTTTCCCCCTTGGATGATAATTGGCTGAGATCCTATTTTGTTGGGATTGAGAAGATTATCTTTGAACCCAGTGGTTAGAATTGGCTCCACTTTCTCCTCAATGCTACGCATATCTCCTAAATAATAGGAATCCACAACTGATTTGCCATATCAGCTATTCTCTTCTCCTGTGCTCGCCTAATTGCTCGCTGCCACCTGGCCATGCAAACCAACAGAATTTGCTTGAGTAACTTGCTGCCACGTAGGATAAAAACCAACTCCTTTATGAAGCTAGATAGGGCTAAGGTGGCTATCGCTAAGAGTTTCTCAATGAAAGAGGAAAACTATAAGAGAGCTTTTAAGTATATTGATGCAAAGTGGGATTGTCAACTTCATCGACCTTTGCATGCGGCCGGATATTTCCTCAATCCGGAGTTCTATTATGATAACCCCGATAAAGTGGGTTGTGAAGAAGTTATGAGCGGGTTGTTTGTTTAGATTACAAGGTTGACTCTGGATGTAGAAACTCAAGACAAGATTATTGGAGAGTTGGATATGTAACAACCCATAATTTTGCTCCTAGTTTTTTCGCAAGAAATTTCTCTAAAACTATTATTTTCTCTAAATTAATTATTTTTATTTTATAATTTTGGGAGCTGAATTATTATTTTTATTTTTATGGCATGTTCATGTGTTTATTTCATTTATATTTATAATATAATTTATTAGAATTATTTTTATTATTAAGTATTTTCAAAGTTTAGGCGCGATTTAGGAATTAATCGTTTTATCGCGTAACGGGCTTTCGGAGCATGGATCATTGTTGAATTGGGCCGAAAGTTTTTGTGGGTGTTGGGCTTGGGGCAGCCGGCCAAGTGAAGGATTTAGGAGAGCCTTCTCCTTTCTTTTCTCTTTTGTTTTCCTTAAGACTCTTTGATGCCTTATAACTCCCATAACCCCCCCTTAATGATTTCCTTTAATTAAACCCCATTAAACCTCTTAATTCACTTCAAATTTTGATTAGAAAATCAGAACTCTTGGCTGCCATTCTCCAATATTTTCGGCCATCATCATCATCTTCATTCTCTCAAATTTTCTTCATTTCTACTCTTTGATAATTGTTCGTGAATTGTTTTTGTGACTTTTTCCTTATACTTGGTGCTTGGAATTTGAAGAAGAAGAGGATCACATGCCTATTGTGGGGATTTCCAAAATTTTTCAGCTCGCCTCCGACGATCCAGGTAACTAGTTGTTATCTTAGAATCATAGTGATTAGAGTAGTATTCGGTATTAGATTAATACGTTAGGAATTATCTAAAATACTTTTTGAATGACATTTTTGACGAAATTTGACATGAACATACGTGACACATGCTATGTGAATACTGTGTAGAGAAAAATAATTTTTGCATGATTTTTAATATTTATTTGATTTAATTAGTATTTTGTGCGTTTTTCGCTAACTTTCATAATAATTATTTAACGACAGTTAAAATTGATGAAATCATTTTTCTTAGATCATGTTACATGCGTATAATGTATTCCATGCCTTAGAATAATTTTTACCTACTGTTTACTGTTTTAATTAATTGATATATCTGTTTTTGTAATTTCTGTTCTGTCAGTATATAATTCATGCAAATTATTTGTAGAGGAAGAAAAATTAATTTACTTGAATAATATGTGTTTCCGTGAGTTTTTACATGTTATGTAACTTTTTGGTAATTTTTGGGCGTCTGTTTATATTTTTAATTATTATAATGGCTTATTTGAGGAATCTGTATATTAACTGTTAAAAACACTTTTAAAGTCCGAAAATTATAAATAAAAATTGTACCATGTCAATAGAGCCATTAGGGTCATATTATAATTTTTGTGTGATTTTACTGCTCGAATTTTGTTAGTTTTATAATTATTATGGTGTTTTTGTGATGAAATTGAGGATACACTTTTAAATTGTTTGAGAGCTTGTAATTCAGAAATAATTCATAATTTAATATATTCTGGGTTGCTGATTTTCAGTAGTATACAGTATGTATCATTTGGGTAACCACATGTTTAAGTTTGATTTATGTAAGAAAATGATTTAATTGTTATTACTCTTTTAATGAATATGATTTAGAGTTAATTGGTGATGTATTTTTGATTGAGTTGTGGTTGCTGTAAAAACCAGTATATTGTCATTGATGATGTTTGGGAATGTTCAAGTGTTATTGTGAGATTTATTTGTTGAATATTTTGTAAGTGATTTATTTTGAGGAAATATTGAAGAACTGTTTTGATGAACTGTGGGTATAAGGCCGGGTGGCATCCCCTTTTTGATGAATATTTTAGATGAATGATACTTGGATTGTATGCATGATTGAATTTTGAGATAAGAATATCTGGTGGGATAGATGTAGTCCCCGGTGAAGAACATGCCAACCACCTGGTTTGTGAACTAGGGGTACACCTGGGTTAATTGTTGTCGTCCGAGAGGTCAGGGAGTTCTGCGTGTTCTACCCGGCATCGGGAGTTTGGCCATTCTTAGACACAGGCAGTGGGGAACGTAAGCCCATAGACTGACCTGGAGATTGCGATCTGACAAACCTTAGGAAGTGATTTGCGAATCACTGGCGTTCGGTTTCTGACTCAATAACTTGTTGTATTTTGATTTATTATTATTATTATTTATTTATATTAGAATTATGTCACTCACTATATTATGTTTACTTATTGTTAATGATCTCTTGATTTATTTATGAGCTTTATGATTTCTATGTGCATGATATGATGTAATGATTGCATGTTATTCCTTTCTTAATAATCTACCTCTGAATGGTGCTTTGATTGCTATTGTTCTGGGAGAACTGCTAGTTACTCCCCACTGACTGTGGAAATATGTAATATAATCTTGCAGATGAAAATGAATGCTAGGCTTGTGACTGCTTGGGCTAGCAGTGTGAGAGTTGGTTGTGAGAAGAAGCTTCTAGTTCTGTTTTTGGTAGATGAACTCTATATAGGCCATAGGGAGACTTATTTTTGGATAGCTTTCAAGGACATTAGTTTTATTTAAGTTTACTTTTGGGAGACTTGCATGTCTCATAATATTGGTTTTTTACGATATGATACAATTTGGGATACTTCTTTTATGTTTGAACTATGACGTTTACTCGGAGATTTATTCCCTTTTAAGCTATGAATTTTGAGTTATTATCTTTATTTATTGTTTTAGAGTAGCATAACCGTCCCGACGTTATTTCCGCTAACGTCTTTTTAGTACTTCTTGATTAGATATTGTTTAGTATCTTAGTAGTAGAAGGACGGGGTGTTACAGGATATATATAAGAATGCCTCTGGTCTCTTTGCCTTACCCGTGGCATTAGGCAAAGAAAGAAAAAAGGACCCAGTAAACATTTATTTAAATAAGTGAATCTTAATATTCTTTATATCTTTTATATCTTACATATTAATTTTTACATTTTAATCTAATAGCGGAGTGGTGGTTATCTTTGGATCTTCTGCACAAAATCTCAAAAAATTTGCTATAAAGGTTCTTAGCCTCACTTGTAGTGCTACTGGTTGTGAGAGAAATTCGGGTATTTTTCATCTTGTAAGTGTCTTTATTTCTACTCTTTTCACTGTAATAGCTAATGTCTAATAGCATAATAATAAGCTTTTACTTCAGCTTCATACTAAGAAGCAAAATAATTTGGCACAAAGTCGGTTGAATGACATGATGTTTGTCAAAATCTAATCGTGCTTTGCAACGCCGATATGATAAAAGAGACACCGTTGATCCGATTCTCTTAGAAGAGATTGATGATAGCAATGGGTGGCTACTTGGAAGAATGGATGGTAACTCTTCTGATGAAGATAATGACTTTGTGTTTGAGGGTGAAGACTTGACATGGCTTGCGATTGGTTGAGCTTCTGGGGCTCATGACCCTAGTTACGTCACTAGAGCATCAAGGCTAGTAAAGAATGGTCTAGGATGTTCTTCTAGACCTGATAAGGGGAAAGGTCTTGCTAGTAGCTCCACTCCTAGAGATGCTCGTAGAGTCACGGTGTTGGATGATGATGAGGATGAAGATGACATTGGATGAGATGGAGACTATGAAGAAGGGGAGGATGATGATCATTATGATTTGGATGATGACATTGATGATGATGATGATTTGGATTTCTAATTGTTCTAGTGGGCTAATCTTGAAAACTTTGTTTGCTTTTCTTTTCTACTTAGTACTTTGACTTGTTATGGTATTCTAGCGATGGATTATGCTTTCTTATGTCATTTTATGGGTCTTTAATATAATATCTATGTTGTTTTAAGTATTATAATGCCTCTATATTTGACTTCTAAGTATTTTGGCACCAAAGGTGAGCCTCGCCTACAAGATGCTTGCGCCTTCGCCTTGAGTCTTGCGCCTTGCTCTTTTTAAAACTAAGATGGTAAGTAAGGACGATATTGAATTCCTGATAAGGAATCATATTTTGATATTGGATTCCCGATAAGGAATCGTGTCATGGAATGTTGTCATATTATTTAATTCCCTGATAAGGGTTTGTTTAAAAAAGTATAAGGAAATGCTTGATAAGGTATAAAATCATAAGTTGGTTTGATAAGAAGTCGATTGATGGAAATAAAGTATATTATTTATATCAAAGTTGGTAAACTCAGATTCCTTATAAGGAATCGTGATAAGTTGAAAGGTTAATTAAATAAAGATATATGAAATATGTCTTTGTTATGATTGCTTGGAAGTCGCCTTGCTACGTTTGCTGATATGTGAATGATGGTGTAATAGAAAAGAAATAGTCGGATAAAGATATAATATGTATATGGTCAACAGGATTTGATGTGATGCACGTTGTGACAATGTGACTATTGTTATTATGTCTGTTGAGTCATTTTCAAGTAAAAGCCACGAAAGCATGTTTTAATGTTGGTTGTGGGTTAAGTACTCAACTTTGCTAATGTGTGTATGTTATTTTGTCGTTTCTGTGGCCTGTTACTTGGTGGGTGGCAGTATCCAAAATGTTTCAAGTTATAGCCGTGAGTTAATCTTTTGCAAGTTGAAGCTGATATGAGCTAGAGTAGTGTTGTATTTGTTTTCGAGGAGAGAACGCTCGACTTTGTAATAGTTAATCATTTCTTATTTATAATCTATTTCTCTATTTAAGAGTCGTTAGTGCTCCTAATTTTCTCTTGGTGTTGCTCCGCGAAAGCGTTGAGTTTGGGAGATGGAAATATTTTATTTGTTGAAATTGTAACAGGTTCATATTATTACCCGTTATAAGGTTGTTCTATTTTCAAAGGAAACTCTGCCGGATTTCCTAGAGGATTTATTAGAATTGGAGTCCGAGAATTAGGGCTTGTTGAAATAGTTAATTAAATTGAGTAGAATTGGAATTTGAGTTGCATACTAGTTTGGTGAGTGCGATGGTAATAGTTCGGGTTATCTCGACTAGAGTCACTTCCGCTGTGATTAATCCTCTGCAAGCTGATCGGGAAATTCGGGTTGTTATACTATGTCAATTAATTATAGTTCTCTAAGGAGAAGTCTTCTGGTTGATTTGTTGTTCACAGTTTGTTAAGAATTAATAAAAGTATTGGATGAGCTCTTGATCATCAAATGTAATCTAAAGGGGAAAGAAGCCTCATTTGAGTCGACGGATGAGGTGACACAAACAGTGCCCCATGGACTGTGAACCTTGGGGGCCCCAAAGGGAAACTTGCTCATTGCTTTGTGGGGCGATAATAGGGGGATATATATATCAGGTAATGCGAAACCTGTTGATGGCTGATTAAATCAGCGGAAAAATGTACTCCGGACTAGTCGCGATTATTGGCCAAAAGTAAAGCGAATGGTTAGGTGACGACCCCCACTGTCGGAGTGTAAGCTTTGTCTCCTCCGCCACGTTCTCTTTCCCCTGGTTAGAAAGAATTTTATCTTTAGTTATAGAAATGAATGTTAATTCAATATTTGAATGTGGAAATTGATATTAGATTCCCGATAAGGATTCGTAGCATGGTAAGTGGTTTCGATATTGCATTCCTGATAAGGAATCGTACCATGGTAAGTTGCTTCGATACTGGATTCCCGATAAGGAATTACATCAGGTAAAGTAATGAATGTTTATTCAGTGTTTGAATACGAATATCGATATTAGTTTCCTGATAAGGAAGCATATCATGGTAAGTTACGTTAATGTAGGATTCCCGATAAGTAATCATATCTTGTTGTTGGATTCCTGGTAAGGAATCGTATCGTGTGATCAGATTCCTGATAAGGAATCGTTATAATGAAAGTGGTATCAGAGCTTGATTATTTTTTGATACGTTGTTATCTCCATATCATGGCGTAGGGGTTGAAAATAGGTTTAAAGGATTGACTAAAGTGTTAGGTATAAATGAATCAAGTCGTTCGAGTGTTTGCACCTTTTGCGTGTGCTATATGAATCTATTTACGTGCATATGTAGTACTTTGTTTGTATATTTGTTAATATGTATAGTGTTATCTTGTCATGACTTGATTGTTTATGATATCATTTATTTAAAGTGTGTATTTCAAGAAACTTATATGATTTGCTCAAATAAATGAATTTCAAACGAGATCTCTGCAAAGATGATTGGAATCCAATGCCACCAAGTTTGCCCCTTTTGTTTTCTTTGCTCCTTGATTGCTCGAGTCAAGTTGAAGTAGAGATATAAAAGATGATGGTGGATTGGAGGCTGGACGCCTAATATTTTGTCACCTTGAGATTTTTGATTTGGTTAAATTAATTTGGCGAATGAATGGGGAAGTTTTCTGGATTATATTTGGCTAAATGGATTTTACTTGTTATTTATTTAAATAACTGACGAAGCAGCAAAGGAAGAGAGAAACAGGGTACTGGAAAGGGGTTTCACAGGGAGAGAGAGGGAGATGGGGGAGAGAGAGATTGGGGAGGGGGTTTTGTTTCCAAAATAAACCGACTAGGGGGGTTTGATGGTTCTAAACGAGAACCAACAAGCCAAAAGAAATTGACCCGACTATGGGTTTCCTATTTGGCCAAATACCACTTAACTAAATTTTTAAATAACTAAAACTCAAAATATTTTTAATAATAACTTCATAAAATTAAATAAGAAATATACACTACAAACACGACAAATAAAATTCATATTCCAACTCAAATAAAGTAAGAATATCTGAACCATAATTAACTTAATAACTATTATTAGCTTTTAATGAATGCTTTTGAAAATAAGCCTGAATGAGTGATAATATCAATGCTAATGATAATTAAAATATAAACTACAACACTACTAACATTAACACTAGTACCAATTAGGGGTGAAAATATGCCTGACGACCCGAGCTGAGTTATGACAAACTCGGCTCGAAAAGGTCGTGAACAAGCTTGATTATTTTTCATATATGGAAATAATGTATTATGTTTGTATACATAAATATATTTATTCAAGATATTACAAACTAATAAGTTAATAGTTTTATTGTCAAAAAATAAACTCAAAAAACAAAAATATTCAAAATAGATATATAAAGAAGACGAGTAAACTAAAGATAATAATAGGTGAAACTTGTTCGTAAACAGTTCGATAACGGCTCGATCAACACTTGGTAAAATCTCGACTCGGTCACACCTTATTTCGTCAAGTTTCGAGCTCGGTTCGAATTCGATAAACTTCAATGAACATGAGTCAAGCTAACAAAAGTTCGGGTGCGACTCGAGTGATAAGCACCTTTAGTACCAATAACAACGAATATACTAGTATCAATTAAATTAATGATAATAGCAATAACTAGTAACAATTAAAATTATAAAATATATAACTACTAACACTATTATTAATAACAATGAATGTACTAGTATCAATAACACTACTAACAATAATAACAATAGTAATAATATGAGCATAATACAAGTAACATATCAAAATCTAAAGAAAATACACAAGTTGTGACACCAACAACCTTTTTTTTATACAAATAACATGAAGTTAAAAAAAATAACTTTTTGGGTAACTTGAACTACAATTTATGTGGCAAAACGACATAAAGTTACCTACAAAAAGGGTTTGTTTAGGTATAGAATCATTTCTGAGTAAGAGAGAAAAAATCATTTTTGAGAAAGAGAGAAAAAATCATTTTTTGTATGCAAATAACATAAAGTAAAAAATTAAACCTTTTGAGTAACTTGAAAAACATTTTCCTGTGGCAAAACAACATAAAGTTACCTACGAAATGGGTTTATTTAGGTATCACTAGTGGAAAAAAGCCCATCGGGTCCGATCAAAATCGGGCTTACAGATCCGGTTTTGGTTCGGATCCACTGGGCCCGCAGCGGTTCTTAGTGATCAACTGATCCAGTCCGGATCGAAATCGGGCATAGTGATCAATTTTTTTTCATTTTTTCATTATTAATCAATACAAAATCAATAATATATATCAATACTCATTTTATTAAGCATAAGCATAAATAATTAGATACATACAAATATTAACAACTATAATTTTAGCATCAGATTCCACACACGTAGCAAGTGGATATCAATGGACTGGATTGGCAATGCCGATGCTTCTACAGTTAGCTCCCCTCTGAGGGCACATGACAATGAACATTGAGTTGGAATCCTGCCACTTACACGGAAACCACATGTGAAACAACATCATATTGGGTAAGCAGCAAGAGGAGCCACATGAATTACATGGCCATTAGAAAAATGTTTTGGTAAATATAAATATGATGATATGAAGCAAAGCACCTGCTTCAGAAGTCAGAGCACAAAGATACAAACAATAATTCAACATTACATTACCTCAGATGCTTTTAATGGAGGCCCTACTCTCAGCGGATTGAGGAGGGGTCAGCTGTAAGTAGCCTTACCCTTGCAATAACAAGGAGATTGTTTTTTGAAAGCAAGAAAAATATCAGCATCATGTTAGACTGCACAAGTCTCTCAAAGAAAATCCTCAAGTAAACCTCAATAACAGTGGCTAATCCTAATAATTCACCTGTATTATTTTGTTACAAAATTTTATAGGGCCTCCGTTGTTCAATGCAATAGTATGAAAGGCAAAAGCAAAGTAAAAAGAAGGAATCTTTCTAGAAATCAGTTGCAACACTCAACTATCAATTTTAAACTGCGTGATATAGAAGAGCACGAGTTCAGGCGAAACAGGCAGCTCAGGAAGTTCCCCTGAATGAGGAACAGGGTCAAGTTTATTGTGTAGCTAATAAGTACTTTTCATTTCTCCAATGTAAGCTCAAGTATCCAGACCAAAAACTAAGGTACAATACCTTTTTCACTTTCAATGATAAACTCTAATGTGGCGACAATGACTTGTGCAGGTAACCCCGTACTACGTCTACAGTTAGAAGATACTGAGAGAGTATGCAAACTAAATTAGAAGGTTCATTTTCACTTCAGAAGAACAAATAATAAATCTACAAATACATGGCATAGGTGATAAGATCGGTAATGATATGCCTGGATGCTTATATCTGCCCCATGGAACGTCTCGTAAAATTTCCCTGATTTGCTCTCCCTGGTTGTTTTAAAGTCAAAGAAAAAGGTATCTGTCATTTTTAGGATACTTATCAAGTCAGTTAAGTGCTTTAATATATGTTAGAAATGCAAAGTAATTATGGATTTGCTATCTCAAATCTAGACAACACATAAGACTGTAAACAATAAATTAAAGAAGGCAAAAGCTTTGAACAGAAAAACTGATTTGAGAGCTGCAAAAGCTCCCCATTTTTTTAAAAGTAGTGACCTCGTGTTTAATTTCAGAAACAAAAGGGAGAAGAACGATAAGCAAATTTAGTCATGGAACTAAACAAGGAGCATTATTGCAGCTTACTTACAAGTCTATTCAGCTAAGTCTGTTAGGCCGTCACCCTAACCAGATAGCTTTGTGTCCCTACAACATAATTATGATGTGAAAGCATAAAACAACTAGCAGATGACTTATACAAAAAAAAATATATATATATATATATATATATATATATATATATATATATATATATATATATATATATATATATAAGTGTAAGAGATATGGCGAAGAAAGGGTTATAAGTTTTAGAATATTAAACAAAAAAGGAGACATTTTCTCAAATTTAAAGATGCAAAGCCAACCCATTTTCTATTTAGGCAGCTTTCAAACTTCCCTTTCAAAATAGCAAAGAGCCTCACCCCCCCCCTCCTTTCCCTAGCAAGATTTTATTTTTAGATACTATTCGAACACGTCAATGTGCCAATGAATCCCAGACATTAAAAAGAACTAGAATAGAGACATACGACATATCTAGAGGAGCAAAAGGTGTCTTTTTTTCCTGAAACAAACATAAATCTATGAATAATGTAGAACTAGACACCGATAATACCCAATACTGCGTTCATGAAGTTATTCTTTTGCTGACAGGACAAGTGAAACATAATAAATGAGATAAAGTTATCCAGAGTTCATTTCTCAGCTCTCCAAGTTTTAGGTTAGTAGCTAAGTTTATCCAAGAAAAGTAAATTAGCGACGGCGAGGAAAGGATCACTAAGAGAGAGAGAATGGGGGTAGGTTTAGATTTTGTGGGTTAATGAGAGACGCGAGTAAGGAGATAGTGGATGGGAGATATGTTGGTGAGCTGGACCTGGCCTTTTATATCGACCCAATTAACTGATCCGATCCGGTCACCATATGGGCCAGACCATTTTTGAGCTAATGGATCCGATTTTCAAATAACCATATCAGTTTTGAGCTAATGAATCCGGTTTTCAAAGAACCAGATCAGTTTTGAGCTAATCAATCCGGTTTTCAAAGAACCAGATCAGTTTTGAGCTAATGGATCCGGTTTTAAAAGAACCAGATCAGTTGACTTGTGTCATTTAGAGTTTTTCCACTAGTGTGTAGAATCATTTTTTGGTTAGTGAGAAAAAGGACCTTTTCTTGTATACAAATAACATAAAGTAAAAAAAAAAAAATTGGGTAACTTAAACAATAGTTTACTGTGGCCAAACAACATAAACTTACCTACGAAAAGGGTTTGTTTAGGTATAAAATAATTTTTGGGTAAGTGAGAAAAACAACCATTTTTGTATGCAAATAACATAAAGTAATAAAAAAAAACAACCTTTTGGGTAACTTGAACAACAATTTACTATGGCCAAACATCATAAAGCATGTTATTAAATAAACCTTTCATTTTTATTTGGTACAAAGCCATTTTTTTGGTATCATAACAGATACAATTAGTGATACCAATAACTCTTTTTTGGAATCTAAACAACGCATTTATACAATTACAAACATCGAGTTCACTAATGTGACAAAAACATCATTTTGTATGAGCCATACACACTTTCTTGGTTGTATATGTTGCAACCGTGTTTGTGTACATAGGTCGTAACTGATGGGCACCTATGAAAGCAAACCCCATTCTTATGCTGAGTCGAACCTTTAATTTGTAATTTATGATAAATTATAGGGCCTGCTTATAAGAAGTTGCTATTTGGGTCGTATATTACTAAAAATTTGGTTGCCTTTTTTCTTTTCAAATGGAACCACATGCGTGAGGTATCAAAACTCCAACCCATGCCCATGGAATCTTCATCCTACCTCATGATATGGAAGAGAAGTGTTAGTTATGTAGAGTTCTAGTTATGTTAGAATTCTATGTAATTTAGGTTTTTAATTCCTAGTTTGTTAAGCATTTCAATTGCATTAGGACTTTATTTTGCTTAGAGTTTGATTTGCATTAGGATTCTAATTACTTAGGTCTGTGGGTTTTATTCCCTTAGCCGTGTAATTAGAAGATAGATTTGTTAGTTTGATTTCAGTTATCCTTTATGCTTTATGTTTTCTAGTTGATGTAGGTTACTTCTAACGCGTATATGTTTCATTCGTGCATTAATAAAAATAAGTTGAGTTTTGAGTTTAATTCGTGTGAATTAATTTTTTCTGGAGAGAATCCAAACCGTTTCAAGAGTGAATCCAAACCCTAGTTGAGTTTTAACTTGGATTAGTTGAAATTCTTCATATCCCTTTGTTAATTTTCGGATTTATTTGTTATTCATCATCAAATAATTCGGTTCTTGTACTAAATTTCAATAAATATTGCAACTTTAAATCAAGAAATTTTAAAAAAAGCCACTAAACTACATCAAAGAGCCTAAAATCTGTGCATCTTGTTTCAAGATCCACATCAAGTGGTGTGGCTGCTTCCCCTTCCACTCACGTCTGCCACTATTCCCCTTGCCTCCTTTTTTTTTCGTTTCAACCATGCCTGACGAACCGAATATTGGCAATTTGCCATTCAACAACTTGCTGCTCAAATGTCTGCTTTGGGCGACCAGGTTAACCACCTCCAACGAGACACCAACTTTGCCAGACCACCACAAAACCAGCCACGGCGTGAAGAAGGTATCAAGTTGGCTGATTTGCCTTCTTTTGATGGAGACTTACATCCGGAATCCTATTTGGAATGGGAGAGGAGACGAGATCGATACTTTGATCACAAGCGCTTGAGTGATGGGTCTCGGTTTTCATATGCCATCCTAAAGCTGCAGAAATGTGCATCACTCTGGTATGATTCAATGCGTTTGCGACGTGAACGTGAAGAAAAGGCTTCTATTGATTCTTGGTCATCACTTAAGGCCAAGATGCATAAGCATTTTGTGCCACGCACCTACAAGCATGAACTTTTTGTTCGCTTAAATTCCTTACAGCAATCATATTTGAGCGTGGAGCAGTACATAAAGGAATCTGAACGCCTCCATATGGCATGTGATATTAATGAAGTGAATGAACAGAAAATTGCTCGTTTCCTTGTGGGATTGAAACCGTCAATAGCTAATTTGGTCGAGCTCCAACAATATGCAACGTTTGATGACGTTTGTATTCTTGCGTCCAAAGTCGAAAGGCAGCAACAAGAGTCCCGCTTTAAGAAACCTTCGTGGTTTAAATATGTTGCACCTTCAGATACCTCGCCTAATCCACCTCCATCCACGACTGATTTGGCTGTTGATAAGCCTAAGGAATCCGAATCTACGACAACAACGTCCACTGCCCCTTCAAGTGCAACTCTCAAGGGCAAGAAAACTCAATGCTTTCTTTGTCAAGGCCTCGGTCATATTGCTAAGAACTGCCCCAATACAACCCTTACCACACGCGAGGAGTTAGTATGTTTTTTGGCCCAAGACATGCACGCACAAACCTCTTCTAATTCGGCCACAACATAACCTACTGTGGATGATGATGAGTTTTGGGCGAAGCACCCTATTTGTGCTTCAGAACATGAGCAACATAATTTGATCTTGCGTCGTTCCTTATTTTCTTCTAGCCTTGAAGAGGGTGAAGATGAACAACGCACGAATGTATTCCACTCCAACTGCTTGATCAACGGTAAAGTTTGTTCCTTTATTATAGATAGCGGATCATGTATTAACGTGTTAATTTGTCTTTGGCTGAGTCTTTGAATTTGTAAACTCGCAAGCATCCGCATCCATACAAACTGAGTTGGTTGAATGATGATGGAATTTGGGTGCGTAAACAAGCACTCATTGGATTTCATGTGAGAGATTATATGAACCAGCTATGGTGTGATGCCTTGCCCATGACTGCGTGCTCATTATTACTAGGACGTCCATGGCAAAGTGATAGGCATGTGCTGCACAATGGAAAGACTAGTGATTATTCGGTTTTGATGGGAGGTAAACACATGGTGTTGAAATCGTTGCCTCCAAAAACTTGGCGTTGTAAGCCACAACATGATGTTGCTGCTTCAATCCTTGATGAACCATCTCCCAAGCCTCAACATGGTTCGCATATTTGCCTCGCCTCTTGTCACCATGAGTTGCTGGATACCGCAACAAACATGAAGGAAAGGCGTGCCAATTACCTACAGTTGCGCCAAGGTAGTAAGCTAGCCAAGGGAGATCGTGTATGGCTGTCCCTAAATGCACAAAAACTCCACATAAATCACAAGTATGATGAACCCATGGGTAAAGGACCTTTCGAAATAATTGACAAGATTGGGTATGAAACGTTCAAAGTACTACTTGGTGATGAAATTTGCGCCACACTCACTTGCAATTTTCTCGTCCCATGGTTTCCGAATGACGAAACTTGAGGACAAGTTTCTTTCAAGAAGGGGAGTATGATATGGAAGAGAAGTGTTAGTTATGTAGAGTTCTAGTTCTGGTAAAATTATATGTAATTTAGGTTTTTAATTCCTAGTTTGTTAAGCATTTCAATTGCATTAGGACTTTAGTTTGCTTAGAGTTTGATTTACATTAGGATTCTAATTACTTAGGCGTGTGGGTTTTATTCCCTTAGCCGTGTAATTAGAAGATAGATTTGTTAGTTTGATTTCAGTTATCCTTTATGCTTTATGTTTTCTAGTTGATGTAGGTTTCTTCTAACCTATATATGTTTCATTCGTGCATTAACAAAAAAGAGTTGAGTTTTGAGTTTAATTCGTGTGAATTAATTGTTTCTGGAGAGAATCCAAACCGTTTCAGGAGTGAATCCAAACCCTAGCTGAGTTTTAACTTGGATTAGTTAAAATTCTTCATATCCCTTTGTTAATTTTCGGATTTATTTGTTGTTCATCATCAAATAATTCAGTTCTTGCACTAAATTTCAATAAAGATTGCAACTTTAAATCAAGAAGCTGAAAAAAAGCCACTAAACTACATCAAAGAGCCTAAAATTAGTGCATCTTGTTTCAAGATCCACATCACCTCACCCTAAAGATTCTAACTGAATTTGTAGCTGCTAACCTATATCCTCCAGCATCAATGAATTGCTAAGAACTTCTTTTCTGGAATTGAAATTATACTGATGAATAACTAATTGAGAAAAAAAGTTAATATGAGATGCACGCATAGCGTGCAAAAAATGCTAGTAATATTATGATCTTAAGCAAACTAGTAATAAATCCTTCCGTTGATAGTCAGATATTTGATGTCATTACCTTATGAGGAGAAAGGATTATTATAATAAAGAAGTGTACTTACTAGTAATTTGATTTCATTTCAAAAGTGAAGCAACCAATAGGAATGAGTTACATATCACAACCCAATTTAAAATGTGGCTGATATGAAAGCGAATCCCATTATTGTACGCAGACAATTAGACATTTGTGAAGTATTATAAAATTTAAAGGCCTCTATACATTAGGTTGCACTTCGTCACTCTTTTTCCGATTATAAGAGCCCATACACACTTGTATCACAAAGTCAGCCTTTCAGTGGAATATAACATAAGTTCAACAGTTTAAAAACATAAGCACAGGTCGTATAATAATTGACACTAATCAAACCCACAACACTTCGCAACAAGCGAAACAAAAAGTTCTTAATTTTAGCTCCTACCTAAACAACATGAAATACTATGCCAGTAGATGCATCACAAGGCTCACTTCCCGATATTTTTCAACATTGTGTGAACATCACTTTGTGACTCGTTCTCAGCCGCTAGTATATACTACACAAGAGCCATCTCCTTTTCCTCTAAAATTTTACCCTGTCAAAAGAAATGTTCATATTATCATAACTATCCCGAATGTTTCAATGACAAATCAAATAACAATTGTTGGAGTTGCTTACTACTTCCAGCTTATCAACGAATCTATTGGCATTGCGTTTGATAGCAATCAGCATTAGAACTCCGCAATTGTTCTTGTGTGCTCAATGTAAAAGAGATTCAACATTAGCATCATATTAACCAACAAAACAAGTTCACTAATTCAATACTAGAAGAGTGTAATACAAATTTGGCCTTTTCTCCATATCTAAGGATGGCTTCGGCCAATACTCAACCTTCCCCTCCTCCCATGAATCATAGGCATGAACGAAAAGTCGATCCATTGCGAATGCCTACAAGTCTCACATTTACTAGAAACACTACAAAAAAAAGTTCTTATAGCGACGGATAAGATCCGTTTCTAAATAGGTTTAATTCGTCTCTAAATATTCCAAGCGACAAATTTTATACCTTTATCGCTAAATGAAACTAACGATGGAAACCGAGTAACCGTTGCTAGCTTAACAACGGATAATGATCCACCTTTACTTCCGTTTCTATCTTTTAATGACGAATTTACAAATTCCGTTTCAAAAATTAGAAACGGATATATGTTTTTCGTTTTTGAATTTAGCAACAGAAATTAAAATCCGTTTATGAAGTTAGCAACGAACATTAAAACCCATTTCTAAATTTAGCAACAGATAACGAAATTCGTTTCTAAAATTTGAAACATATTTTGAAATCTGTTGCTAATTCTGAAACGAATTATATGAATTTCGTCGATGTTGTAGTTAGTAGACTATATGTCGCTCTTATTGTTTCTTACACACTATCTAATATGATGAAGTACAGAAATTAAGTGACTAGAATTGTTACATAAAAATATGAAACTAGATATGCAATGGGGAAACTATTTTAGATAAATGGCCAAATGCTAAGTACATGAGTCGTATATACAAAAAGGAGAAGCTTACTAAGTAGTTGGTGCAAGTTAATGTTAGAGATCATTAAGATATACAAAAGTTGTCTGCCTAAGTTAATGTTAGAGATCATTAAGATATACAAAATGCGCAACATAAGAGTATAAATTAGAATGAGGATGGAAGCAGAGGCGAGGAAGTTCTAGTGATTAATGAACC
The DNA here is from genome assembly GCA_947646795.1 of Beta lomatogona. NCBI lineage: Eukaryota > Viridiplantae > Streptophyta > Magnoliopsida > Caryophyllales > Amaranthaceae > Beta > Beta lomatogona. The sequence continues at coordinate 64,489 of CANSNZ010001043.1, forward strand.
ATGGTTAGCTTGCAAAATCATCTGCGCTTGTTGTTCAAGAGTCTTCAAATTTTTAGTGGTTTAAGCAAGGGAATTCTGAGTCTCACCAAGATTTTTTTTGGGTTTCGACAAGCCCTTCCTTGGTTGCATCTAACTCTTTGTTTTGTTGGGCTTTCTCTGCGGCAAGTTCAACAACTTGATTTTCCAAGCTCAAAATGTAATCTCTCTGTGACTTTTTAGCATCCCTCTCTTCAAGTGCGGGTCTTTCAAAATACGAGTCAGATGTCGCACCCAAACCAAATATTTAACCTTTTCCATTCCACCCACCCGTAGCCTCAAAAAATAATTGACCTTCAGTCTCTTGAGATTCATGATCACATAAGAGGTTGGCAGCTCTCTTCTTCTCAAATTCATTATAAAGCATAAGGTAACATGTAATTAAGCTAAAAATTACAAAATAGAATTATAGAATTATATGTGATCAAGACAACAACTTAACTATAAAACACAAAGGTTAAGTTGAAAAAAGAATATTAATTCCATCTCAGTTTACCAATTAAAAAGGAGTAAAGTAAGATTGTTATCTACTCAAACAACAAATACTCATTGAGGCATGTTTGTCTGTCTAAGTGAGAATAACAAAAAAACACTTACCCACACATCATGTGCTTTGGCATTAACAAATTGGCCCTTGTTGTCTACATGGCAGTGTAAATAAAGCTCCCCTGTTGTGGGCTTATGATTCAACTTCTTCTCCTATTCAATTTTTATTGTCACGAAAAAAAAATGTCAACTTAAGCCAACTACCTGCAGTCAAAATAGTAAATTACCTACAAGTACATAATACTAACCATCATTTAAGAGTTGCCACTTACACATAAACAACAACTTAACACAAGGTAGTAATTACCACTGTTCAATTTAGAAAAAAACAAGTACAAGAGTTGTCATGAAATTACCAACTTTATGCTCACTTCCATAGTTGAAATTGAACCTTGACGATGGTGAACCTTTTGACTTTCATTGGTCTTTCTATTTTTTAAACATACCTCAGATTTTTTTTTTTGAAGTCTTTAGTTGATCTTATTTCGATCATACTTTCTCTTATGTTGGACGCGCTCCATAATGCCTCATAAGTAGGATCATGATAAACCTTTGACACTATATCAGTAAGACGCCTTGAACATTTTGACTTCCATTTCTTTTTAACCAAAGAAGCTACATATGCATCCCATGAAAACTCTTGCTTTATTTGAGTATACATGAATCAAGCAAAGAAGTGAGCAAAATATGCAATAAGAGAGTCATCATACCATACAAGATTAAAATAACTACTGACCTTAAAAGCATTCCACCATCTTTGTTGGACGTTAGGCGGAGTCATTGACCAACTGCAGTAAGGTCCTTTGAAGTATGTCTTGTAAGAAATCTCCACAAGTTTATAAACTACGTCACGATGGGTAAACCTATTGAAGTATTAAAACTTGTGAAAATATTACAAATAAAATAGTAGTTAAAGGCTTAAAGCATGAACTTTCAAATAATAAATTCAAGCTCACCATAAACCATTTGGGTGTAAAATTGAATCTGCCTTTCCAGGATTGCCCGTATCATCTGAAACAGTTGTGCTTCCACCATTATCAAGGTCTCCACCATTATTTTGAAGGTTCAATGCAGTGGTTTGTTGAGAACTAGGCATTTCACGCCTAATATGAGTCTCATGTGATTGATTACCTTTACAATTAGTTATTGGTTGACGTTGTTGATTATGGTTTTTTCCATTATTGTTAGTTGTTGTTGGTTGATGATTCTAAATTGATGTTGTTTCAACCTGATGACGATTTGTTGTTGGTTCTTCTATATGATTGTGGTTCCTTTCCCTTTGTTTATTTTGGTTTGTTACTACATTAGAACCATTGATATCACAATCCTCTCAAGGAGCGAGGATGATATGTCTCTATACCAACTTTGCGAGGTGTCTGAATAATAGGACCTCTCCATTTAAACCACCTCTACACATATATGTCATTTGTTTATTAATACACAAGAAACCACTTAAATGAATCATTGCTAGCATGAATCAGTTAGCATGAAGTACTAATTCACTAAACATTTGATATGAGAGAGTTTTCCTGCAGTGATATATATTTGACTTAACAGAGTCATTGATATAATGCCCTTTAAATATGTAATACTAATATGATATAAATGATAGCTTATACTCCTGGGTAGACTTCAAACTTTATAGTATGTCATGATAATATAATAAAATAGGACACAGGGGATGCTTTTATCTTTATAAAATATATACACATGAATATACAAAATGATATGTCTCCTTATGCGCTATACCCATGTTCTTCAATTTGATTGGCATCGTACATGGTGTCTTCTTTCTTTCTTCATATATATAAGTGTGTGGTCAAACAATCAAGTAATCTAATTACCCATTCCCACAAATAAGTATATATCACATAATCACCTTCCAAAATGCCAATATAAACCAAGCCAGATGATTGAACCCTCCTTTCTTTGAACTTGAACATTTATTATTTGGCTAGTACTTAGAGCATTCCAAATAATAGACTCCACAATCAGAACGAGCAACAAACTTTCATAATCACACCCATATCAAAGACAATTTGCTACAACTATCACCAACTCAATTCACTAAGAAATGTTGCAAATTATTTACCCCAAATTCAACCCTAAATTTTAGAAATTCACTTAAATTAAAGATTTAACCTTGAATAAAAAATTCAACTCAAACAAGATACAATTCAATTCAATAATTTACTTACAATGAACAAATTCAACCCTCTAAAATAGTACAACAAGTAAAAGAACATGAGGGGAATAAAGTTAAGAATAAACCCTAAAGAAATTTTAGGAAAAACCACACCAAAAACCCTAAATTTGTTTATACTAAAATTATAGGTAAACATTGCAATTACAAACGTAAGGCAACAATCAGGCCCAAAAAACTATAAAGACAAGCAACTTTTTTAATCATAATCAAAAGTTCACCCGTATAGACAATATTTAAAAAAACATAAAAAATAGAAAGATATGAAATAGAAACGTACATAGAGAGAGGAAGAAGAAGGATGAGAGGAGGGTTGATATTAGTGGTTGTAGCAGTGAGTGAGCTTGAAGGATTGAGTATTTGAGTGAGCAGGGAGAATGAAAGAGGGAGAAGAGTAAGGAAATAGAAGTTGCTAGAAAGAGGAATAAAGAAGGAATATGATAAGCGTTTTTTGAGTGAAAATAAGAGAAGCGAACTACATCAGCGGCAGCGAGAAACTAAAATTTTGGCATTCTTGACTTAGAAACGGAACAAACACAATATATCTGTCTCTAAATTGTTTTAGCAACGGATCCTAAGATTTTCGTTTCTAATTAGAAACAAAATATTTTCCGTCGCTAACTTTCCATCGCTATATAAGCAATTTTTTCTAGTGAAATATATAGGTACATCGCAAATGCCCCCAAGTCTAACAATACACGCTACAGAAGTAGATTTACCAGCTATGTCAAATTCAAATGGTGGATGTCAATAGCTCATTTTGGCTGCATTGCATCAATGACTAGAATCTCTTTTCAGTTCCCCGAATACGCGCACCAATGCTTGTCATTCATGATTGGTGCAAAAATCTGCAACATCAATAAATCACTTGAGTATATTCCAACGCAAAAACATAATAATTCCTAAGTTGAGTTTGAATCCAAACCACAGTGATCCTCTGAGATTTAATGTCCCTTAAATTATTACATTATGCATGAATGACATCATCCAATGCACTCAAAACGTTATTTTAGATCGCCGACGTTGTGCTCTACACATAATAACAGAACGGTGTGCTTGTCATAAGTTGTCATAATTAATCCACAAAAGGTGTAGACACATAATCGTGTCTCCCCATTTAAGGACCTAATGATGAAACATACCGCGGTCATAATTGGTCCGGTACAAGAGGAGAGCAATCCGAATAGCCAGACCCAAAATCGTTTTAAAGTGTAAAGCATATATATTTGCAATAATGATCCAAAGTCCTATTTTAAAGCCCAATTAATTATTCTTGATAATTAATTGTATTTTGAGCCCATAAAACTATTTTGAGCTCAATCCTTTAAAAAATCCCAATTAATTATTCATGATAGTTAATTAGTTTTATTTATTATTTTAATAAATATTTTTAGAAATAAATAAATATTTTCAATGATATTTTAAAATTGAAATCATATTTTATCTCGTAAAAGTTGATTTCCGGATTAAAAAGGGATAAAAGAAAATCGTACAAAACGCGTTAAGAGAAAAAGGTTGTAAGCGTGTCTGGCGCAGGCGTGTACCTGGTGCATTGGCTGGAACGCATTAGACACACCAATTTGCGCCTAACACGTGGACCTGTGCGTCACGCAGAGTCGTGCGCCCAACGCACTCTTTGCGCGACACGCATTTCAGTTTCTTATGTTTTTTTTTAATATTTTGCTATAAATAAGCCATTGATTTACCGGATCTAGAAAAAACACTTTATACGCTCTATATACTCGAATACTTGCAAACTCTCTAAATTTTCCTACTCTCATATTTACAAACACTCAAATACATATTTACAAACACATAAACACATACTTTGGTCTATCTTCACAAGTGTTCGTTGAAAGGCTTCATGATTGCTCTTCCCGAAGGTTGTTATTCCCTCAGACCCAAGCCACATCGGTATATTCCTGAAGGTCCTTGAATAAATTTCTCTTATTTTTATATTGAAGTTACTAACGTTTTATTTCATTATGTAGATCTTTAATAAAAATCGTTCTTTGTACATTCTAATCTCTACTCTTTCTTATTTTCTTATATATTTTCATGATTGTCCTGCTTATGTTTTCATCACCAACATGTTATTATTGCTAATCAAGACCTAAGGAATTATTCTAATATTAATAAGACAATTTGGACAACTTATTAGGAACCCTGTAATTTTGATTGCTTAATAACTTGTCACTAAAAAAATTAGTCTTTTGGTGTGTTTAATCAACCAACTTAGACTAATATTTTTAGGGTGGTTGAAAATATTCTCTAGTTATTCTTTTCCTTTTGCAAAAAACTTGAAATGAATCGATATTAAGTAGAGGCCAGCAATAGGCGAACGTGGTTCCCGACCAAGTTCGTACCCTCACGCCTGAACTCAATCTATGGTTCATTGACCATTAATGGATTCATGACAGGGAAAACTACATTGGATAAGTCCCTAAGTTGTCCCTATAATTTTAAAATATCTAATTCAGTTTATGAGTGTTCATTTAAAGACTTGTTGGCGACTTCAAAACGTTTTTCAATAAAACATTTACAATGAGGTAGTCAAATACACGCTCATCCCGCTTAGGCGAATAAAAACACGCCTACAATTTGGCGACTCCATTGGGGAGGACTTTAAAATAATAATTTTTTAGATGAGAGGGTGAAGCTTGAAAAATACGATTCATTCTCTTTTTATGCCTTCGAATAACATACTGTTTTGCATATGCATGGCTATTATTTAAGCCACCATAAGGATAATATTCCTAGCCTTATTAGCGCATGTTATATGCGTGAGGCCACCCCCAAGGGGGTTTCCGCTTTGTCTTTCCGAAAGCTTCCAGAGCGATAGTGTTGGATCTTAGTCATAATCGACCCTACCCAACCATGGCATTGTTCTCTTGTTCCTAACTTGAGAACTGGAGTGCATCTTACACGTGGCCACCTTTTTAAACAAAGGTACGAAGCGTGGGATCAATCTCTTAGTCATGGACCCTTTTCAGCCTTAACCTAAACTTGACTATAGATAAAACGTAGAACTGAACTTTAGGTTGAGAACTTTTACATCCATGTTATGTGACATTTGTTATATGTGTGTCTATGGATACGTATCTTGTGGGAAACCGGATGGAACTTCCAAGCACGTAGTAATACGCTTTCCTACAAGAATTTTACCGACCCACTAGGGTCAACAAGGTTCACCATAAACTCTTGTGAGATACGAATAAGAAACCATGGAGCTTGGTTGATGACAAACTACATAGACTAAAATGTGTTTGAAAGTTGTGTTTTACAATGAACAAGGAGAGAAATCTAGAAATGATACTCCTTAAGCAAATATGAATGTTTTCTGACCCCATTCCATATGTGACATCTTCCTATATATACTAGGAAAGATTTACATAAGAAAATACTGAAATCATGCATCATTTCACACGAAGAGGCATGCACCATTTTACGAAACAAAGTATCTCGTTAGTATGGCGCGGGCGCACCAAACTTTCTGACAATCAAAAGATTTCCATAGGCAATGGTGCGGTCGACCAGTGTGCGGCACGCAGTTGCCTGCGTGACATGCACTAAGCTGCGTGGCACGTACCACACGCACCTGGCCTGATTCTTCGCGTTTCCTTCTTTCTCACTACGTTTCATCACACCACAACATCAAAACATAATCATCACATATCATCAACGGACACATTTAACTATAAATGTTCCAACAATCGTTCTCTATTTATAGTATAAATGCTTTGAAGTCCGTCCACTTGCAAACAATATAAAACAACTAAACTTGTGCATAAATGAAAATGACTTTAAGATTGAATTTCCACTTAGTATAACATTCTTTACAAGCTTTCGGTTGAAGTGATTGACAAAGCATTGAATCACCGAATCATACGAAATATTGAAGATGCTACACACACAAGCTTACAAAAGCACACATGTAAATAACAACTCCTTTAATGGCCTTGAGTCCATATCTGATTCATGAGTGTTCCAAGCCAAACCCGAACTTGGTGAAGCGGCCAAACTTCTTACTCACATAGGTAAACCTTAATCAGATGCTTCTATAACATGAGCAACTAATCAAAGGTTTATTAAGATACTAAAATCAACCTCCAACATTGTAGAAGCAAGCACTCACCTTGGGATGTATATCTTTGAGTGCTACAAGCCACAAGCCAAGTTTGATCCTCATTGAATTTAAGATCTTGCATTGTACAAGACGTGAATTGAGTTTTCTTCACTTGTGACTTATACATGGGATTTATTCCCATCCCTTTTGATGTTTTGTACACCATTTCCTTTGGCAATGGTTTAGTGAATTAATCCGCTAGGTTCACATTAGACCGTATAAAGATTAATAGTAACGACTCCATCGTGGATCATCTCACTCACATAACTGTGCCTCACACCAATGTGTCGAGATTTACCGCTATACACTTGGTATAAGCCTTTGAAATGGTGGCAGCACTATCACAATAAATAGCAATAGGACATGGGTTTAGGCCATAGATCCATCTTACACATCAAATTCCTTAGCTACTCCGCCTCTTTACAAGCCGAGGTTAATGCTATGAATTCCGATGCCATAGTTGAATCGGTAATATATGTTTGCTTCTTAGATGCTCAAGATATGGCACCTCCTCCAAGAAGAAATATTGAACCACTAGTAGACGAGTATTCTTCCTTGTTGGTTATCCAACTAGCATCCGAGTAACCTTCTAACACCGAAGGATCTCCTTTCAATGTCAAACTAAAGTTAATATTTTTATTCAAATATCTCAATACTCGCCTTAAGGCTTGCCAATGTTCCATACTAGGATTACTAGTATACCTACTTAGCTTGCCAACCGCGAATGATATATCCGGCCGAGTACAAGTCATAGCATACATCAAGCATCCAATTAAACTAGCATAATCCAATTGAGAAACTGGATTACCACTATTCCGAACCAACTTGATGTTTAGTTCCATCGGAGTAGCACATGGAGCACTATTTGCTCCATTAAACCTCTCTATCACCTTCTCAAGATAATGAGATTGTGACAAAGAAAGTGAGCCATTCTCTCTCCTTATTTTAATACCAAGAATAACATCCGCTTCTCCCATATCTTTCATAGAGAAACTTGAAGACATAAATTCCTCAGTCTAAATGACTTGCTCCAAATCAGTCCCAAAGATAAGCATGTCATCCACATATAGACAAATCAATTAACTCCTTCACCATTATTATCAAATTTGTTATATACACACTTATCAGATTGATTTATTTTATAATCGTTAGCCAAGACAACATCATCAAACTTTTGATGCCACTGTTTTAGTGCCTGTTTAAGTCCATACAAAGATTTAATAAGCTTACATACCTTCTTCTCTTGTCCTTGGATAACAAATCCCTACGGTTATTTCATACACACTTCCTCCTCCAATTCACCATTAAGGAATGTTGCTTTGACATCCATTTGGTGAATTACTAGATTATGAATAGCCGCTAAGGCCACTAACAACCTATGATGTGGATGTGATTCCACACTTTAGTGAAGTTTTAAATTTCCCAAGAATCTTGAAAGAAAGATTGGTTCTTGATGGTTTCTTGGTTGAATCTTTGACGAACAAACTCAAATAACACTCGAACAAAAGGATAGTACTATTTGATTGAACACTCCTGAACTATCAAATAGGGTTTTGATTCAATTAGGTCACTCCTGGCCTAATTAATCAAGCACTAAATCCAAATCACTCCTGAATTAAATCCAATGGTTTTTAAACACACTCAAACCAATCCTGAAATTAAGTTGTTTAACACTAACTAATAAACACTCCTGAATATTAATTAATGGTTTGTAAGCAAATAAACTCACAAAATAAACTTTCATAAACTCATAATCTCTGTTTTATTAATGACCGAAAAAAAGCCTTATATAGGCATTGCAAATACCTAATTATACTAGGACTAGAAAACATAAAAGATAACAAAGAAATAACAAACTCCTAAACCAAGTAGAACAAACTCAACTTGGCGTATACTAACTAGACTCCTATTAAAGATATAACTCTACTCTAATTAGATTCCTAATCCAACTAGGATTTGGATTTCTAACTCAACTAGAATTTATAAGCTATTATACTCCTAACAAAACTACGAGTTTTAATCCTACTAGAACTAGGAAAACAACACAAATCCTAACCGAACTAGGATTTGTAGGAAATGACCATCTCTCATATGGATCATTAACACATAAAATTAACATCAAAGCACTATTCACAACCTTCAATTGTAAGATGATCCAAGCCCAATAATTCATAAGATCCACTAATTTAGTTATCTTCAATCTTTTCATCGGATCCATATCATTCTCCCCTTCTTGAAAAAAAATTCGACCTCGAATTTTACTGAATCTCAACTGTAGAACATCATGATCAATCTTACTCTTGTCGAACCCATAAGAATGAGCTAACGAAGTATCAAGATCTCTCACGACAACCTTACTTGGCAAGTTGCAGATAGTAGAATTGTTGGACAACTCTTCAATGACATTGACAACAAGAGAAGTACTGCTAGAAATTTCTCTAATTTGCTCTTCTTGCTTTCCCCCGAGAATTTGTTCCACAACTATATTCTCGTGTGCAATATGATCTTCAATATCAGTAGCATCTTCCCCTTCCAAGCCGATAGAATCATCAATTAGAACTTCATGTATAACTTTATTCTCATTGGAGTCATCTATTATAACAACACTTGTCTCCATTTGTTGTTCTTGCTTCCGTTGCATTGCATGCTTTTCCCTAGTTTCAAGTTTTGACATTAGGTCGTTCAAGATGGTTTGCATCTCTTTAACGATTTGATCTCTACTTGTGATTAAGTATTTAAGTTCGTGGTACACAAACTCATCGAGATTTCTTCCCATTGCGTATGTCCAGTCAAACAAACATAAAAATCGCACCTTTATTCGAACCGTGGCACCAGATTTCTCTAAACATCGAACAAGTTACAAAATTCGTAACACCACCAAATGAACTCAAAATATTATGAAATTTTAACAGAACTTAAATCTATATGTTTCCAGATCACAGTAAAAATTTCATTCAAAAATTCCCAGCCAAACGCTTGCAATAGTCAACAGGACTCACCTATGCCAGATTCCTACGAAGCTGACACAACTAACAAGAACCGAATCGAAAGTGTATCAAACGATCTCCAAAATTGCGTGAAATTTTAGGACAGTAAACTAGACTTGAAATAGACCATTTTAGAATCAAGAAACTCCGAAAAATTCGTTTCCTAGTAGGAGAACGAAATAGAACAAAACGTACCAAATTCTGGATGAATCTGGAACGAAATCAAGCACCTTTCTCCGCCTTTCTTTTGACAAGCTCTGATACCAATTTGATGTGGATGTGATTCCACACTTTAGTGAAGTTTTAAATTTCCCAAGAATCTTGAAAGAAAGATTGGTTCTTGATGGTTTCTTGGTTGAATCTTTGACGAACAAACTCAAATAACACTCGAACAAAAGGATAGTACTATTTGATTGAACACTCATGAACTATCAAATAGGGTTTTGATTCAATTAGGTCACTCCTGGCCTAATTAATCAAGCACTAAATCCAAATCACTCCTGAATTGAATTCAATGGTTTTTAAACACACTCAAACCACTCCTGGAATTAAGTTGTTTAACACTAACTAATAAACACTCCTGAATATTAATTAATGGTTTGTAAGCAATTAAACTCACGAAATAAACTTTCATAAACTCATAATCTCTGTTTTATTAATGACCGAAAAAAAGCCTTATATAGGCATTGCAAATACCTAATTATACTAGGACTAGAAAACATAAAAGATAACAAAGAAATAACAAACTCCTAAACCAAGTAGAACAAACTCAACTTGGCGTCTACTAACTAGACTCCTATTAAAGATATAACTCTACTCCAATTAGATTCCTAATCCAACTAGGATTTGGATTTCTAACTCAAGTAGAATTTATAAGCTATTATACTCCTACCAAAACTACGAGTTTTAATCCTACTAGAACTAGGAAAACAACACAAATCCTAACCGAACTAGGATTTGTAGGAAATGACCATCTCTTATATGGATCATTAACACATAAAATTAACATCAAAGCACTATTCACAACCTTCAATTGTAAGATGATCCAAGCCCAATAATTCATAAGATCCACTAATTTAGTTATCTTCAATCTTTTCATCGGATCCATATCATTCTCCCCTTCTTGAAAAAAAATCCGACCTCGAATTTTACTGAATCTCAACTGTAGAACATCATGATCAACCTTACTCTTGTCGAACCCATAAGAATGAGCTAACGAAGTATCAAGATCTCTCACGACAACCTTACTTGGCAAGTTGCAGATAGTAGAATTGTTGGACAACTCTTCAATAACATTGACAACAAGAGAAGTACTACTAGAAATTTCTCTAATTTGCTCTTCTTGCTTTCCCCCGAGAATTTGTTCCACAACTATATTCTCGTGTGCAATATGGTCTTCAATATCAGTAGCATCTTCCCCTTCCAAGCCGATAGAATCATCAATTAGAACTTCATGTATAACTTTGTTCTCATTGGAGTCATCTATTATAACAACACTTGTCTCCATTTGTTGTTCTTGCTTCCGTTGCATTGCATGCTTTTCCCTAGTTTCAAGTTTTGACATTAGGTCGTTCAAGATGGTTTGCATCTCTTTAACGATTTGATCTCTACTTGTGATTAAGTATTTAAGTTCGTGGTACACAAACTCATCGAGATTTCTTCCCATTGCGTATGTCCAGTCAAACAAACATAAAAATCGCACCTTTATTCGAACCGTGGCACCAAATTTCTCTAAACATCGAACAAGTTACAAAATTCGTAACATCACCAAATGAACTCAAAATATTATGAAATTTTAACAGAACTTAAATCTATATGTTTTCAGATCACAGTAAAAATTTCATTCAAAAATTCCCAGCCAAACGCTTGCAGTAGTCAACAGAAGTCACCTATGCCAGATTCCTACGAAGCTGACACAACTAACAAGAACCGAATCGAAAGTGTATCAAACGATCTCCAAATTGCGTGAAATTTTAGGACAGTAAACTAGACTTGAAATAGACCATTTTAGAATCAAGAAACTCCGAAAAATTCGTTTCCTAGTAGGAGAACGAAATAGAACAAAACGTACCAAATTCTGGATGAATCTGGAACGAAATCAAGCACCTTTCTCCGCCTTTCTTTTGACAAGCTCTGATACCAATTTGATGTGGATGTGATTCCACACTTTAGTGAAGTTTTAAATTTCCCAAGAATCTTGAAAGAAAGATTGGTTCTTGATGGTTTCTTGGTTGAATCTTTGACGAACAAACTCAAATAACACTCGAACAAAAGGATAGTACTATTTGATTGAACACTCATGAACTATCAAATAGGGTTTTGATTCAATTAGGTCACTCCTGGCCTAATTAATCAAGCACTAAATCCAAATCACTCCTGAATTGAATTCAATGGTTTTTAAACACACTCAAACCAACTCCTGGAATTAAGTTGTTTAACACTAACTAATAAACACTCCCGAATATTAATTAATGGTTTGTAAGCAAATAAACTCACGAAATAAACTTTCATAAACTCATAATCTCTGTTTTATTAATGACCGAAAAAAGCCTTATATAGGCATTGCAAATACCTAATTATACTAGGACTAGAAAACATAAAAGATAACAAAGAAATAACAAACTCCTAAACCAAGTAGAACAAACTCAACTTGGCGTCTACTAACTAGACTCCTATTAAAGATATAACTCTACTCCAATTAGATTCCTAATCCAACTAGGATTTGGATTTCTAACTCAACTAGAATTTATAAGCTATTATACTCCTAACAAAACTACGAGTTTTAATCCTACTAGAACTAGGAAAACAACACAAATCCTAACCGAACTAGGATTTGTAGGAAATGACCATCTCTCATATGGATCATTAACACATAAAATTAACATCAAAGCACTATTCACAACCTTCAATTGTAAGATGATCCAAGCCCAATAATTCATAAGATCCACTAATTTAGTTATCTTCAATCTTTTCATCGGATCCATATCATTCTCCCCTTCTTGAAAAAAAATTCGACCTCGAATTTTACTGAATCTCAACTGTAGAACATCATGATCAATCTTACTCTTGTCGAACCCATAAGAATGAGCTAACGAAGTATCAAGATCTCTCACGACAACCTTACTTGGCAAGTTGCGGATAGTAGAATTGTTGGACAACTCTTCAATGACATTGACAACAAGAGAAGTCTTGCTAGAAATTTCTCTAATTTGCTCTTCTTGCTTTCCCCCGAGAATTTGTTCCACAACTATATTCTCGTGTGCAATATGATCTTCAATATCAGTAGCATCTTCCCCTTCCAAGCCGATAGAATCATCAATTAGAACTTCATGTATAACTTTATTCTCATTGGAGTCATCTATTATAACAACACTTGTCTCCATTTGTTGTTCTTGCTTCCGTTGCATTGCATGCTTTTCCCTAGTTTCAAGTTTTGACATTAGGTCGTTCAAGATGGTTTGCATCTCTTTAACGATTTGATCTCTACTTGTGATTAAGTATTTAAGTTCGTGGTACACAAACTCATCGAGATTTCTTCCCATTGCGTATGTCCGGTCAAACAAACATAAAAATCGCACCTTTATTCGAACCGTGGCACCGGATTTCTCTAAACATCGAACAAGTTACAAAATTCGTAACACCACCAAATGAACTCAAAATATTATGAAATTTTAACAGAACTTAAATCTATATGTTTCCAGATCACAGTAAAAATTTCATTCAAAAATTCCCAGCCAAACGCTTGCAATAGTCAACGGGACTCACCTATGCCGATTTCTACGAAGTGACACAACTAACAAGAACCGAATCGAAAGTCTATCAAACGATCTCCAAAATTGCGTGAAATTTTAGGACAGTAAACTAGACTTGAAATAGACCATTTTAGAATCAAGAAACTCCGAAAAATTCGTTTCCTAGTAGGAGAACGAAATAGAACAAAACGTACCAAATTCGGATGAATCGGGAACGAAATCAAGCACCTTTCTCCGCCTTTCTTTTGACAAGCTCTGATACCAATTTGATGTGGATGTGATTCCACACTTTAGTGAAGTTTTAAATTTCCCAAGAATCTTGAAAGAAAGATTGGTTCTTAATGGTTTCTTGGTTGAATCTTTGACGAACAAACTCAAATAACACTCGAACAAAAGGATAGTATTATTTGATTGAACACTCATGAACTATCAAATAGGGTTTTGATTCAATTAGGTCACTCCTGGCCTAATTAATCAAGCACTAAATCCAAATCACTCCTGAATTGAATTCAATGGTTTTTAAACACACTCAAACCACTCCGGAATTAAGTTGTTTAACACTAACTAATAAACACTCCTGAATATTAATTAATGGTTTGTAAGCAATTAAACTCACGAAATAAACTTTCATAAACTCATAATCTCTGTTTTATTAATGACCGAAAAAAAGCCTTATATAGGCATTGCAAATACCTAATTATACTAGGACTAGAAAACATAAAAGATAACAAAGAAATAACAAACTCCTAAACCAAGTAGAACAAACTCAACTTGGCGTCTACTAACTAGACTCCTATTAAAGATATAACTCTACTCCAATTAGATTCCTAATCCAACTAGGATTTGGATTTCTAACTCAAGTAGAATTTATAAGCTATTATACTCCTACCAAAACTACGAGTTTTAATCCTACTAGAACTAGGAAAACAACACAAATCCTAACCGAACTAGGATTTGTAGGAAATGACCATCTCTCATATGGATCATTAACACATAAAATTAACATCAAAGCACTATTCACAACCTTCAATTGTAAGATGATCCAAGCCCAATAATTCATAAGATCCACTAATTTAGTTATCTTCAATCTTTTCATCGGATCCATATCATTCTCCCCTTCTTGAAAAAAATTCGACCTCGAATTTTACTGAATCTCAACTGTAGAACATCATGATCAACCTTACTCTTGTCGAACCCATAAGAATGAGCTAACGAAGTATCAAGATCTCTCACGACAACCTTACTTGGCAAGTTGCAGATAGTAGAATTGTTGGACAACTCTTCAATAACATTGACAACAAGAGAAGTACTGCTAGAAATTTCTCTAATTTGCTCTTCTTGCTTTCCCCCGAGAATTTGTTCCACAACTATATTCTCGTGTGCAATATGATCTTCAATATCAGTAGCATCTTCCCCTTCCAAGCCGATAGAATCATCAATTAGAACTTCATGTATAACTTTGTTCTCATTGGAGTCATCTATTATAACAACACTTGTCTCCATTTGTTGTTCTTGCTTCCGTTGCATTGCATGCTTTTCCCTAGTTTCAAGTTTTGACATTAGGTCGTTCAAGATGGTTGGCATCTCTTTAACGATTTGATCTCTACTTGTGATTAAGTATTTAAGTTCGTGGTACACAAACTCATCGAGATTTCTTCCCATTGCGTATGTCCAGTCAAACAAACATAAAAATCGCACCTTTATTCGAACCGTGGCACCAAATTTCTCTAAACATCGAACAAGTTACAAAATTCGTAACACCACCAAATGAACTCAAAATATTATGAAATTTTAACAGAACTTAAATCTATATGTTTCCAGATCACAGTAAAAATTTTATTCAAAAATTCCCAGCCAAACGCTTGCAGTAGTCAACAGAAGTCACCTATGCCAGATTCCTACGAAGCTGACACAACTAACAAGAACCGAATCGAAAGTGTATCAAACGATCTCCAAATTGCGTGAAATTTTAGGACAGTAAACTAGACTTGAAATAGACCATTTTAGAATCAAGAAACTCCGAAAAATTCGTTTCCTAGTAGGAGAACGAAATAGAACAAAACGTACCAAATTCTGGATGAATCTGGAACGAAATCAAGCACCTTTCTCCGCCTTTCTTTTGACAAGCTCTGATACCAATTTGATGTGGATGTGATTCCACACTTTAGTGAAGTTTTAAATTTCCCAAGAATCTTGAAAGAAAGATTGGTTCTTGATGGTTTCTTGGTTGAATCTTTGACGAACAAACTCAAATAACACTTGAACAAAAGGATAGTACTATTTGATTGAACACTCATGAACTATCAAATAGGGTTTTGATTCAATTAGGTCACTCCTGGCCTAATTAATCAAGCACTAAATCCAAATAACTCCTGAATTGAATTCAATGGTTTTTAAACACACTCAAACCAATCCTGGAATTAAGTTGTTTAACACTAACTAATAAACACTCCTGAATATTAATTAATGGTTTGTAAGCAAATAAACTCACGAAATAAACTTTCATAAACTCATAATCTCTGTTTTATTAATGACCGAAAAAAAGCCTTATATAGGCATTGCAAATACCTAATTACACTAGGACTAGAAAACATAAAAGATAACAAAGAAATAACAAACTCCTAAACCAAGTAGAACAAACTCAACTTGGCGTCTACTAACTAGACTCCTATTAAAGATATAACTCTACTCCAATTAGATTCCTAATCCAACTAAGATTTGGATTTCTAACTCAACTAGAATTTATAAGCTATTATACTCCTAACAAAACTACGAGTTTTAATCCTACTAGAACTAGGAAAACAACACAAATCCTAACCGAACTAGGATTTGTAGGAAATGACCATCTCTCATATGGATCATTAACATATAAAATTAACATCAAAGCACTATTCACAACCTTCAATTATAAGATGATCCAAGCCCAATAATTCATAAGATCCACTAATTTAGTTATCTTCAATCTTTTCATCGGATCCATATCAACCTAATGGTGGTAATTCTTGCCACTGGAGCATATGTATCAAAGTAATCGACACCGTAAGTGTGTTTAAAGCCTTGGACTACAAGCCTTGCCTTATACTTGTTAACAGTTCCATCGATTCTCATTTTCCTTTTGAAAATCCATTTACAACTGAGTGTTGTGCAACGGGGCGGCAAATTAGCTAAGACCCATGTATTATTTCCCATTATTGAGTCCATTTCATCATTCGCGACTTCTTTCCAAAAAGCCGAATCATGAGACTTCATAGCCTCACCAAACGTTCTAGGATCCTCCTCAACACTAAAACAATAAAGTGTTTGAGAACAAAGAGATTCCCTTGACCCTTCCACCAAATAAAGTTGGAAATCCGGGCCAAAATCCTTCTCTTTCCTTGCTCCCTTATTTCTCCTAATCTCATGAATAGGAGGAGCTTCATGATCTTCACTAGCATCAATAACTTCGTTTGAAGTAGATGAACTTGTGCTTGGTAAGTCTCTTGGTCTAGGAATTGATGAAAAACGAGTCTCATCAAAGATTGCATCTATTGACTCAATCATCGAGTGTATTGAGGCAAAATCATTATGCTCTAAGACATAGAACTTATAGGATTTACTATGCTTAGCATAACATATGAATATGCAATCAATTCCTTTTTCACCCAAAGCCTTCCTTTTTTGGTTCCGATAATCTTACAATTGCCCTACAACCCCAAACCCGAAGGTAATTGAGATTAGGCTTCCTACCAAACCAAATTCCATATCGGGTTACCTTATTCCTTTTATTTGGAACCCTATTCAGAATATAGCAAGCCGTTAACATGGCTTCACCCCAAAACCCGTTACTCAAACCCGAGTTAGATAACATGGAATTAACCATTTCTTTGAAGGTCCTATTTTTTCGTTCCGCAATCCCATTTTGTTGTGGTAAGTACGGAGCGATTGTTTCATGAATGACTCCAAGTGATGATACATAAGTTGGATCATAATATTCCCACCCTTATTAGTCTAAAATCGCTTAAGCAACAAATTAGATTGTAAGTCAACTTGGGTTTTATAAATCTTAAATTTATCAAGTGCCTCATCTTTTGAAAACAACAAGTACACATAACAATATCGAGAAAAATCATCAATGAAGGTTATTATATACTTTTTATTTCCCAAAGATGGTGTGCTATGAAAGTCACACAAATCACTATGCACCAATTCAAGCTTGTTTGATAGTCTTTCAACACTAGGAAAAGGATTTCTTGTAATTTTGTTTAACATGCATGTTTTACACTTCTCTACATTCATGTCAACTTGAGGAATTAAATCATCTTTAGACATATCATATAATCTACGAAAATTAACATGACATAAACGATTGTTCCATAGAGAAGAAACATCCACCATGTAAATAGAATTCACACATTTATTATCAATTGAGAGTTTAAACATATTATTACAAAAGTATCCTTATCCTACAAATACACCCCCTTTACTTAAAATAAACTTATCGGCCTCAAACACCATTTTGAAGCCGTATATATTTAGTAAACCTCCTGACATCAAGTTTTTCTCTCAAAGTCAAAGTATTTCCGGAAGTGAGGAGCAACTTCACTTAGCCTATGTCTTTTGCCTTCACCGTAGAGTCATTTCCCATGTACAAGACTGGCCCATCATCCAAAGCTTGATAGGTTTTGAAAAAATGACGATCTTTACATACATGTCTTGATACCCCGGAGTCCACCCACCAAGAATCATCATCCTGCACTACATTGATTTCAGAAATCATTGCAATAAAATTCATTTCTTCATTCAAAGAAATACCATGTGCAAACTGGCCTTGATGAGAATCAACCTTAGGTTGATCCTTGTTCTTCTTCTTTGCCAAAGAGGGACAATTCCTCTTCAAGTGAGAACCACCACACCCCCAACAAGACATAGCCTTGCCCTTTTTCTTATCATTCCTAGAGTTATTTTTATTGGACTTCCATGGGCGTTTCCTGGGCTTATTAGTCCCACTTGATTGCCCTTCTTCCATCATGTTGATATAAGAAATCGGACCACTTTTTGGGTCCTTAGAGATCTTGAGACCGGATACCCTCCCCAATACGGAGATGGGCACCCAAATCTACCAAAGACATGGGCTCCTTATGTTTCAAAGAGTTCCTAGTGTCCTTCCAAGATGGGAGTAATTTGTCAATGATGGATGCAACCGAAAATGATTCATTCATCACCATTCCTTGTTGTTTAATTTGGTTCAACATATGTTGAACCTTATGAAGTTGTTCCATAACGGAACGACCATCAACCATTTTGTAAGAATTTAAATTGCTAACTAAAAATTTCTTACTTGATGTGTTCTCCGCGATGTACTTTGATTCAAGAGCATCCCAAAGTTCCTTGGCGCTCTCCACATATTGGTATAGATCAAACAAAGTATCCGACATCGCGTTCAAGATATGGCCCCGGCAAAGATAGTCATCATTCTACCACTTTGTTCTTGCACGAGCCACCTTCGAGGTTTCGGATTTCCCTTTCTTCCGGTAATGGTGGCATAGGGGTGCTAAAAACATACACAACATACAATGTGGTTAACATATAATGCATCTTCTTTTGCCAACGGCGATATCCTATCCCTTCAAACTTTTCCAGTTTCTGGAAATTCGTAGTCATCTCTTTCAAGGAAGCCATCACTCAAAGTCTAAATTTTTTGTAGATTGTTATATGTTAGAGCTGATCAACTCCAGTCCGACCCGATTTTGGGCGGCTTTGGTCAGTTTTTTTTGGCCCGCGGTCGGACTGGGCCTTTTTTTTTGGCGACCTTTGGGCAAGCCAAAAAAGACTTGTTAGTCTAATTTTTGGCCCGGCCAGTTTTCGGCCCGAAAAGCCTGCTCGGCCCGGCCCTAAATAACGGGATTTAGGCACAAATTTTTTGCCCGGATTTTGTCTCGGCCCGGCCCAACCAATGGGCAAATTTTTTTAGGTGCCCGGCCCATGATCACCTCTACTATATGTGTGTATATGGATACGTATCTTGTGGGAAATCGGATGGAACTTCCAAGCACGTAGTAATACGCTTTCCTACAAGAATTTTACCGAGCCACTAGGATCAACATGGTTCACCGTAAACTCTTGTGAGATACGAAGAAGAAACTATGGAGTTTGGTTGATGGCAAACTACATACACTACAATGTGTTTGAAGGTTGTGTTTTACAATGAACAAGGAGAGAAATCTAGAAATGAATCTTGTTTCGGGTAAAAAACTAGGATATGATGTTTGGGGAGTCGTCTCGAGCTGTGCCCCCGTCAGTCCAAACATGTCTTGTTTGGATCAGCTAGAATCCTGCAAAATAAGGAAACCTGCCCCGGGGGGTGCCCCAGGAACGCCCCTCCGACGCTCAAGTCAGTAAAGAGCTTTGTGGAGGGAGAAAGTAGTGAGAGAAGTTCTAAAGTGGTAGAGATTAGATACCTGAGTAATGGGGATGCGTTCCCTATTTATAGGGAGTTGTTCCGGATGGGAACTATAATTTGCACTGCCAATAGGGGTATTCTCGTCCCTTCAGTGATTATGGGCCTAGCAAGGCTTTGGGCTATTATGTGAGGCTTAGTTCCCGGTGAGGGTATTTTCGCCTTGTCACATGCTATTGGACTAGCCATATTATGGGCCCAAACATTAGCCCCACGCTCGATATGCGATAAAAGATTTTCCGTACATCGTGTGTTGAGCGGAATTTTGTAGACTATTTTATCCGAAAATAACTTGAAACTTGATGGACCCAGTATAGTGGCCCATTAATATTTGTTTGCAACTTGTAATTCTAGTTCAACTTGGTGCCTCTTGTATTACGAGAGTAATGCACCTAATACCAACCAAGTACTAATTTAAGGTTGACTATTACTTCCATATGAGCCATTATGATACATGATCCAGTAGAGTAATATCAATGGTATTTAAATACTGCTTGTCGAGAGAATGATATTTAGGCGCCAACTTTCATTCTTCTCCAACTTATATCCTCTTCGAGTAGACAATGGCTTCATACGCGTACCCATCTTCCTCGAGCATGAACCAAGCGAGCTCGAGCATGAACCAAGCGAGCTCGAGCATGAACCAAGCGAGCTCGAGCATGAACCAAGCGTTGCGGTGAACATGAGCCATGTGAGTACTCGAATGGCCTTCTTTTCTCACTATTCGAGAGAGAGAAGACTCTAGGACCCAACCTGTGTACTCGAAGAGCTGCAATAGTGTCGGTGCTCATGTGCCGTCGCCGTGCCGAAATCATACGTTTGAGGAGGATCCATGCCGAACTTCAACAGTTCGATGGACTTAGCTAAACATAGTATTCGAGGAAGAAACATGGTCATGCAAAAACTCTCTAACAAGCTCGACGGCTGTTCTTCGAAGGAAGCATTCAAATTTGTTGCTTTTTGCATTGTTATATGAGAACAATAAACCCAGTAACATAATACTTGAAATTGAGTTGACTTTCCATGGCCATGTACAATAATGATTTCATAATTTTATATGACATAACAGAGAGGGATGCTTCGTATTTTTGTATTGCATGAATGCATGGCAATGGTCTAACAGTATACCTGAATCTGAATACTTTTCTTCTTCTTCTCTTTTTTTTTCTTGTGGAGGCAAAATTTATCAAACCCGGTTCACGCTGTAGGTTCCTCGAGCTTTGTCTTCGTCCAAGTAGATGTTGTCCGACCTCTTCGAGCACCTGAGCCTTAGTCACAACTTGTATAATCCTTCGAGCATGTCACTACTCGAGAGAGAGAAAAGAGGACTAGTTTCACATTCACATAACTTCCTTGACAAGGCTAAGCCTCGACCAGAGCGGTCGAGGAGGCCCAAAACGGTGGACTGATGTGATGATGTCGATTAGAGACTTTCTCGCATGATTTCGAGCAGGATATGCAACTTTGACAAGACGAGTCGAGTCGGCACCAACTCATTATCTCCTTCGAACTTTAGTAGAAAGAAAAAGAACAATGCTCAAGCATGCGATGCACCTTTGACGAGACGAGACGAGATGGGTCGGTGCCAGCTCGTTTAACACTGAGTTGAGGGACGTAATTGTAAATGCTCAAGGAGCTAAATTCTATTTAAAGTAACATCACAGATGGCCGAGGAGCTCATTTAACGCAGCTCAAGTATGAGACTTCGAGTGCAAATATGGTACCAGTAGGAAGAGTCGAGTAATAGGGGCCCAACAACTTGGCAAGTGTTTGTTTGATAAAACCAGACCCTTTGTCATTTATTCAAGTACTTTAATTTATATTTTGTTCTACTCTTCCATATAGTTCGAAGACCATCACTTGTGGCATTGTAATTCGAAGACTCAATGGTGTGCGCATTATTGTTTGATACAACAGAGCATCATTCAAGGCTTTGGTCGGGTATTACCTCTTTGAATCAGTTTCTGTATTTCACTCGAGCACTTGTTAAGAGCATCATTTGGATAAACTTTTTACAAGGTAGTCTTTTACTCGAGGACTTGCATTTCTCTTCCCTTATTACAACCTGATCGAGCACCATGTAATCTCGAGAAAGGCCAATGGAAGCTGAACGACGAGTTGCAAAACTCATATGTCCTTCATTCTAATAATATCATGCCGGCACAAGTCATTTGCAAAGACTTGATAGATCGAGTAAAGAGCAGTATTTGATAAGACTATTCTCTTGGAGCAAGTTGATTGAGGGTGCCATAATAATAATTCAAATAATATGATGCCACTAGATCTTGAGTTTTAAACACTAGTAGAATAATTGCTTATTGCTGCGGTCATTAAGTGGCCTATTGCTGCGGTTTTGGCCGCGCAGCAATTAAGGGCGCAGCAATAGGTAATTACCTATTGCTGCGGTTTTTACCCGCAGCAATATAGCAACCTATTGCTACGGTTCTTACCCAAAACCGCAGCAATAGGTGTATGTATAACAAAAAAAAAATAATTAAAAAGTAATATATTGCTGATGTTGTTGGTAAAAACAGCAGCAATAGGTGAGTCTATTGCTGCTGTTTTTACCAAACAACAGCAGCAATAGGTTACTTTTTTTTTTATAATTTTTTTTTATACAATTATAATGTCGTATACTAGTATACTAAAGTCTATACCCACACAACATTTTCAAAACCACAACCAAATTTGTTAGAATTCATTCAAGCATCAAATTAATTGAAAAATTACATAACAACATTATACATTTTACTTTACAAGTTTTATGTTGAAATCAGAAATTACACATATAAGATCTAAAAAAATATATACAAATGATATCTAACAAAAATACAAATTAATTTAATTCACCATAAACCTAAATTACATATTCAATTAAATCTACAAAATTAACAAAAAATTAAATTCAATAAAGATGAGTACAGAACGAAAAAAAAATTAACGAAAAATTAGACCCAAGCAGCGCCGGAGTAGAGCAGCGCCGGCAACCGGAGTAAAGCAGAGAACTTAAACTTGCCGAAAATTCTCGAAAAAAAAACGAACGAAAATTAGATCTAAAAAATGAGAACCAAAATCGAAACGGAGAATAGAACGAATGAGAAAGATGAAAAAAATGAACGAATGGATCGAAAATGTAGAGAAATCGAAATTGAACGAGTGAGAGAGAGGATGAGGGAGGAGATTAGAAGAAGAACAACGGCCAGTTGATGCCGGCGAGGAGAATCAACGGCGAGTTAATGCCGACGAGGAGAATCAACGGCGAGATCAGATCTGGCGAAGATGATGCGAAGATGATGCGAAGATGATGATGCGAAGATGAGGAAACCGCAGTCGAGGTCGATGATGACCGGCGTTTGTGTTACCGATGGCGACCGCGAAGATCGGAGTCGAGGTTGGTGATGACTATCGGAGTTGTTGGAGACTTGGAGAGATGTGAGGGAGAAATGAGAGATGAGAGATGTGAGGGAGAAATGAGATAGAGTGTCTGAGGGAGGCGCCCACTTATGTTAGATTTAGGTTTTTTTTTTAGGGTTTCGTTTATATTGCTGCGGTTTTTTTAAAACCGCAGCAATATATTTCAGTCAAATTGGTCAAATAATTTTGAAAATCTCCCGTTAACATATATTGCTGCGGTTTTCGACCGAAACCGCAGCAATATGGTTATTTTATATTTTACCTTTTCTTTTTACGTGATATATTGCTGCGAATGGGTAAAACCGCAGCAATACCACCGCACCAATAAGCAATTATTCTACTAGTGAAACTAGTTCCAAGAACGTGAGTGAGACATGTCGATAGGCTGAGCATACTCATTTTAGAGCAACAACTTATTTAATGGAGGAGACCCACCAATCCGAGGGAACTTTCCCACCTTTAGGAGATTTTGAATAGATCCACTTCGAGCAAATATAAACATGCAGGTCTTCTTATGCCAAGTGTTTGTAAAAAGTCCCCAAATCGAGCACTTTGCATGATTCCACTTGTATGACCCCCTTCATCCAATTAGCCCCACGCGTAACTCTTAATGTGAGACTTTCCTTCACATTGAGTGTTAGGCGGAATTGCTCTTCAAGAGATTGAGGAGGTGCATGGTACATTCTCGAGATGAATTGGGGGCTGGTGAGCCCTAATAGCTCGAGGGACGTACATGGAACCTCCTCGAGATGACTTCTTCAAGGGAGGTGTATGGGACCTCCTTGAGGTGAGTAGGAGGCCGGTAAGGCCAAGACATTCAAGGGAGGGTACCTTCTCGAGATGAATTGGGGGCTGGTGAGCCCCAAGAGCTCGAGGGACGTTATGGAACCTCCTCGAGATGACTTCGTCATGGGAGGTGTATGGGACCTCCTTGAGGTGAGTAGGGGGCCGGTGAGGCCAAGGAACTCGAGGGATGATACCTTCTCGAGATGAATTGGGGGCTGGTGAGCCCCAAAAGCTCGAGGGACGTACATGTAACCTCGCTCGAGGTGTCTCAGGGGTTAATGAGCCCCATGTACCTCAAGGGGTGTCTTGGACCACGCACGAGGTGTCTCAGGGGTTAATAAGCCCCATGTACCTCGAGGGGTATCTTGGACCACGATCAAGGTGTCTCAGGGGCTAATGAGCCCCATGTACTTCGAGGGGTGTCCTGACGCCGTAGCACTTGACGGGCGCCGACTCCAGTAGTAGGGGTGACTTGGAGTATCCTTCACTCGATCTGGGTGAAGTGCCTAAGTGTAGGTCTTTCTTGGGTCTGGTAAGCCCGTGTACCTCAAGGGGTGTCTTCGACCTCGCTCGAGGTGTTTAGGGTCTGGTCAGTTCTATGTACCTCGAGGGGCGTCTTGGGCCTCGCTCGAGGCGTTCAGGGTCTAGTGAGCCCCATGTACCTCGAGGGGCGTCTACCTCGAGGAGTGTTTTGGACCACGGTCGAGGGTGTCTCAGGGTTTAATGAGCCCCATGTACCTCGAGGGGTGTCTTGGACCTCGCTCGAGGTGTCTTAGGGGATAATGAGCCCCATGTTCCTCACGGGACATCTTGAGCCTTGCTTGAGATGTTCTAGGGGCTAAAGAGCCCCATGTATCTCGAAGGGCATCTTGGTCCTCGCTCGAGATGTCCCAGGGGCTAATGAGCCCCTTGTATCTCGAGGGGCATCTTGGGCCTTACTTGAGATGTCTCAGAGGATAATGAGCCCCATGTATCTCGAAGGACATCTTGAGCCTTGCTTGAGATGTCTCAGGGGATAATGAGCCCCATGTATCTCGAAGGGCATCTTGAGCCTTGCTTGAGATGTCACAGGATCTAATGAGCCCCATGTATCTCAAAGGGTATCTTGAGCCTTGCTTGAGATGTCCCAGGGGCTAATGAGCCCCATGTATCTCGAAGGGCATCTTGATCCTCGCTCGAGATGTCCCAGGGGCTAATGAGCCCCTTGTATCTCGAGGGGCATCTTGGGCCTTACTTGAGATGTCTCAGGGGATAATGAGCCCCATGTATCTCGAAGGACATCTTGAGCCTTGCTTGAGATGTCTCAGGGGCTATGAGCCCCATGTATCTCGAAGGGCATCTTGAGCCTTGCTTAAGATGTCACAGGAGCTAATGAGCCCCATGTATCTCGAAAGGTATCTTGAGCCTTGCTTGAGATGTCCCAGGGGCTAATGAACCCCATATATCTTGAAGGGCATCTTGGTCCTCGCTCGAGATGTCCTAGGGGCTAATGAGCCTCATGTATCTCGAGGGGCATCTTAGGCCTTGCTTGAGATGTCTCAGGGGCTAATGAGCCCCCTTGTATCTTGAAGGGTATCTTGAGCCTTGCTTGAGATGTCTCAGGGGCTAATGAGCCCCATATATCTCGAAAGGCATCTTGAGCCTTGCTTGAGATGACTCAGGAACTAATGAGCCCCATGTATCTCGAAGGGCATCTTGAGCCTTGTTGGAGATGTCCCAGGGGCTAATGAGCCCCATATATCTCGAAGGGCATCTTGAGCCTTGCTTGAGATGACTCGGGAGTTAATGAGCCCCATGTATCTCGAAGGGCATCTTGGTCCTCGCTCGAGATGTCCCAGGGGCTAATGAGCCCCATGTATCTCGAGGGGCATCTTGGGCCTTGCTTGAGATGTCTCAGGGGATAATGACCCCCATGTATCTCGAAGGACATCTTGAGCCTTGCTTGAGATGTCTCAGGGGCTAATGAGCCCCATGTATCTCGAAGGGCATCTTGAGCCTTGCTTGAGATGTCACAGGAGCTAGTGAGCCCCATGTATCTCAAAGGGTATCTTGAGCCTTGCTTGAGATGTCCCAGGGGCTAATGAGCCCCATGTATCTCGAAGGGTATCTTGAGCCTTGCTTGAGATGTCCAAGGGGCTAATGAGCCCCATGTATCTTGAAGGGCATCTTGGTCCTCGCTCGAGATGTCCCAGGGGCTAATGAGCCCCATGTATCTCGGGGGGCATCTTAGGCCTTGCTTGAGATGCCTCAGGGGCTAATGAGCCCCCATGCATCTTGAAGGGTATCTTGAGCCTTGCTTGAGATGTCTCAGGGGCTAATGAGCCCCATATATCTCGAAGGGCATCGTGAGCCTTGCTTGAGATGACTCAGGAGCTAATGAGCCCCATGTATCTCGAAGGGCATCTTGAGCCTTGTTGGAGATGTCCCAGGGGCTAATGAGCCCCATATATCTCGAAGGGCATCTTGAGCCTTTCTTGAGATGACTCAGGAGCTAATGAGCCCCATGTATCTCAAAGGGCATCTTGAGCCTTGCTGGAGATGTCCCAGGGGCTGATGAGCCCCATCTATCTCGAAGGGCATCTTGGTCCTCACTCGAGATGTCCCAGGGGCTAATAAGCCCCATGTATCTCGAAGGGCATCTTGGACCTCGCTCGAGGTATCTCAGGGGAAAATGAGCCCCAGGTACCTCGAAGGGCATCTTGGACCTCACTCGAGGTATCTTAGGGGATACTGAAGCTCGGGTACTTCGAGGGGTGTCTTGGAGCCGCTGCTGTGATTAGGTGGAGTTCCTGAACCACAACTTGGAGCTAATAAACCCCAAGATTTAGAGGAGAGTCTAATTGCCTTGTTTGAAGGGCTTTTGTACTTAGAATATATTCTTGAAATAAGATGAATACATGTTGCTTGACCTTCACGAGGAGCTGATAGCCTGGGGGTCGAGGAGCTATCCTTACTCGACTCGAGCGAGTCCATCTCGGGCTTTTATGAATGTTCGAAGGTTGTATGAGAGGACCTCTGCGAACTATGTTGAGGATGGACATCCATGAGCGTTCGAAGGCCGTATGAGAGGATCTTTTGAGAACTATATTGAGGATGGACATCCATGAGTGTTCGATAGTCTTTATGAGAGGACCTTTACGAACTACGTTGAGGATGGACATCCATGAGTGTTTGAGGGCCTCTTGTGAGGGGACCCTTACGAACGACTTTGAGTATGAACATCCATGAGTGTTCGAAGGCCTCTTGATGAGGGGACCTTTACGAACTATGTTGAGGATGGACATCTATGAGTGTTCGAAGGTCGTATGGGAGCACCTCTTCGAGCTATGTGTTTGCATGTTAGCTGGCTCGATAGAGCGGTCGACTTAGGTCATGTATGAACGACGTGAGCACACTCAATTAGTTGTGACCTTTTGTTTGACGATCCCCACAGACGGCGCCAACTGTTTCGGGTAAAAAACTAGGATATGATGTTTGGGGAGTCGTCTCGAGCTGTGCCCCCGTCAGTCCAAGCATGTCTTGTTTGGATCAGCTAGAATCCTGCAAAATAAGGAAACCTGCCCCGGGGGGCGCCCCAGGAACGCTAAGAAACTAGGATATGATGTTTGGGGAGTCGTCTCGAGCTGTGCCCCCGTCACTCCAAGCATGTCTTGTTTGGATCAGCTAGAATCCTGCAAAATAAGGAAACCTGCCCCGGGGGGTGCCCCAGGAACGCCCCTCCGACGCTCAAGTCAGTAAAGAGCTTTGTGGAGGGAGAAAGTAGTGAGAGAAGTTCTCAAGTGGTAGAGATTAGATACCTGAGTAATGGGGATGCGTTCCCTATTTATAGGGAGTTGTTCCGGATGGGAACTATAATTTGCACTGCCAATAGGGGTATTCTCGTCCCTTCAGTGATTATGGGCCTAGCAAGGCTTTGGGCTATTATGTGAGGCTTAGTTCCCGGTGAGGGTATTTTCGCCTTGTCACATGCTATTGGGCTCGCCATATTATGGGCCCAAACATTAGCCCCACGCTCGATATGCGATAAAAGATTTTCCGTACATCGTGTGTTGAGCGGAATTATGTAGACTATATTATCCGAAAATAACTTGAAACTTGATGGACCCAGTATAGTGGCCCATTAATATTTGTTTGCAACTTGTAATTGTAGTTCAACTTGGTGCCTCTTGTATTTCGAGAGTAATGCACCTAATACCAACCAAGTACTAATTTAAGGTTGACTATTACTTCCATATGAACCATTATGACACATGATCCAGTAGAGTAATATCAATGGTATTTAAATACTGCTTGTCGAGAGAATGATATTTAGGCGCCAACTTTCATTCTTCTCCAACTTATATCCTCTTCGAGCAGACAATGGCTTCATACTCGTACCCATCTTCCTCGAGCATGAACTAAGTGAGCTCGGGCATGAACCAAGGGAGCTCGAGCATGAACCAAGCGTTGCGGTGAACATGAGCCAAGTGAGTACTCGAATGGCCTTCTTTTCTCACTATTCGAGAGAGAGAAGACTCTAGGACCCAACCTGTGTACTCGAAGAGCTGCAATAGAGACGGTGCTCATGTGCCGTCGCCGTGCCAAAATCATACGTTCGAGGAGGATCCATGCCGAACTTCAACAGTTCGATGGACTTAGCTAAACTTAGTATTCGCGGAAGAAACATGGTCATGCAAAAACTCTCTAACAAGCTCAACGACTGTTCTTCGAAGGAAGCATTCGAATTTGTTGCTTTTTGCATTGTTATATGAGAACAATAAACCCAGTAACATAATACTTGAAATTGAGTTGACTTTCCATGGCCATATACAATAATGATTTCATAATTTAATATGACATAATAGAGAGGGATGCTTCGTCTTTTTGTATTGCATGAATGCATGGCAATGGTCTAACAGTGTACCTGAATCTGAATACCTTTCTTCTTCTTCTCTTTTTTTTTTTTCTTGTGGAGGCAATATTTATCATACCCGGTTCACGCTGTAGGTTCCTCGAGCTTTGTCTTCGTCCAAGTAGATGTTGTCTGACCTCTTCGAGCACCTGAGCCTTAGTCACAACTTGTATAATCCTTCGAGCATGTCACTACTCGAGAGAGAGAAAAGAGGACTAGTTTCACATTCACATAACTTCCTTGACAAGGCTAAGCCTCGACCAGAGCGGTCGAGGAGGCCCAAAACGGTGGAGTGATGTGATGATGTCGATTAGAGACTTTCCCGCATGATTTCGAGCAGGATATGCAACTTTGACAAGACGAGTCGAGTCGGCACCAACTCATTATCTCCTTCGAACTTGAATAAATGACAAAGGGTGTGGTTTTATCAAACAAACACTTGCCAAGTTGTTGGGCCCCTATTACTCGACTGTTCCTACTGGTACCATATTTGCACTCGAAGTCTCATACTTGAGCTGCGTTAAATGAGCTCCTCGGCCATCTGCGATGTTACTTTAAATAGAATTTAGCTTCTTGAGCATTTACAATTACGTCCCTCGACTCAGTGTTAAACGAGCTGGCACCGACCCGTCTCGTCTCGTCAAAGGTGCATCTCATGCTCGAGCATTATTCTTTTTCTTTCTACTAAAGTTCGAAGGAGATAATGAGTTGGTGCCGACTCGACTCGTCTTGTCAAAGTTGCATATCCTGCTCGAAATCATGCGGGAAAGTCTCTAATCAACATCATCACATCACTCCACCGTTTTGGGCCTCCTCGACCGCTCTGGTCGAGGCTTAGCCTTGTCAAGGAAGTTATGTGAATGTGAAACTAGTCCTCTTTTCTCTCTCTCGAGTAGTGACATGCTCGAAGGATTATACAAGTTGTGACTAAGGCCCAGGTGCTCGAAGAGGTCGGACAACATCTACTTGGACGAAGACAAAGCTCGAGGAACCTACAGCGTGAACCGGGTTTGATAAATATTGCCTCCACAAGAAGAAAAAAGAGAAGAAGAAGAAGAAAGGTATTCAGTTTCAGGTATACTGTTAGACCATTGCCATGCATTCATGCAATACAAAAAGACGAAGCATCCCTCAATATTATGTCATATTAAATTATGAAATCATTATTGTACATGGCCATGGAAAGTCAACTCAATTTCAAGTATTATGTTACTGGGTTTATTGTTCTAATATAACAATGCAAAAAGCAACAAATTCGAATGCTTCCTTCGAAGAACAGTCGTTGAGCTTGTTAGAGAGTTTTTGCATGACCATGTTTCTTCCTCGAATACTAAGTTTAGCTAAGTCCATCGAACTGTTGAAGTTCGGCATGGATCCTCCTCGAACGTATGATTTCGGCACGGCGACGGCACATGAGCACCGACTCTATTGCAGCTCTTCGAGTACACAGGTTGGGTCCTAGAGTCTTATCTCTCTCAAATAGTGAGAAAAGAAGGCCATTCGAGTACATACTCACTTGGCTCATGTTCACCGAAACGCTTGGTTCATGCTCGAGCTCGCTTGGTTCATGCTCGAGGAAGATGGGTACGCGTATGAAGCCATTGTCTGCTCGAAGAGGATATAAGTTGGAGAAGAATGAAAGTTGGCGCCTAAATATCATTCTCTCGACAACCAGTATTTAAATACCATTGATATTACTCTACTGGATCATGTGTCATAATGGCTCATATGGAAGTAATAGTCAACCTTAAATTAGTACTTGGTTGGTATTAGGTGCATTACTCTCGTAATACAAGAGGCACCAAGTTGAACTACAATTACAAGTTGCAAGCAAATATTAATGGGCCATTATACTGGGTCCATCAAGTTTCAAGTTATTTTCGGATAAAATAGTCTACAAAATTCCGCTCAACACACGATGTACGGAAAATCTTTTATCGCATATCGAGCGTGGGGCTAATGTTTGGGCCCATAATATGGCGAGCCCAATAGCATGTGACAAGGCGAAAATATCCTCACCGGGAACTAAGCCTCACATAATAGCCCAACGCCTTGCTAGGCCCATAATCACTGAAGGGACGAAAATACCCCTATTGGCAGTGCAAATTACAGTTCCCATCCGGAACAACTCCCTATAAATAGGGCACGCATTCCCATTACTCAGGTATCTAATCTCTACCACTTGAGAACTTCTCTCACTTCTTTCTCCCTCCACAAAGCTCTTTACTGACTTGAGCGTCGGAGGGGCATTCCTGGGGCACCCCCCGGGGCAGTTTCCTTATTTTGCAGGATTCTAGCTGATCCAAACAAGACATGCTTGGACTGACGGGGGCACAGCTCGAGACGACTCCCCAAACATCATATCCTAGTTTTTTAGCGTTCCTGGGGCACCCCCGGGGCAGGTTTCCTTATTTTGCAGCATTCTAGCTGATCCAAACAAGACATGCTTGGACTGACGGGGGCACAGCTCGAGACGACTCCGCAAACATCATATCCTAGTTTTTTACCCGAAACAAATCTCCTTAAGCAAGTATGAATTTTTTCTGACCCCATTCCATATATGACATCTTCCTATATATACTAGGAAAGATTTGTAGAAGAAACTACTGAAATCATGCATCATTTCACACGAAGAGGCATGCATCATTTCACGAAACAAAGTGTCTCGTCAGTATGGCGGGCGCACTATACAACCAGGTGCGGGCGCACCAAACTTCCTAACAATCAAAAGATTTCCAAAGGCAATGGTGCGGTAAACCAGTGCTTGGCACACGGTCACATGGGCGGAACGCAGCTACCTGCGTGGCATGCACCAAGCTGTGTGGCACGCACCACACACACCTGGCCTGATTCTTCGCGTTTCCTTCTTTCTCACTACGTTTCATCACACATCGAAACATAATCATCGCATATCATCAACGGACACATTTAACTATAAATATTCCAACAATATTTGCTTGTGATTGCGATTTTTGCATGTTATTAATCTGTCAAAACATTGTTATTATTGCGCCTTAAATCGCGTCTAAAAAATAGGATCGTCAAAATGGCCAAAATCACGCCTAAATTGCCAAAAAGCATGTCGGAAAGCAGTTGGCCAAATACATTAAGTTGCGCTTGGCGCACCACTCCTGCGCCAGACGCACAGGCTGCGGGTCGCGCGCAATTATGTTACGTGGCACGCATCTTGTGCATCTTTTTTTTTGTCGTTTAGTCGTCGTGGTGGTCGATCCTGTGTTCTTTCCGTCTGCATTCGCGTAGAAACATGATCATTCTAGGAGTCCTTTTTGTCTAAAAATGAAACTCATCTAATTCAAGCAAAATATCAATCTTTTCATGCATATCATCTAAGGTCGAGTCTATCCCAAAAAGTGCATCTAAAAAAGTTCATGGTAGAGTAAGAGTCCTCATGCATGTTTACCTGATCCCATTTTATCCCTCTTTAACAAATCTCCTCTATTACATATATCCTATCCTATTCCACCTTTTAAAAAAACATCTCTTTTTCAAAATCAATCCTACACCCTCTTCTATTCTACCTTTTTCGAATATATTTACTAATCATCATCACATTACTTATTCAAAAAAAAAAAAATTAATCCATCATCTTTTTCCAATAAAAGATAAAAATAAGGGGTCCCTTTCAAAATGAATTTCGAAAATTCTAAGCCCAGTCTAAAAATTCATTCCAATCAACCTAAACCTAATTCATTTGCATTCATCCTAAGCCCATCTAAGTTTGAGTCCTTGCATTCATTTTAGGCCCATGTGCATTAGAGTTCATTGTGCATTCATCCTAGGCCAATTTGAGTTTGAGTCCTTGCATTCGTATTAGGCCCACTAGCATTAAAGTCCATCTTAGGCCCATATAAGTCTAGCCCATGTCAATATCTAGGCCCATTTGCATCTTTATGTGAACCCTAGTCTATGTCAAGCCCTGTCTAACTCTAACCCCAGTCCATTCCGATCTAAGTCCAATCCTAATCCATTTCCAATGTCAAGCCTATGTGCGTATTTAAGTCTAACTTCAAACCAATATATGACTAAGTCCAAAGTCAGGTTCATATAAAGGGTAACTCATATCCTAAGTCTAGTCAAGTCCAATTTAAAACCCATATAGGACGAAGTCCAAATTCTAAAACTCTAAACCTCTAAGTCTAGCGAAGCTAGTACTTCTTAATGACCATATAGGCAAATCTTGAGTTTAGCGAAGCTACTCATCCTTTAAGACCATAATGGCACCCTTCAGACCTAGCGAAGCTAGTTATCCTTAAGACCATAAAGGCACCCTTTGAGTTTAGCGAAGCTACTCACCCTTTAAGACTATAATGGCACCCTTTAAACCTAGCGAAGCTAGTTATCCTTAAGACCATAAAGGCACCCTTTGAGTTTAGCGAACCTACTCACCTTTTAAGATCATCATGGCACCCTTTAGACCTAGCGAAACTAGTCATCCTTAAGACCATAAAGGCACCCCTTCGAGTTTAGCAAAGCTACTCACCCTTTAAGACAATAATGACATCCTTTAGACTAGCGAAGCTAGTCACTCCTAAGACCATAAAGGCATCCTCTGAATTTAGCGAAGCTACTCCTACCTTACATCTATAGCAACCCAAATCCTCCAGTCCAGCGAAGGTAGTCTACCCTAAGTCTGTAATGGCCCAAAACCTTTGAGTATAGTGAGGCTAGTGCACCCTAGATCCATAAAAACAAAAATCATTGAGTTTGGAGAAGCCAATTACCCATAAATCCCATAAGAGTAACCTATTAACTCTAATGAAGCTAGCATTCCTTGTCACCATCAAAAGCCCAGTCATCGAGTCCACTCTGCTTGCATAGTATAGTTTAGTCCAGTCCATGTCTGTATTTGCATACGATTAGGCCCATACTACTCCAAAGCCCATACCTTTTCGCATTTCTATCTCATTTTCATTTCCCATTTCCCATTGTCATTTCCCATTTCCATTTTCATTTTCCATTTCTCATTTCCCATTTCTCGTTTCCATTTTCATCCCTCATTTCAAAAAGTCATTTCTTAAAATTTACGAGATCCATTCGATTTCTATTCAAGATAGGTCGTGAGATTATAACTTGGAAACGTCCAACAGAGAGGAAGCAAGGTCAACCTATTCCCAAACTTGTCAAACGAATTCTCACTTTTTCCGATGAATCTTTTGAATCATCATCCAAGATGGGAAACACTTCTGAACAACTCAACGCAATCATGGCTGAGCTCCAACTGATGAACTCTCGTCATAAGCAACAAGACAAAGAGATCAAGATGCTGAGAGAAAAGTTGACAATTAAGGAAAGTGAAGAGGAAGACACTCCACCACCGCCACCTCATATCAAGTCCAAGACAGATTTGAGGTTTGAAAAACTCGACCAATTGATCCAGTCAATTTCTACACTAGAGGGTCAGGCTCATGGCCATGACATCATTGATCCTTAACTGAGGGAAAAGCTTCCTAAGAAGGTAGCATTGGGTGACCACCCAAAATTCAAGGGGGTCGAAGACCTAGATTATCATTTGAGAGCTTTCTCCAATTCTATGGCTCTCAAAGGCATGGGCTTGGACCTGTTTACTTATATCTTTCCCTTGGGATGCACATCCATCCAAGTGGTTTAGATCACTAAACAAAACAAAAATGAATTACTGGGACTACATCAAAGAAGAGTTCGCAAGCAGTACATGTACAGCAGTGAGCTTCCTATTGGTCTTCGTGAGTTGGAGTTAACAAAACAAAACTCCAATGGAGATTTTTATCACCTTCCTTAAAAAATGGAGGGAAAAGGTCGCACAAATGGCTAACAGGCCATATGAAGAGGACCACGTCTGAATGGTGATCTGTAACCTGCAGTTTAAGTACGGAGAACACATTAAATTCCAACGTATAGAGTCTTTCATGAAGCTCTACAAGGTTGTCTACTGATTGAGGAAGACGTGCAAGCCTCTAAGAATAAGAGTGGTAATAATAACAACTCTTTCAAGAAGAGTAACAACAACCCTTCTAGCTCCAAAAGCAATGATGCCAATATAACTACTGAAAAGATAAGTTATCAAAAGCCTCAAAGAACCTTTACTCCTTTAGGCATGTCTCTAGAAGAAGCCTTAACTAGGATTCATGCAAAGGGAGCACTTTAGCCTCTTGGTCCCTACACCAGACCTTGCTCCTGAGAATAGATTTAGGAAGTGGAATTCTAGTGCCTACTACAAGTACCACCAAGGAAACGGGCATATGACATTGCAGTACTGGACTTTGAAGCACTCCCTATTGGACATGGTTGAAGATGGTAGACTGCCAGTTCCGCCCGCAACAAAAGTCAGCAACAACAGCAACCTTTTGGGCAGTGCTTAAATAATGCCGAGGCATAGTCATTTAACGCTAGTTTTTCTAGGTTGAGTCGGAGAGTCCCTCCTCTAACTTCTTTATTTCTTTCTTGTCAAGTCTATGTCATTTAGGACTTTGATTCTAATCAGCCTTATGTCTTTTTTATTTCTAATAAATAAAAAATTTACATTTTCTTTTCATTTTCATTGGCCTTCCATCATTTTATATATGCTTTTAATTCAATGATGAAACTTAAATCACCTAATGATCTTGATTAATAAAGAGAAAAAATGAAAAAATAAGAAGAAAAAAATGAAAAAATGGACATACTCTAGATTAGGGGTTTATTCCCCTCTTCCCTTCATAAATCGTCATCCATAAATCATCTCTATGCAACCCGAAATAAATAAATTAAATCCCTTAAGCCATCATCTCCATTAGTCAAATAATCCCTTCAAATCAAAGCTCCGCAAATAACCTTCAAGCCTTCCAATACTCAAAACCACAAAAACTTGTGTGCAAGCCTCGGTACATAAAAAAAAAAATTCAATGTCAGGCAACAATAAAAAATAAAAATAAAATAAAAAAAGGTGAAAAAATTCAAGGTACGAAAAAAAACAAAAGGAAAAGAAAACGCACACAGCAAATGCAAAAGTCAAAAAAAAAAAGGAAAAAAGCCAAAGGAAAAAGAAAAGTCGAGCTAGGGGCTTGCACACAAGTTCTACTCTTCATTCCAAAATCCCTTTAATCCATTAAAACCTTAACCCATACAATTCAAATCCATAATCCTTAACTTAGCCCAAATAATTAAACCTTTATCATAAACCTCAAACCCTTTCAACCTTTCATCAACCCTAACCCATTCTTCAAGGAATGTCCATGCCTGCTAGGTTGAAAACTCGAAAGGGCGGCCTATGCAAAAGTTAGGGCACAAAAAAAAAGTCCAATCAGATCGAGAACTACGAATGGTCAGATTCCTCAAGGATAAGTAGGAATCCTCATCTCGAGATCCGACCGCTTCAATAAAATAAGAATAATCAAGGTCTAATGATTTGACTTTCTAGAATTCAGGAGCATACTCTTTCTAGATCCCGACATAGACTCGAGTCTTAACCTAGCTATGTCAAAGCCTTTTCCCACCTACATCTATATGAGTTACAAAAGTAAAACCTTTTTATTTTTCAATCCAAACTCTCCTTGTATTTGAAGGACTCTCCGATAATTCCATGATCTCTAGCGATATCTAACTTTGCCTATGTCAACTCCCAGAAGAAGAATCCCCAATGAAGAACTCTGAATGCTCAAGACAAATCAAGTATATTCCAATTAAGGCTCATAGTCCCTAAATCAAGACAAGCTTACCCAAAATGGGGGCTTCCTATATATGTGGTGGTTCCTCCAAATCAAACTCCAGAAAAGTTGTAATCAGCGGATCTCACTTGCGGACCCCGATTATACCAAAACAGTTTTCGAAAATCATTTTATCTATTTCTTATCATTCGATCTCTCTACCTATCCAAACCTCCTAATCTTGCATAACCCTAACCTTGCATAACATATCATCTTTCCTAGCCTTGCATAACCCTGACTTTGCATGACGTTTCATATTCTTTAGCTTTGCATAACCTAAATCCATGCATAGCATCTCATGCGTCCTTAGAGATCAGTCTAAGTTTGCATCTTTGCATGTGCATTATTCTCTGAGCTGTTTGCACCTATCAGCTAACATATTTTTCTGCAGGTAATCAGATTGCTTGTAGTTATCGTTCTGCACACTAACTTTATTTTGCAGAAACTAGCGATATATGGATCATTTCTAAACTGCAGAGGATTTAGAATCGTTCTCCATCCCTACATCGTATACTTTGACTTTTCGATTTCCTGAACCTTAGTCAAAGGATATATGGATCAGTTCTAAAGTACAAAGCGTTTAGAATCGTTATCCATCCCTACACCGTATACTTTGACTTTCGGTTTCCTGAACCTCAGTCAAAGTGGGGGCTTCTGTAGACACATAATCGTGTCTCCCCATTTAAGGACCCAATGATGAAACATATCATGGTCTTAATTGGTCCGACCCAAGGGGAGAGCAGTCCGAATAGCCAAGCCTAAAATCATTTTAAAGTGTAAAGCTTATTTATTTGCAATAATGATCCAAAGTCCTATTTTAAAGCCTAATTAATTATTCCTGATAATTAATTGTTAATAATTAATTGTATTTTGAGCCCATAAAAATATTTTGAGCCCAATCCTTTAAAAAAGCCCAATAAATTATTCATGATAATTAATTATTTTTATTTATTATTTTACTATATATTTTCATAAATAAATAAATATTTTCAAAGATATATTAAAAGTGAAATCAGATTCTATCTCGTAAAAGTTGATTTTCGGATTTAGAGGGATAAAAGAAAATCGTACAAAACGCAAAGAGAAAAAGGTTGTAAGCGTGTCTGACGCAGGCAATGCGCCTGGCGCATTGCCTGGAATGCGTCAGGCGCACCAATTTGCGCCTAACACGTAGACCTGCGCATCACGCAGAGTCATGCACCCAGCCCACTCTTTGCGCGACGCGGAGTTCACTTTCTTATATTTTTTTTTTTAATATTTTGCTATAAATAAGCCATTGATTTTCCGGATCTAGAAAAAACACTTTATACGCTCTATTTACTCGAATACTTGCAAACTCTCAAAATTTTTGCTACTCTTGTATTTACAAACACACAAATACATATTTACAAACACATAAACACATACTTTGATTGGTCGATCTTCACAAGTGTTCGTTGAAAGGCTTCACGATTGCTCTTCCTAAAGGTTGTTATTCCCTCAAACCTAAGCCACACCGGTATATTCCTGAGGGTCTTTGAATAAATTTCCCTTATTTTTATATTGAAGTTACTAACGTTTTATTTCATGATGTAGATCTTTACTAAAAATCGTTCTTTTTTACATTCTAATCTCTACTCTTTCTTATTTTCTTATATATTTTCATGATTGTCCTACTTATGTTTTCATCACCAACATGTTATTATTACTAATCAAGACCTAAGGAATTGTTCTAATATTAATCAGATAATTTGGACAACTTATTAGGAACCCTGTAATTTTGATTGCTTAATAACTTGTCACTAAAAAAGTTAGTCTTTTGATGTGTTTAATTGACCAACTTAGACTAATATTTTTAGGGTGCTTGAAAATATTCTCTGGTTATTCTTTTGTAAAAAACTTGAAATGAATCGATATTAAGTATAGGCCAGCAACGGGAGAACGTGGTTCCTGACCGTATTCGTACCCTCACCCCCGAACTGATCAATATGTGGTTCATTGACCACTAATGGAGTTATGACGGGGAAATCTACATTGGATAAGTCCCTAAGTTGTCCCCTACGATTTCCCAATATCTAACTAGGTTTATGAGTCTTCCTTTAATGACTTGTTTGGCGACTTCAAAACGTTTTTCAATAAAACATTTACAATGAGGTAATCAAATACGCGCTCATCCTGTGTAGGCGAATAAAAACACGCCTACAGAAGGGTGGGACTACATAAAAACTAAAGGAGTACATGTTTGCCACAAATTTTAGGTCCGTCATCATTCGACAACTACTCCCTGGATGACTATGTTCCCATACTTTGGTATATAGGCTTGCAGCAACCCTAACATACTAACATAAATGCCAAACAACATAAAATATATACACTACACATACACGAAAATAACACATAAGGGTGTAAACTAAAAATTAAAATCAGGGACAAACATGTTACGTCATTATTTAGATTGTCCTTAGGTGTTGCTAATAAAGAACAACTGCTTTATGAGGCAACGTTGCCACCACACTTCAGAATTATCGGATCATCTCTACGAACCAAACAAGCGTACAACACGTTAGATAGCAACTCAAGCTGAACCACAACTAAACCCTTTTATTACCACTCCTTCACTTACGTCCGACATTCAAAGAGGGCACTTATTTTGTTCACAAATGACACATCTAAACGAGAACACCAAGGTCTAACATAGTCGTCGTTGAACTTTGTTGGCACTTCAGTCTTTCTTTGTTTGGACTGCCCTCCTTGTGTCTTGTCAACTTCATATCGTTCGCTTCCCCACTACTAATGACAGGTTCATCTATAACGTGGATATGATCACCCGAATGTTCCTTATGCGGACTGCAACTTCTATCTAAATAATCACTGGTAGTTGGAATAGGTTTGACTGGTCTACCAGCTTCGACATTCGTTACATCATTACCATCCCCGTGGCCCCACCTCTATTTTGAACCTTCCGCATCAAGTGTCGGGCGCATGAACACATCCCATGAAGTTCTCAAGTATATTTCATTTTCATTATTTATCCTCTTCAAGAAAGACATATCTACATTTACTTCGTCCTAATGCACTAAACAAAACCACTATATCTTATCAAAACAGGTTATGTCTGAATTATGTAATTTCATTACAAAAAAAAACTCTGAATTACGTACAAGATTATCCGGAAGAGGTTTCCATAAGATCCTTGCTCTATCTCATGCTTTTGGTGTCCTCTACACCTTGAAAGATACATTCATTGTGCTCTATAAACATAATTCATACTACATCAAACTACATAAGTACACACCCCTCTCATATATTCCATATAATTACATTCATTAAAACATTATACCTTCACCAATTAATCCACCTTCTTTATGCATCTGATACTCAGAAGGTCTGCAACTCTATTCTTTTCTTCTACCCTTCAAGCCTCCATTAGTATTTGTCTTCGCCTTCCACACCTTCATTTTCCCACAAGTACATCAGCAACAATGACCTAGAATACTAGTTGATGAAATATTGTCGCAATACTAGTATAGTAGTACACATACCTCTGAAAATTCTTCTCCGTTGGAACTGTCGGCATTGCATTTCGAGCTTCTAGTGGATGGCTATAGTCATAAGCAACGTTAACACACTGCATTCAATGATCCACCAATTAACACATCATCAACATGTAATGAGTAAGCATATAATAGCAAACTTACCCTAAGTTTGCCAAAATCCGTAGTTTCATTTCGATCTTCCTTCTTCACCTTGTTAATTTCGTCTTTGGACCATGCTCGCAACCTAGGAAACATACCCCAATGCGTAGGGATTCTACCCACCTGATCAAGGTAAATAACCTACATATAGATGATGGGTGAGCACATAAATGTACCATGTAAATCTTATTATATTTTACAATAACATTATCAAATCAAGTTCAAACAAGCATTTCGCAACCGCTGCTAGCATCTTCACCGACAATTGGTGACAAGTGGTAGGAGTTATCATGTCACTAAGTGCCATCATAAGAAATGCTTTCTTGAATTCAACATCATCGTCACACGATCATTCCACGAGTTCTACAATTTTTCTCCGTTCAATTCTTCTACTACTGGATTGTGTCTGATGACTCACTAGTGGAAAAAACCTCATGCGATCCGGTCAAAATGGGCCTTATTGATCCGATTTTTGACCGGAACGGATGGGGTAGCAGCGGTTAGGAATTCTTAACTGATCCGGTTCAAAACCAGATCAGTTAGGAATTAACTAATCCGATCATGGGACAAAACCGGATCTGTTAAGTTGATTAACTAATCCAATTTTCTCCCATGACCGGACCAGTTAATCAGGTATGATAAAAAAAAAGGAAGCTTCATCCCACATATTCAACGCTCAACCAATTTACAAATAATATTGAGGATAGAGAAGAGTCAGCCATAATTGAACGCTCAACCAGTTAAACTTATTAATTCGATAAGGAAATAAATGAAAAAAAATATGGCAAAAATAATAAGAAAAAAGGGTTACCAGTTTACAAACATTATTGAAGAACCGAAAAAGAAATTGAACAAAATTACAAAGATCCCTAAATTACAAACGAAATTTAATCGAAAAAAATACAAAGCTAAACCCTAAAATAATCTTAAAAAATAGATGAGATTATACAAAAAAGAAAAGATAAACCCTAAAACTTGAAAAATCAAATCGAAAAAAGATAAATCCTCAAAATTGAAAAATTAAATCGAAAAAAGAAACTAAAAGTTACACAAAAATTCTCTTCGTCTTCGCCTTTTCTTCGTCTGCATTTCTTCTCTTCGTTTTCGCCTCTTCTCTTCGTCTTCGTCTTCTTTTTTGTTTTCGTCTGCTAAACTACGCAACCAAATTACCACTCTTAGACGACCAAAATCGGACGGCGAAGAATCGCATAATGGGTGCACGACACAGGTGTGGGTCGACGCGAAGCTTAATGAAGAAGGAAGAGTGAGATTTAGAGCGTATAATGATTCTGAGGGTTTTCTGGATGTTTAATTTGGGTTTTATTTAGATGGGTGTTTTCCTGAAGAAGTGTTGGGTATGAAAACGAATGATTTAGGGTTAGTGAATTTTGGGGGAATTACGGGTGTTAATTCGAGGATGAATACTTGGTATGTTATGATTAGTATACTGAAAAAGACTAAAGGTTTGATTGCCGAGAAAGAAGGGAGGTTTTTTGGAGACCCATTTACAGGAGGAGATGAGAGTGGGGGCTGGGTTAGGGAAGAGGAATGAGGGGATGAGAGAGAATGAAAATGGCGGAAGAGGAATGGCGAGAGGATTAGGGTTGAGAGGAGGAGAATAAAACGGTTGGGCTTTTGTTTACGGCACATCCCCCCATTAGGGCTTTTGTTTACGGCTTTTGTATATAAATGCGGCTCAGCCCAACTGGACGAAATAAATGGCGCCCCAAAAATTAACTGACCCGGTTATGCGAACCAGATCAGTTAATAGAAAACTGATCTGTTAACTAATCCGGTTCACTAAAGAACCATATCAATAAATTTTCCGCATTTTGCCTCCCAAAAGTGGACGATTTACGGATACGGTTTTGTTCGGTTGTGTTGTGACATATAAGGTTTTTTCCACTAGTGACAATACAAGTTCCAAAGTTGTTCGACTTTAGTTTGCATCTTTTTGTTTTCAACTACAACATGAACTTCTTTTCGACCAATTGGTAGTCCTAACACCCAATGAACTTGAACCTTCGACAATGGAAATTCTATACCATCTGGACTGACGAGTCTCTGCCTACTAACATCTAATCTTTTTTTTCATTGGGCCTCTTTCGGGAATCCGTGGTAAGATGAATTTCCTCTAGGCTGCCCTCGCACAGGGCCACTCACCCAGAGGCCCAACAAGCCCCAAACCCCCCTCCCCCCCAACAATATTGAAATTATGCTTCCATCAAGATTTGAACCTTGGTCTCCCATGGGAGATAGGAAGCCATACCATTGGACCCAAGGGTCCTTGGTAACTATTAACATCTAATCGAGTACACAACCAATAGCAAAAATACCTTGGGAGACCTCTAACCACCAAACATAACAACCCTTGAAGTCCCATTTCAATTTCCTTTTTTGCTCATCAAATTGCTTAACAAATTGACCAAGTGTCTCTACACGACAATTAAATCTAGGTTGTTGCAATCAATTAATACATACAATAAACATACCGGTAATCATTACAGACTCTCAAATTAATTAAAG
This sequence comes from Beta lomatogona, assembly GCA_947646795.1. Taxonomy (NCBI): domain Eukaryota; kingdom Viridiplantae; phylum Streptophyta; class Magnoliopsida; order Caryophyllales; family Amaranthaceae; genus Beta; species Beta lomatogona. Next base: position 107,548 of record CANSNZ010001043.1, read on the forward strand.
AAACATGTTACATGTCTCTTTGCCTTCATGACCTCTTCCAGTTTTGCAATGACTTCACCAGCTTCCTTCACCCTGCCACCTTCAGTTAGTGCATTCACCAAAGTGGGCATTCACGAAAAAGTAATCATAAACAACACATACAATGGATAAAATACACATCGATATGAATACACATACCCTTTACACATCACTTTTAATTTTGGTATTCCTGGAAATCTTATTACTTCTTCGCATATTGCAATCCTATTTCATGCAATTTCTTACATTACAATATCAAATTTGCATGTTTAGTGATGAGACTTCATATACTTTTAATATACTTACACTATTGTAGAAAGCAATACATTAAATTATCTAATTTGCAAGGTTAAACATAAACATTCAAATAGTTTAAAGTATTTGAATGTTTAGATTTTGTGATTTTTTGGAGTTCAATTTGTTGTGGAGTACGACTACACTATCAAAATAGTTTACACCTCATCTTCTTCCTGAGTCACTTATGCACCCTCATCCGAATATGAAATTTCAAATAAGCAACTACAAAATTAACTAATGCCACTAATTAAGAACAGAACATCAAATCAATTACCATAACCATTAATTATTGAATAAATCTGAAGTATGCAACTATTTCTTTACCTCGATTGCACCTCATTTCTTTTTGTCCTGCAATTTCAACAATGAAAAATAGGATTTCGTTGGAGAATCTATGGACGTCGTTTCCCACACGCGTCTTCCTTTATCTTACTTATGCGACACCCTATTCCTTTATATAACGCCACAACATCATTTCTTCTTCTTCGCCGACACTACTGCAAGCAACGTTTCCCACTGAAGTTGGCGTTACTGTATGCGCCTCTTGCTTTATCTTATGTACCAGCATGATCTCCGACGTCTTCCTTTATCTTATGTAACCGGCAGATTGGCCGACCCTCCAATCCTTTCTTCCTCTGATATGATGAAATCACTCATTCCCACATCTATACTAATAAATTAAAAAGCGTTCCTAAGCAAGTCTACGCGCCACATGACACTCTCCCTTTAGTTGTTTCATTTCATGTCATCATCATGCACATTAAAAAAAATAGAAACATGCTCCATATAACATCCGATCACGTGACCTTAAGTTAATATACTAAAGTTCTAACCAATAAGTTATGCAACATTCTATGATCGAGACTAAAAACTAGTTAGATTTGCAAGTAAAACATAATGGATTTTTACAGTCGACTATTTTTAGTAAGTTGGGAAATTATGTCCGTGCCTTATTAGTTTATTTTTCACACCTCATTTTGGCGAGTCGTGATAAACCGCTAATGGATATTGGATACACTATCCAATAGCCAGGGTAAAAGTGTCATTTAACGAAACAAAAAAGTGAAAAGGTGATGTTGCAAAAGCAAAAGTACTTTTTCCCTCTGAAAAAACTTATACCCACTTTCAGTTTTTCGAAACCAAATTCTGGATTTCATAAAAATTTAGAAAGGGCACTTTTTTTATTTAAAAATTTGACAAAAAGTTACATTTAATTGACACAAACAATGGTCGTTTTGTAAGTAACAAGTGTCTCAAAACACATAAACATGGGTAGTTGTATCAATAACAAGTGTTTTTGACACACAAATATGGGTTTATATTAGAGCTGATCAACTCCAGCCCAGCCCGATTTTTGGGCAGTTTTTTTGGCCCTTGGTCGGGCCCAGCCAATTTTTTTTTTGTCGGGCTTTGGGATAGCCAAAAAAGACTTTTTTAGTCTAATTTTTGGCCCGGCCTGATTTTGGCCAGAAAAACCCGCTCGCCCCGGCCAGAAATAACGGGCTTTGGGCATAAAATTTTGGCCCGGCTCGATCAATGGGCAAATTTTTTTAGGCCCGGTCCGGCCCATGATCACCTCTATTATATATTTATATATATATATATCAAGTTGTACTTTTTAGGGGGAAAAGCTGGCGAAAACACGCAAATTGAGAAAATTTTTACTTTTTGTCAGAAATCACAGACTTACTTTTTGATAGAATGTTACATTTAATTCATGCCAATGAGGATTGTTTTGTAAGTAACAAGGGTCTCAAACACATAAACATGGATTGGTTTATCAATAATAAGTGTTTTTGATACAAAACATGGGTTTATAAGATTTCAGCTTTTCACTTTTTCCCTTGAGAAATTACCAAAATTCAATTAATATTGGTTAATGAACCCACTATCCATTAATGGTTTATCATTTATCCAGTTTGGGAGCCTGTCATTTTTGGAAAGGAAGAGCTTTCCTCTTGACTCTTTTCACCATGTAATTTTGTGAGCATTGCCACATAAACTCAATTCCACGTCAGTTTCAGGGGCCCTACACATGATCGTTGGGGTCACTTCTTTCACTACTACTACCCACTACCACACCACCAACTGACGTGGCTAACCAGACATTTTCACAAACATCCATCAAGGGCACAACCGTCATTTCACTTCACCTACTTTCTGGCTTTATATACTGCATTTCTTTGTGGATTAAAGCTTCTTTTTTGACGCCGTCTTTATTTATTTCATTTTCTCTCTCCTCACTCTTTCTGTGTGTCGGGTTCTCGGCGGCGAAACGAAGTTCTTCCGGTAGCAAAAAGAAAGGCATCAATTTGTGGTATTTTATTACACTTTTGTGCTGATTTTTCGTTGATCTACTTGTTTTTGTGTGATTTTGACTTACATTTATTTTTCATCTGTTTTTTTTGTTTGCCCTAAGAATTTCTGGGTCAGGTTTACTTTGTGTTAGATCGTTGACAATTGTCGTCGTTTTTTCGCATGTTCATGTTTATGTTAATGTTGATGTTTTGTTGTCTGCTTTTTGCTGGTTTTAGCGATTTGAAGTTTTCGTTGAGGGTTTCACAGTTAGGGTTTCTTTTGTTTTCTGTAATTGGGTAATTTTTTTATATATTTTGTTTGTTTTGGGTTGTGTATGTTTATTGTTTGAAAGTGTATGTTGTTAATCGATGATCTTTAGCAGTTTATTTCTGAAAAGTTGGGTTTTGTTTAATTTTATTTTATTTTCTAATTGTTGTATTTTTTTGCCTGGGTCTATTATATGCGAAATTGTGGAGTAATGATCTTTAGCAGTTTTTTTGGGAAATGTTGGTTTTTTATGTGTTTTGAGTTTGGTGATTTACGGTAGTTTTGCTTCCAACTAACTAGAAATTGCTTTGATTGTTAGTTTTTGTGATTTTGGATATGATTTTTATGTGTGGTTTTTATGGTCCGCCTTGTATTTGCTTGAATCTTTTTATGTGTAGTTAGTTTGCTGTTGGTGCTGTTTACTTCCATTCTTTTGTTTGGTTGGGTCTTTTTAGGGTGGAGCCTGATACTATGGGCGTCCAAGTTTCCCCAGAACCGTATACTTTTATTTCATACCCCTAGTCGAAGTTTTAATCTCCCGACCCTTTATTTTGTTCATTCTGGTATTGTTTGTCCGAATTCTGTCTCAACATAGAGTAATGTGAAGAATTCTTGATTGTCCTTTCTTCATCTTTTTTTTGCTGAAGTGCATCTGTTGGGTGATTGTCTGTATATTGATGTTAGTTGTATGTCCCCTGTTAGTTTGTTAATGCCTTCTGGTTTACTGAAGCAGTTGGCATAATGGTGAGGAAGAAGAGAAGTGAACAATTTGGGGAAGGAGAGAGCTCATATCCTCAGCAAGCTGGCGGGAATGGTGGAAGAGGCGGAGGTGGTCAACTAGTTCCACCACAAGCTGGTGGTGGTCACCCAGGTGGAGGAAGAGGTGGTCAACCAGTTCCACAACAAGCTGGTGGTGGTCACCCAAGTGGAGGAAGAGGTGGTCAACCAGTGCCACACCAATCTGGTGGTGGTCAGCCAGGTGGAGGAAGGGGTTGGGGCCCTCAGGGACAAGGAGGGCGCGGAGGATATGGTGGTGGTCGTGGTGGTGGTCAGCGTGGTAGCATGACCTCACAACAGTCTGGTGGGCCTGTGGAGTACCAAGGCAGGGGTGCTCAGCAGCATCCAAGAGGTGGGGCCCCATCTCAACGCCGCGGTGGTAACAGTGCAGGTGGTGGCCGTGGTGGTGGACCTGTCAGTGGGTCCTTTCGTCCACCAGTTCCCGAGCTGCACCAAGCTTCCCAGGGTTCTTACCAACCTGGGGCTCCTCTACCTCAAGCGATGACTTCTGGACAGCCTGTGGAACAGGCTGAGGCCAGTTCTCCTGTGTCACCTATGCAGGCTGGACTGTCACAGGTTCAGCAACAGGTTGAGCAACTTTCTGTTCAGGAGCCGTCTTCTCAGGCTATTCAACCTTTGCCTGTTAGTAGCAAGGCAGTGAGGTTTCCTCTTCGACCTGGGAAAGGTAGCACTGGCATCAGGTGCATCGTGAAAGCTAATCACTTCTTTGCTGAATTACCCAACAAGGATTTGCACCAATATGATGTAATTTTCCAATAATATCTAGCCATTTGTTTATCTTTCTATCTTTTGTATCTCTTTGTGCTACTGACATGATTGGTTAATCCTTGGCGTCTATCTGAATTGTTTGTTATTTCTTGTGTTTTATAGGTTTCTATCACGCCGGAGGTGACATCACGGGGTGTGAATCGTGCTGTTATGGCGCAATTGGTGAAGCTGTACAGAGAATCTCATCTTGGAAGACGACTTCCTGCTTATGATGGAAGAAAAAGTCTCTATACTGCGGGCCCTCTACCATTTACCATAAAAGATTTCAAGATTACACTTATAGATGAGGATGATGGGTCTGGGGCACCAAGGTTTTATCTGTAATCTTTTCTTTCACTATATACGTTTTGATGTGATTTCAATTTGTTTTAAAGTGTAATATCCTTCCTTGCAGGAGAGAAAGAGTTTTCACGGTTGTGATCAAGCTGGCTGCACGAGTGGACTTGCACCACTTAGGCATGTTCTTGCAAGGCAGACAGGCAGATGCACCTCAGGAGGCTCTGCAGGTTCTTGACATAGTATTGCGAGAATTGCCCACTACTCGGTTAGCTTTTCTTTTGCTTTTGTGATGCAGTTGTGTATGTTTCATATTATTTTTGCACTTACATTTTTATTTTTTTATAATGTGCAGCTACTCACCAGTAGGTCGTTCATTTTACTCACCCGATCTTGGGCGAAGGCAGCCACTGGGTGAGGGTTTGGAAAGCTGGCGTGGATTCTATCAGAGTATCCGACCAACTCAGATGGGGCTATCTCTGAATATAGGTAACTGTTATAGTTCTTGCTTACTTCTCTCCGTAGCCTATCTAAATAATATCTGAAAAGTCATGTTTCTAGCTTCTAATCTGGATATATGTGCTACCATAATGTTTACAGATATGTCCTCCACTGCCTTCATTGAGCCGTTACCTGTCATTGACTTTGTCACCCAACTACTTAATAGGGATGTCACTTCTAGGCCATTGTCTGATTCTGATCGAGTGAAGGTAATTCTTTTCTACTTTTTCCCTTGGTGTAATTGTGGCCTTCTAAGACCGTCTTAACTGTATAGCAGTATAGGTATTACCTTGCTGTTAAATTGTTGATGCATATTGCACCGTTCGAGTGTCCTAAAGTAATCTTTTAAATCCCTTTCTTTAAGTTGGAGTCACTTATTTCTCCATCACCACAGTTTCTTTCTGTATTAATGTGTAGTTTGTAAATTCTACATCAATCCATTGCCATTTACAGATTGGAGAAAAAAGTGGGATGGAGGGAATGTAGTATTGAATATATTGATCGGAGTGTGGATTTAGCATTCTATCTATATAGTTGGAAAATACTCCCTGTGTTCCTTTCTTCTTGCCCCATTAGGGTGAATTCACTTTTTCAGTATTTGGTTTGGAGGAGTTGATGAGAGAGAAAAGTGGTGGGACCAAATGTAGTGGGTGTGAGAGTAAAGGTGTGGTCCCCTCTGACCATTTTTCTTATCAGTTTATGGGGCAAACTCAAGGGAAGGGAGGAGTTTCTTTTTTTCTGGGGGTATTTTGCGGGGGTGTTAGAGGGGATCATACAAAAATATTTAAATGTCATAAAAGACTTGTGTGCTATGGAAATTTCTTTCCTATGTTGAGTTATTAGTGTATAGTCTGTATACTATGCTTTGGTTGTTGAGTTTCTATCTCGTGTTTTGATCACACTTCACTGATGTTTGGTTCAAGAGTCTAATCTGTTCCCTGCTAGTTTTCTGCTTATATCATCAATTGATTCTGGTTAGATTATGATATTTTCATGTGGGAAAATCTTGATGTGCAGTTGTCTTTTTCTCCTTTGCTTATACTGTGTTGCTTGTTCTTTTTAAATTTTTTACTTTTGGTGTGAACAGATCAAGAAGGCGTTAAGAGGTGTTAAGGTTGAAGTTACACATCGAGGCAATATGCGCAGAAAATACAGAATATCTGGACTAACGTCCCAGGCTACAAGGGAGCTTACGTAAGGCCTGGTTGAGTGTCTTTGATTTGCTTGCTAGTGGGGAGAATACTTTTTTGAATTTGTCTGTCCTTTTTATGTCTCCATTCAATTTCTAGACCTTGGATTTTGTTCTCTCTTCCAGTTTCCCCGTTGATGAAAGGGGGACAATGAAGTCAGTTGTGGAGTACTTCTATGAGACATATGGTTTTGAGATTCAACACACACAATGGCCTTGTCTACAAGTTGGAAATCAACAGAGGCCAAATTATCTGCCCATGGAGGTTGGTAACTCTTGTCATTAAATTATAGATTTTTTTTGCCAAATGTAGCCCTTTAAAGTGGCCACTTTGTTAATTGCAGCCCTTTCATTTCAATATCTTCAATTGCAGTCTCAAATAAACCAAACTCTTTTAAGTTGCTGCCCAAATCCAACCTATCTTCACGCCTTTTGGGCTGCAACTTAAAAGAGATGGGTTTATTTGAGGTTGCAATTGAAGAGATTGAAAGGAAAGGGCTGCAATTAACAAAGTGGTTACTTAAAAGGGCTGCATTTGGCAAAAAATCCTAAATTATATTAGCTTTATTTGATTGTCAAAATTTATTAACTTAAAAAAGAACAATCTAATCTAATTTTGTATGTCTGGTTGTTTACAAACATACAGGTTTGCAAGATTGTTGAAGGCCAAAGATATTCCAAAAGGTTAAATGAAAGACAAATTACAGCTTTGCTGAAGGTGACTTGTCAGCGTCCCCAAGAAAGAGAGCGTGACATTGTCCAGGTTTGTCCATGCTCATCTGTCTATTTCAATTTATATTTCCTCCGATATTGTTTACCTCTTATATATCTTTGTGGCTTCAACAATTGCTTGTCTTGTTTAGTATTTGTAATTTCTTGTGGCTGTATGCTCAACTTAGTCAACTCTCTGTGTCAAGTAACTTTCACATGTAAGATATTTGGGATCAAGTAGAGTTAACCTCCTTTACCTATCGAAAGCATTTAACTGCTAAACTAATATTTCTTAGGCAAGGGTTTTTTTTTTTTTACTTTTAATTTAATAGAGTTGTGTTAGCATCAGGCAGGAGGGTGTATGTTGCTTGTTTGGTGTGGTTGAGTTTCAAGGCTTTTTTGTACTTTGCATGGTATAATTGCTTCCTATTGAGATTATGTTTTGCTCCATTATGAGTTTGTTGTATCTCCTTTTTTTTCTTTTATTTTTTTTGGGTGTGGGGTGTCGTTTATTTCTGGAAACCTCTGTAAAAAGCAGGGTAAGGCTTGTTTTATTTGAGTGTTTCCATCATCTTAGTTTGGCTGGAGCTGGTGCATTATGATGCTCCTCATCTCATTGCTTTTGCTGTCCAAGTTTTTACTGTATTTCGTGTAATTTTTTTGATGGTCCATCACTTGTTTTCAGTTTTCTTGTACCATTTTCATGTGTATTACTGTATTATAACTTCTCTTTTTTTTGTCTTTTGTTGGAGATTCTCCTTTTTCATTCTTCATCAGATTTGAAGGTTATATATATGGGGTTATGTAATTTGACTTTAGTCCTTAGCCACTCTTATATAAGCAACCTTAGCTTGATTGAGTGTGACTTCCTCTTGAAAGTGTTCTCTGTACAATACTTGGCATATATTGATAGGTCACTTTTTGTGTTTACTAACTGCACTAGACAATTTAGTGTGATGCAAGTTACTGGTTTGAATGTCACCACTGATTCATGTTGCTGCTCCTCCAGACTGTCCATCACAATGCATACCATGCTGATCCTTATGCGCAAGAGTTTGGCATTAAAATTGATGAGAGGCTTGCTAGTGTTGAAGCACGTGTCCTTCCTGCCCCGTGGGTATGTAATGCTACATCTGCTTTTATTTGGTTAAGGGACTAGTTTTCTAGCTTGTAGTATGCGTGTTTTGTATAAAGGATGTAGGGATTGAAATGCTAGTGACATCAACGAGTCAGATTAGAGAAGACAATGTGAAGAAGGAAATCATGGAGTAATGAAGAGTACATTATTGTGATATTTTGTATATGCTGTGATGTGGAATTTCTATACTTTGTAGTGCAATGCTTGTTTGAGGTACAAATTAGTATCGCTTGCCAAATTAATTGGCTTTAAGGAAAAATTACGAAATAAGGAGAGTTCAATTTTTCATTAAAAGAAGCAAGAGATTATTATTTTTTTTCACAACGAGCTAAGTCCTACAGATACATCTTTAAATTTATCTGAAGTGGTAGAATTGCCGTTGCGGAGCTATTTCTAATTTTTCACGTTAGTGTGAATATGTAAGTTGTGGAAGCATCCTATGTTTTGAAAATTTCAGGATGCCCACAGGGCGTTGGGTGGTGGTGGGGAGCCGTATTACTATCTGGACTCTGTTACTCCTCTAAGATGATGAAAGTTAAGGAAGGTGAACTTTCAGCTCGAAAAGCACTTTAAATTTGACGTCTGCTGCTTTTCTTTGTAGCTCAAATACCATGATAGTGGTAGAGAAAAGAACTGTCTACCCCAAGTTGGTCAGTGGAACATGATGAACAAGGTAATGCTTTGGTGATGCTGCATTTCAATTTTTTTTTTTTTTTACTGTTGTAGATCAAGTTATATTTGTATAAATGCGTGGGAGGTATATTTGATGCGAAAAAGGGGAGGGGGTTTACAGGAGCTTGGTAGAATTCATTTTTTGTTATTTTTAGAAGTAGCGTGGACATCTTTTCCTGATAGTTGCTTGAACACACATCCGGTTGTATCCTGAAGATCAGAAGGAAACGATGCTTGTGTTTATCTCTGCATCTTTGGTGTGAAAATATATATCACTTTAATTTGTCTTTTTTTTTTCTCTGCGTCGTTGACTAGCTATAATTGAATAAGTTATTTTTAAAATCAGTGATGCAAACAGTTGTATTCTGTCCTTTTAGCAAGATTTTTCTCCGTGTTTTTTCTGATTAAAATAGATGTGCACATTCGTTGAACAAGTTCTATTCTTATATCAACAATGAAACTAATGTTTTATAAAGGTTTCTCCGCGCTCTCTGTTTGGAATAGACATACTCATGGCTATTTGATACTTGACATGTACTTCCTCTGGTTTTTATTAGTTTACCCACTTCTTTAGGCACAAAGTTTGTAGAAATAGGTATGTGGGTCGTATAAGGAAAGAGAAAGTATTAATTTATTGGCATATTGTATCTAAGCTGATGTTGTGGGCCAAGAAAAGTAGAGTGAGAAGATAAATATATTAATAAACAATTGGTGGAACTATTCCAAAAATAAAAAAATAAGAAGTGGGTAAACTAAACTAATAAGGGACCATCCAAAAAGGAAAATGGGTAAACTAATAAAAACAAGAGAGAGTATTATGTATCTGAAGTTAGGTAGCCAAAATGCCCATGTAGAGGAAGTTTAGCCATGTTGGTGTTCTTGGTGTTTTATATATTATCCAGGTCTCTAGACTTGTTCTTTTCAACTTATTTTTGTTTGTTCGAACTTAATTGAACTTGAACTTAATTGAGCTTATCTGAATTTATTAGTCCTTATTATACCTTATCTGAACTGATATGAACTTATTAGACCTTATTTTGTGAGTGTGTTAGACCTTAATTTTGCTTACGTGAACTTATTTTCACTTATAAGGACTGAATATAAGTTGAACAGAAGAGGGCCTCCGTCAAGATTAACATGTGACCGTAATACAGTAGAGCAATATTAATGTCCTTTTTTTATTGCAGAAAATGGTTAATGGAGGAACAGTGAACAGCTGGATATGCATAAATTTTTCACGTAACGTGCAAGATGGTGTTGCTCGCAGTTTTTGCACTGAACTTGCCCAAATGTGTCATATTTCTGGCATGGTATGGTACTTTCTACTATTTTTTATTTTATAGTTTGTGGAGGATTGTGAATGTTGCCTCTCGTGGATCCTTACCTCTTATTTGTGGACAATTCAAGATATTCAATCCAGAACCAGTACTCCAAGTTCTCTCTGCTCGTCCAGACCAGGTTGAGAAGGCTCTGAAAACTCGATACCATGATGCAATGACTAAATTGCAGCCACTGAACAAAGAAATTGATCTGCTTATTGTCATTCTCCCTGATAACAATGGCTCTCTCTATGGTAATAACTTTTTATTTGTCAGCAATGTACTATCATTTCTTTTAAGGGCGTAAATAGTGAATTTGTTTTGCTTCAGGTGACCTAAAACGGATTTGTGAGACAGAACTTGGAGTTGTGTCACAGTGCTGCCTGACAAAACATGTGTTCAAGATGAGTAAGCAGTATCTCGCAAATGTTGCTTTGAAAATCAATGTCAAGGTTGGTGGAAGGAACACAGTCCTTGTTGATGCACTGTCAAGGCGAATACCTCTGGTTAGCGATCGGCCAACCATTATATTTGGTGCTGATGTCACCCATCCTCATCCTGGAGAAGACTCAAGTCCATCCATTGCTGCTGTTAGTATCTTTATTTTCTCTTAAATATGCTCTGGCCTCTTTCTGGATTCAACTGTTCTATTTCTACTCTTGTTGTCTTTGAAAACAGTGTCTGACCTTTCATACTTGACATTGACAATGGTTGATGCTTTGCAATTGGTAGTATTTGTTTGAAACTATTTTTGAGAGGTAATTATTACACTAGTAAATGGTATAATGCAATTTAACAAGAAGACCCTTTATGATATTTGAACTATTGGCACTCTCGTTCCTTAATTGTAGTATGTTTTACTGTAGGAAATTCAATTGCAACCGTAACTGCTTTAGGATTTGTGACAACCTTTACTGGATATTCTAGAACAATATATGTAACTAATATTTCTTGTTGGAATACATACATTCTAAAATATTGGTTAGATAGTCAAAGTTCATAAAGTATGTATTTTAAATATATATATTTTATTTTAAGAAAAATTGACGATACGGGTTTGAATTTTGGGTGATAATTTTTAAAAGGTTTGAACTATTGATTAACCTTTGTGGGTCCCTAATTTAGGGGGTATTAACTTTTAGCGGGCCTCAGTGACTTGAAAATGGCTTAATAGGGTAGTACTTGTAAAATGTGGGTCCCACCAGAAGGTTAATTGAGGGAGAGAAGTAGGAAGTAGGTGAGATTTTTTAAAAAAATTGTCTACCTAAGTTAAGACCCCCTAAAGTTGGGACCTACACAAGTTAATCAATAGTCTGTACCTTTTAAAATTGTTTCCCAAAGTTCAGACCCTTGTTATCAATTTTTCCTTAATTTTATTTGAAACAATCAATCTTGACGAGGGAGTGACATTTTTGGTTATACTTAATTGTTTTTTGCTTTATCTTTTCTCTCCTTGTGATTGTGGTGGTGGTTGGGGATGTGTCAGGTTGTTGCATCACAAGATTGGCCAGAAGTCACGAAGTACGCTGGTCTCGTTTCTGCTCAAGCACATCGCCAGGAGCTGATCCAAGATCTCTACAAAACCTGGCAAGATCCTAGCAGGGGCCAAGTTACCGGTGGAATGATAAAGTATTTTAGTTTTCTTGTTTTCCTGATTTTCCACATTGTCCAAGATTTCTTTGGTGGATGGTCACTTATGTGTTATATTATTCCCTTTCTATGTAGGGAGCTCCTCATATCTTTCCGTAGGTCAACTGGCCATAAACCGCTGCGGATTATTTTCTACAGGTGTTCACCCTTTCACATTTTGTTGTGTCAATTATGCGTGCTTTCTTATTCCTGACATTGCCTTTTGTGTGAAGGGATGGTGTGAGCGAGGGTCAATTTTATCAAGTGTTGCTGTATGAACTTGATGCCATTAGAAAGGTCGAGCTGCCCTTAGTGCACCTTTTACATGTTTGATTTTGTGCAATATGGGATTTATTCATTCACCTACTAGTATCACTGTTCATTCTGGCAGGCATGTGCTTCATTGGAGCCAAATTATCAACCTCCTGTGACATTCGTTGTGGTACAAAAGCGTCATCATACAAGATTGTTTGCCAACAACCATCATGATCGGAATTCAGTTGACAGGAGTGGAAATATATTGCCTGGTCATTGTCCTGCACAACTTTTATTGGATGCAATTGATTGATTTATTTAAAATCTGTTTTACAGACATTATTTTGTTTTATTTTGCAGGCACTGTTGTTGATTCCAAGATTTGTCACCCAACAGAATTTGACTTTTATCTATGTAGCCATGCTGGCATTCAGGTCTTCTTTTACTTTGTAGAGCTTTGCATGTCTTAATATAGTTCTTTTACATTTATTCGAATTTTTTTGATCCTCTCTATTTGTATTTCATCTTTTGCTTCTATTGGTAATTATAGGGTACTAGCAGGCCAGCACATTACCATGTATTGTGGGATGAAAACAATTTTACTGCTGATGAGTTACAGTCTCTGACGAATAACCTGTGTTATACGTAAGTTCCTTGGAATTTTGTATCTTGTATGAAAATACATTTTGTGCTACTTGGTCCAGCTACGTAACTCATGCTTAATCCGTAACTAATTCCTCCATTGACAAACCTATCTTAGATGATATTCAATTACAACTTTCTAAAAGATTTTATGTAGCTGGTATGCTCTACGGCCTCTACCTCCTGTTAGCTGTGTGAAGTTGGTGACTGCTATTTAGAAAGCGTGCTTGGTGGTTGCTTAGGTGCCAGCCTCATTGCGTCATAGACCCCATTGTGGCACGAGGTTCACCAGGTGCAAGGCCTCAGTTTGCCTCTGGTGATGCATGAGGCAAGAAGCCTCAAACCCCTTTCCCTCCTTCCCTCAGATGAAAGTAAGAAATTTATTTCAGTTGTGCATGTGAATTGTGGGCTGCTGAAGGTTTTAGCCATGTTCACCTCTCCACTTGAAGATAATTTGTGTCTGAAATCCCTAATAGACCTGGAAGCTTTAGGTTTTTGCCAGTCTCAACATGGAGCATGTTGTGCACTTCATCTTCTGCTCCCTCCTTGAATCTTGTTGGAGAGGTTCTGTTGCTCCCCAATCTAATTGTTTCTTTCTCTTTTTGATATTGCTTTCCTTTTGACTCCTTTTGTTTTTCTATCATTGCTGGTAGATCTGGCTCCGGTTAGGTGTTTTCTCGAAGAGAGTGTTGGGACTTGGCGGATGACTTGTCAATAGGTTTAGATGAGGGGATTTGATACTTGACTTCATACTGGCTCTTACCAACCTCTTTCAGCATTAAAAGCAGGATATCCTAGGTAGAATGGAAGTGGACATTCTTGGTAACCTGAGTTAGCCTGAAATAGGAAGGTACTCCGATGTAGAAGGGGAAGTGGACTTTTGATTTGACAGTATAATTTTATCTGAAGAAGGTATTGAGCAAAAGGAATAATCTATCCTAACCACAATATGATTCATTTGTCTTTTACCAATAGCATGTACTGATGATTTTAAGATATATTAAGATTAGGTGGGAATCACTAAGATGATGATTTTAAGTAACTAGGAAGACTTTTTTTTGCACTAAGAGGGGCCAGGAGAGAGAATTACCGAGTTATTTTGTCTCTTTTGGCTTTTCAGTCTGATGTTCTGTTCTTTTGACAGGTATGCAAGGTGTACCCGATCTGTTTCAATAGGTGGGTGGTGTTCTTTCCTGTATCTCTGATCATATGTTGTTTGCTATTTTCGCACTGTTGACATGTAAATTATAACTTGTGTCTGATAGTTCCGCCGGCATATTATGCCCATCTAGCTGCATTCCGTGCTCGCTTCTATATGGAGCCAGAGACATCAGACAGTGGTTCAATGACAAGTGGTGCTGCTGGCCGTGGAGGTATGGCTGGTGCTGGTGGACGAAGTACTAGATCACCGGCTGCCAATGCTGCTGTGCGACCTCTTCCTGTTCTGAAAGATAATGTCAAGAAAGTCATGTTCTACTGTTAGAAAGTCTTCACTTTGGTTTGCAGTAAAAGTTTCAACAGACATGGGCCTGGATGTTGGGAGAAATACCTGCTTCAGTTTGGCTACTGCTCTGCGTGTTGATGTTTTTGCGTTTCTGTGTGAAAACCATTGTCGACCTCTTCTGCTTGTCTCTGGGGCACTCGAGTTCTTTTTATTATTTATTGTGATTTCCTGAAAATATACCAGTCTGTCTGAGTTAAAACTAATTATCCGTCTTTTTCTGTTAATCAATTAATATCTGTTGGATTCTTGCCCTTTTTCTTTTAGGATTCAATCTTGCCATCTTTCTTTTAACTAGATCAAATTGAGGGATTTTGTTCTATAGACAGTGGGGCTGTTTGGTTGAGGTATCCAGGAAAGGGTAAGGGAATAAACTTACGTGATGCCTTTGTTTGGTCAATTCAATAATTTTCTCTACCCTATTTTTATTCCCAAAATTCTCTACATCTATTTCCCACTCTATTCCTAGGTTCACTTACCCTTTTCTTACGTGATACCTTTGTTTGGTCAATTCAATAATTTTCTCTACCCTACTTTTATTCCCAAACTTCTCTACATCTATTTCCCACTCTGTTCCTTGGTTCACTTACCCTTTTCTTGAAACACTATTGACCACCTCCGTGACCACCTAACTGCTGCTTGAAAATCAACCCAAACACTATCCCAAATCCCACTGACTACCAGCACTGCCCCAAATCAATAGCCAACCTGTCGGAATCCTCCACCCTTTGAAAATCCACCATCACAGCCGAAAACCTTACAAAAGGCCAACCCAGCCACGTAGAGGCCAGCCGAGCCACCCCTAAAACCCCCCACATTCGTAAAACCACCTAACCACCCCTCGAAAATCAACAATGACCCACTCTTAGTTTTAAAAGGTGCAATACTTAAAACAATATCAAAGACCCAAAAAGGTAGAAAGCATAGTTCATCGCTAAAATACCAAAAAAAGTCGAAGTACTAAGCAAACAAAATTTTCAAGATTAGCCTACTAGAACAATTAAAAATCCAAATTTTCATTCTCAACACTCAACAAGCTACAATTCAAATGATATTCGGATAAGAGATCAAGATAGGTTTAATTTGCATTCTTAGGGTTGTTGCATGGTTTTCCTTTACTCTTAAAGTAGAGGTTTTTCATATAACCAAAAATATGTTTTTATTGTTATTGTTAGTTAAGTTAGTTAGTTAAAGTAGCTTAATTAATAAAGTTCTGAAAATCAGCTTGTAATCCATTTACTTAGGCTTCAAGTAGATGAGTGTCATGAGTTGTAATAAGGAAAGAAAGGGAAAGGGGAGTGCCGTGTGGAATTGTAAGGTTTATGGAAAGCTTTTGCAAAGCTTTCCTAAATCACTTGTTTCCTTATTTTTGTGCTAGATTCTAGGCTTAATTTTAGGAGTTGTTTCCTTATTTCTTTATGGCTGATCGTGAGTTGTAATAACCTTGGAGGGCAAGGTTTTCTTGCTTCTTCTTCTATAAATACATGCCTAGTCCTATGAGGCTAAGTAAGAATTGATTATTGAAATTTCGGACTTTTTGTCTTTGTGAGTATTGGACAGATTTTCCAAGACTTAATTGTTTATAGGGAGTGAACCTAAACACAAGATCCTTGATTTAAACTAGTGAAGTTTAGATTAAGCTTAGGTGGATTGTTTAGTGAGTGAAGCTAAATCAAATCATCTAAAACCCTTCCTAACTTAAACCTTTGGTGAGTGAAGTCATTGAATTAGAGTCAGAACCCTTAGTGGAGATTAACTGAGTGAAAGTTATTCGAAGCTAAGCTAGGTTCCGTTCACGAAATCATATCAAGTTTTTATTTTCGTTCATAATTATAAAACACCAAAAACAAATCCGTACATTAAGCTTCCGCATTCATATTAGTTGGTATCAGAGGTAAGGCATCTAAGTCCCTTTGGTGCTTAGACGTTCTTGGAGAAGAAGAAGAAAATCGCCCGTAACAGCCAGATATTTGAGGTAACTTTGAATGACTCGTTCTCCCACCTTCGATCGATTTTTTGGGTGATTCTTGAGCCTATACTGGACTACTATTTGTCTACTTTATTTTTCAAAAATTTCGTAAGATTTGAAGTTGATTTTCTATATATTCGAGACTGATCTTTCGAACTGGTCAAAAATCGGGTAAATTTGGAACAGTTTTGGGAGAATTGAAACTGCAAACAATTGGTTGGGTATTTGTTGATGAAATTTTGGTCGAGTGTTCCAGACATATAGTGCTATGTTGTGACAAAATTTCATGACATTTTGAGGTGTTTTACTTAGGTTTTAAAGTCTCGAACTTTTATTGAAAATTTCTGGACAGTTTCCGCATTATATTAAACCAATTATGAATTGTCGTTTCTATTCTTATGATAAGTTAACAACTGATGAAATTCTTGAGGAATTATCACTACGACTACAACCAAAGTGGGATTTGATGTACGACTCGAATCAATATTTGGATGAAAATGTTAATAGTTATCTTGAAGATGTTCCTTGCACTATAGAGGAAGAAATTTCAGATTTGGTTTTCATTGTTGAAGATGAAGAAAAGATTGAAACTTTTTCTTATTCTAAGGATAAGGATTTGATCTTTGAAGTTTCTCATATTGAAGATGAATTAAAAACTGAATCTTTGGATTGTGCAATTAACAAAGATCCATCCTTTGACATTCAAGATGATTTAAAGCTTGACTCTTTGGCTTGTGCAACCATCAAAGTTCCGATCTTTGCTATTCCATGTGCGAAGGTAGCTACAAAGGAGAGTTGGGTAAAACAATATGCAGCATCTTCTACTGGTTTTTGCTGTCATGATACAGTTCCTTGCCATACACGTCTACAAGCATCGTGGATTCCACATCTGTTTCGTATATGTGAACTTGTTCTTATGGTTCATGGTTATCGTGCGTGGATGATTGCTTGGTTGCATCAAAACTTGAGACAAGTTTTTTTCAAGAAGGGGAGAATGATACGAGATCAAGATAGGTTTAATTTGCATTCTTAGGGTTGTTGCATGGTTTTACTTTACTCTTAAAGCAGAGGTTTTTCATGTAACCAAAAATATGTTTTTATTGTTATTGTTAGTTAAGTTAGTTAATTAAAGTAGCTTAATTAATAAAGTTCCGAAAATCAGCTTGTAATTCATTTACTTAGGCTCCAAGTAGATGAGTTGTCATGAGTTGTAATAAGGAAAGAAAGGGAAAGGGGAGTGCCGTGTGGAATTGTAAGGTTTATGGAAAGTTTTTGCACGGCTTTCCTAAATCACTTGTTTCCTTATTTTTGTGCTAGATTCTAGGCTTAATTTTAGGAGTTGTTTCCTTATTTCTTTAGGGCTGATCGTGAGTTGTAATAACTTTGGAGGGCAATTGCTTCTTCTTCTATAAATACATGCCTATTCCTATGAGGCTAAGTAAGAATTGATTATTGTAATTTCGGACTTATTGTCTTTGTGAGTATTGGACGGATTTTCCAAGACTTAATTGTTTTTAGGGAGTGAACCTAAACACAAGATCCTTGATTTAAACGAGTGAAGTTTAGATTAAGCTTAGGTGGATTGTTTAGTAAGTGAAGCTAAATCAAATCATCTAAAACCCTTCCTAACTTGAACCTTTGGTGTGTGAAGCCATTGAATTAGAGTTAGAACCCTTAGTGGAGATTAACTGAGTGAAGGTTTCAAAGCTAAGCTAGGTTCCGTTCACGAAATCATATCAAGGTTTTATTTTCGTTCATAATTATAAAACACCAAAAACAAATTCGTACATTAAGCTTCCGCATTCATATCATATTCCAAAATTATTTAATTAAAGAAGTATGTAAAGGAATTAAAACAAAATAACAAGTAACTACCTTATGGAAAAAAATTTAGTGAAGAAATAAAAAATGAATATATTCTGCTATAAGGAAAAAGTTACATGTGGAGAAAAATAAGAAAAAAAAAGAAAGAAAAAGAATACCGATCGGAAAAGTTAAGAAATGAGAAGAAAAATAAGAAAGATCTCAAAAAAAGAAAGAAAAATTTGATGGGAATAATCCCACCTTTGAGCGATATTCTTAAAACAATCTCACCTTTGGATTAACTCGCTATAATCCCACCTTTAACCTTATATTCTTATATTGGTCCATTACTTGTTGGTAACTTGCAATTGTAGGTGAAAACCCTTGCGTGCTAATAATCGCTACTAACATGTTTTTTAAAATGTAATTTTTCCTCTCCTGCTTCTCTTTGGTTTGTTTCTTCCTCCTCCTTAGTGCTCTTTAGCTTATCATGTAACTCTCTTCTTCTTCATTCTTATCCAGATTCAACTTTTTTGTTACGCGAAGATTAATTTATCAATGCTAAAACTAATCTCTCCGCCTTCTTCCTCTACAACATTGTCAACCGCCTCAATTTCGCTATGGGGCCCGTTCTCCTTATCTTGAACCTTATTGTCAATTTCTTCTTTGAAACTTAAAATCATTTCCATCTTATAATTCCCACCACATTCCTTCTCATTAGCAGCATCAATCGGCGGCGACATCAGTGGTATTATATTTCGGCCATAGCAGCATCTCTTTCTTTGTTGCTTCAATATTGTGATTTGGGTGTATGATGATATCTTCCATGGATTTGTCGATCACGAAATCGGACAAATTTCCCTAAATTTCAAATTCAAAACTGGATCAATCTGAATTAATTGCTCTAAAATCATTTTTAATCGTACTTATCTAAAAACTTGCATTGATTACTTGCTAGTAATAGTCACGAGTCTCTTTCTTGGTTCAACCCCTGTTTCAAAATTTAAAAGGGGAGTAATAGACCAATATGCAACATTCGTGAAAGATTTGAATTAAAAGGATAATTCAGCTGAATATTAATTTTTAGTATCCTTCGAATATTTTTGGATGCTATAAATTCAATTAGCTTGTCAATTGTTCATCTAGTATTTTTGATTAACTTTCACACATGCAATAATTGTGATCCTTGGCTCTCCTTCTTCAGCTCTTCAACACTTTAAATGAATCAAACTTGGAAAAATTGAAGCTAGAAACTACGATAAAAAGAGCATTGAAATTTTCAATTGTGATAAAGAAAGGGTAATTTACTAATTTATGAAGCTAGGTTGAAGATGAATGGAAAGTGATTTGGTAAGTATAAAGGTTTTGGTATGTGGATTAAGCACTTAAGTGACTGTGCTAGAGATCTGGGTTTGTCAAAATCTATAGAACTTGAAGGAGTTGTTTGGGATCCAGTGAGAAAGGCAGGCGGATCGAGTGGTGGGAGAGGAGGGGAGGATAGAACTTGTTGCATCTACTGAGTTAATTTTGAAAGTAAACTTGATTTGCTTTGCTATTATGGCAATTAATTAATGCATTAGAGAGGAAAAACATAAGTTTTTGTTGGTTTATCGGTTTCAACAAGTGACAGGTTAACCCGGACCAGTATAAGAAGATAAGGTTAGAGATAGGATTATACTGAGTTAATCTAAAGGTGGGATCGTTGTAAGAGTATGGCTCAAAGGTGGGATTATTCCCATCAATTTTTCCAAAAATAAAAGAAAGAAGAACGAAGAAGAAGAGAAGAGAAGATTAGAGAAGAAGACATGAAATAAAGGAGAAAGATAGACAGAAGAAGAGAGAAGAAGATAACAAATAAAGAAGAAGAAAGAAAGACAGAAGAAGAAGAGAAGACAAGTGAAGAGAACTTACCGCCTAGACAACGTCCGGTAGCGAGCAACAAGCAGGTATGTATCTAGATCTAGGTTTTTTCCCACACAACTTGTCGAGCAAATGACAATCAAAAACAAGAAAAGGTGGAAAAATAAAAGGGGTGGTGGCTCTCACGCGCGCCTCCTCGCGCCTATCGTTGTGCGCCTCGCCTCAACAATTGGATGCGATTTTCTCACCGCCTTGGCCTTTCGCCTCGCGGGCGTGCTTTTTAAAACTAAGGGCCCACTGAAAGAACAATCCTATCCCATGAAACTCACTCCACCAACCAGGAAAACCCACCCGCTCAGCCACCGCCATCCAAAGGCACCACAACCACTTATAAACATCACCATATTACTACATCTACAAGAGTGAGGAGATAAAGAAAGAGAGAAAAGATTGGCGGCACAGGAGGGGAAGGGAAGCGGGGGCAGCAATGACCAAAAGAGGGGAAAGGGGACTGTGGTGTCGGAAGAGGGGAAGGGTGCGGCGACAAGGTGAATTAATTTGGAAGAGAAAGTATAGTGGTGGTGATGGTGGTTGAGGGTGGTGATATTATATGGTTTCCTTTAGAAACTTTAAAACAAACAAACTAGTAAATCTAAGGGTTTGACTTTTTATCCTCCTTTTTTCCCTTTCTTAAACCCTGTCTCTTCCCCCTTTGTGAACCAAACGTCCCCTAAGCTTATTCTTGCACAATCAATGATAAAAGATACGGGAAGAGAGTAATATTTGAGTAGAGAACTTTATGAAAGTAAAAGGTGGATTGAAATATCATAGATATATATGGCTGCTTTGCTTAGATATTCTTAGCTATGGAGGTGAACTGTTAAGGGGACTAGGAGAGGTCTCTCGCCCTCAGAATAGCTCTAAGATTTTTCAGCATAAATGACCCGTGTGTATGCCCCAGACGTGCATGCAAATATATCACATCTATATACAAAAAGTTGTAGGCTGTAACAGAAAAACTAGAGTGCTTCCTCAAACTCCAAATTCAAGGTCCTTGTACGACCTGCACATTTGTGTAAATTTGTACGTCAAATCCATAAACATAAACCCTGGTCCATTTCCAACTAAAATTGAATGTCGACTTGCCGAACTCGCTATATCCTTCACCATTTTTTTCTTTTTATGGCTATACACCCTTCTTAAATTCATGACTTCTTACATAGTATAAATATGAAAGAAAAGATCGAAGAAAGTAAGAGAAATTTAGAGGGATGAGAAAGCTCACGGTGAAGCCGGAGTGCCCAAAGATCTAGTGTCATAGTAGAATTAACTATACATCCACTACCCATCTAAAAGTAGGAGTTCCTCCACTGTTCACGTGAACAGTGGTCTGAGTGAGGAAAGCTTGCAGATTACTGTAGCCAAGGAAGGAAATGAAATAGCTCTTTGGGTGAGTAATAGGCAATCTGAGCCCTCCAACCATCATCCAATCTCAGCCACAATGTAACACCCCGACAATCCTCTATTTCCAAAATACTTTTTAATATAAAACTTAGAGAATTATCAAAGTATTATCGCCCGTGTAATTAGCGGTGGGCACCGGTCTAGGACCGGAACCGGCTGGACCGGTGGACCGAAATCCGGGGTTTTCCTGGACAGGGACCGGACCGGAACCGGTCCGGTCTGGACCGGAATTTTTCCGGTCTGGTCCGGTCCTGGACCTCTTGGACCGGAATTTTTTTTTTTAAAAAAAAATCTTTGTTATTTTATTTAAATATATTTATAAATTATATACATTAAAATTTAATAATTTTAATGTCAATAATCCTAAAAGAATAAATAGTAGGTTTTTAAATTTATAACTTTCTGCCTTTTAATTTTTTTTTTAACATATAAATTTTTTTTTTACTAAAATAATAGAAATTCCGGTCCAACCGGTCCGGACCGGACCGGTGGACCGGAATCATCATTTTCGGCGGACCGGGGACCGGACCGGAATCTCCGGTCCGGTCCGGTCCAAATTCCGGTCCGGATCGGTTTGTGCTCACCCCTACGTGTAATAACGTATCGGCTTATTCAGAATTTTGCAGCGGAAAAAATAAATAACTTTGAAAACAATAACTTAGTCAACCATAAGTCAACTCTAAAACCAAACTAAAGTCAAACCAACATAAAGTCAAACTCAAACCATAATTAAAAGTAAACTAAAGTATTAAGCTAACACAAGTTCTCCACGAATCTCGAACCCATGATTCATCATCTTCAAATCTGAAACGAACGGTGCACTATTGATCCCGAGAGACTGCTCACCAAATGGGTCATCACAGAATCAATAAGGCACATCCATGATCGACATACACACAAAAGCACGTAATCAGCAAAGCTGAGTAATACATAATAAATAAATAAATCCTAACATGATACAAACAACCTTAAAGCAAAGTTAAACAATAATATAATAACATGACAACCTAACGTTACTGAACTTGACTCCACAACCATTAAGTTAACTAAATTTAGATTGAATAGGCAATGGAAAGAGTTGTCCAAACCAAACCAGTCTTCAATTTAGAAGACGAAGTACGGGCTCGACTCTGTACTCTCATGACCAACGATATCGATGTACTAATTAAATAAAATAGGACACGGTGATCAATCCGGTCCCAAGAAAAGCCATGGGCTACCACCATGTACTCCAACTCATACTAGTCCAACACTTCAGATATGCACAAGTCAAAAGCTTATTGCGATTCACTTTCCACTTTAAGTGATTAATAAATTATTTATTTGTTATGACTCACAAGGTAAGACAACCAACATAATCATCAAGGATACATGAAACTTCCATTTTTATCTTAGGATTAGATAAGGTGATCAACAACTTAATAATCCAAGAATAAATCCATTATTAGTTCCAAAACCATTATTTATTTGTTGATCTAAGTCAACAATCAACCAACCTTTCATAGGTGAATAACCAACTTACCAAATAAGGCCCGTGGTCCTCATAAATTAAATAAAATAATCCGAAGGGAACAACATGATCCAATTCATGATCCAATAACAACATAAATATTAATCCCTCATGTGAATTAATAAAATAAAGTTCCTAATCCCATATGCTTGCATCAATCATCTATACAAACATAATACAACCAATATAGGCAACATGCTTCACACAACGGCATAAAACATGTAATTCCACTTGAATATAAATCACATATGAACCATAAATAGTTCCCTATACATGATACTATATCAATCCTAATCTTAGGACATGATACTAGTCTACTAACAAATAGGTATGTACGTAGCTTGTGTAGACAATATGCGAGACCACTTTAACAACCTTAGAAGTCGCCTAAAGAGAATTCTCCGACTACCAAATATCAATACAACCACTAATCAATACTCAAATAAAATTCTGAGGAGGAGAGGCGCTGGCTGCCATCGGCTGCTGGTGGCGGCGGCAGTCGGCGGTGGCCGGCGCTGTTGCTGCTGGCCGAGAGAAGAGGCGAGCCGAAGGAAGAGAGAGAGGGAACCGTGGAGGAGGAGAGAGAAAAGAAAAGAGAGAAGAGAAAATTTAGGGTGAGTGTTTTAATGTGTGGGAATTTTGGGTTTTGTTGGGTTTATATAGGTAACCCCTTGCGGGCTTAGGGAAATGTGTTTGGGCTTTTAATAATCATTTAATGCTTAGGTGCTTGAGTAGAGTTGGGTTCCTCTAACCCATTTTAAAATCCTTTACACTACAACTCAAAGATATTCAAACTATTAAACAATTTTCGAAGTATGACTAAATAAAATATTTGATTATTTAAAATCATTAAATAATTCTTTTGACTTCCAAATAGTCAACATTCTAAGAAATAAATTATTTAAATACTAAAATATATATAAATATACATTAAAGTGTATTTATAAATTTCATAAAATTATGGGGGATTACTGTCTACCCCTCTTAAAAGAAGTTTCGTCCCGAAACTTGGCACGAAAACCCTCACAGTTTCAAATTTTTTGACTTAAACTTCCATTTTGAAATACTTGTGTCACAATGTGTAAACACTTTTACCAACTGTAAAACCACTTGTGTTACTCATGAACACATTTTTCTATGCGGAGAACCAATTTATTTTGCACCAACATGTGTAAATTGCCAAAATAAGCATTAAAATGAATAAGAGTACCATAAAATAAGGCAAAAAGCGCGAAATTCTATAGCATTCTACCCCCCTTAAAGAAAATGAGTTACGCCCTCGTAACTCACCTCAATAAATAACTCAGGATACTTTTTCTTCATTTCATCTTCGGCTTTCCACATTGCCTATTCAGACTCATGGTTAGACCAAAGCACTTTTACAATATTCACATCCTTATTGTGGTCTACCACCACCATGATAGCATCCTTTGCCCTTTGAGTTCGAGGCAATCCCACAATAAAATCCATACTCACACTATTCCGTGGAGAATCAGGAACGGGTAATGGAGTGTAAAGGCCTTTATGAAAAGTACTTTTAGACGATTGACAAGTAGCACACTTATTAACCACCGTATGAACATATTTCATCATGTTAGGCCAACAAGAACTTTCATTCAAAGTATCTAAAGTCTTTTGAACACCAAAATGTCCAGCCACCCCACTATGGACTTCTCTCATAAGTAACTCTCTCATGCCACTTTTAGGAATGCACAACTTGTTCCCCCTTAAACAAAAATCCCTTCTGTACTACAAGCATGTCGTTAGGGTTTTTAAAAGAATCACCAAAATCAGCATCATCAACATATAATTCTTTAAAATGCTCAAACCCCAAAACTCTAGCATCAACCATGGCTAAAAGATAAGAACGCCTAGAAAGAGCATCGGCAACTACATTACTCTTACCTTCCTTGTACTTAGAAGAAAAAGTAAAGGTTTGTAGGAATTCAACCCACTTGGCGTGCCTATGGTTGAGCTTTTGCTGCCCATGGAAATGCTTGAGTGCCTCATGGCCCGAATGAAGGATAAATGGCTTGGGCCTCAAGTAATGTGACCAATGATCCAAAGCTCTCACAATTGCATAGAATTTTCGATCATAGTTTGAGTAGTTGAGTTTAGCGCCACTCAACTTCTCACTAAAGTAAGCAATGGGTCTCCTTTCTTGAAGCAAGACTAGCCCAACACCAACTCCACTAGCATCACACACAACCTTGAACAACTTGTTGAAATCCGGTAAGGCAAGGATAGGTGCGTTGCACAACATTTCTTTCACCTCTTCAAACGCCCCTTGAGCATGAGAGTTCCATGAAAACTCCCCTTTCTTCATTAATTCAGTGATAAGTGCCATGATTGTTGAGAAATTCCGAATGAACCTCCTATAAAAGGAAGCTAGTCCATGGAAGCTTCGACATTCATGAGCATTTGTAGGCGCCAACCATGATAAAAAAGCTTTGACTTTCTCCGGATCTACATGAACTCCATCCATAGACACAATATAGCCAAGAAAAGCAATACTAGGAACAAGAAAATCACATTTTTCCATTTTTCCATACAACTTTTATTCTCTCAATTTTTCAAACAAAGATCTTAAATGAGATAAATGAGATTCAATACTAGTGCTATAAACAAGAATATCATCTAAGTAGATAACAATAAACTTGTTATAAAAAGGGATGTAGTACCTCATTTATAAGTCTCATAAAAGAACTAGGAGCATTGCAAAGACCAAAGGGCATTACCATCCACTCATATAGACCTTGTTTGGTCTTGAAAGCAGTTTTCCATTCATCTCCCTCACGAATTCTCATTTGGTGGTAACCACTCCTCAAGTCTATCTTCGAAAATACCAAAGCTCCATGTAACTCATGAAGCATGTCTTTCAACTTAGACATAGGAAAACGATACTTGATTGTGATGTTGTTGACGGCTCTACTATCAATGCACATCCTCCAAGTGCCATCTTTCTTTGGAACAAGTAAAGCAGGAACGGCGCATGGACTCATGCTTTCCCTCACATAGCCTCGATCAATCAACTTTTCAATTTTTCTTAGTAGCTCCTTAGAAGCCACGAGATCACATCTATAAGCTGGTTTATTTGGCAATGGTGCACCTGGCACTAAATCAATGGCGTGCTTAATTTCTCTCAAAGGTGGCAACCCTTGAGGCAATTCCTCGGGAAAAACATCTTCAAACTCCTTCAACAAAGCTGTAAGTTTCAGATCTCTAGAAGAAACATCATTAGTTAAAGCAGAGTTAACAAACAAAACATAACCATGACCTTCCAACTTGGCCGAAAGAAACAAATTTTGTTTACTTTCAACCACCTTCTTAGGCGCAATGGAACTAGGAGACAAAGGCACAAGTCGAATCTTCTTAGACCCCATCAAAACAGAATACACATTAGTTTCCCCTTCATGAATAACCTTTCGATCAAATTGCCAAGGCCTACCAAGAAGAAGATAACAAGCACTCATAGGAAGTATATCACCCCACAATTCATCTTTGTAACTTCCAATAGAAAAAGAGATAAGCGCTTGTTTCTTCACAACCAAACCAGTTTTGTCATCTACCCAACTTAGCTTATATGGATGAGGATGATCTCTAACAACCATATTCAACATCGAGACCACATTAGACGCCACCACATTAGTGCATGAACCACTATCAATAATAACATTGCAAGTATATTCACCAACTCGACATCTAGTATGAAACAAATTTTCTCTTTGATCATGATTAGGAGAATGATAACATGCAAAGTTCTCCTAACAACACCAAGCATTCTAGATTCTTCTTAAACATATGCAATGTTATTCACAATTTCGTCCTCTTCTCCATCACTTTCCAAAACAAAGTCATAAGTTCTCTCTTCCTCTTCTATGGCCATGTATTGTTTCAAAGTTAAGGCTTTCCTACTAGGGCAATTACTAGCAATGTGACCCCTCCCTTGATACTTGAAACATTTTCGGTTTTCCTCCCATTTATCCTTGGATATTACCATTTTAGGTCGTTCCCTCTTTTGTTCCCCGTTAGAAGGAAATTTTTTCTTTTCAAAGGACTTGGAAGAAGAAGGGTAAAAATATGAAGAAGTGTTTTTGTTAATAAGGTTTTCTTTTCATCCAATTCATGACGTTCAAATTTTAAGGCTAATCGACACACATCATCAAAAGTACTGTAGTTTGCAACATCAACCTTTCTAGCAATAGATTTATTAAGTCCATTAACATATCTAGCAATTTTCTCTTGTTCGACTTCCTCAACGTCACAAATCAAACATAATTTGTCAAACTCAACCATATAGTTATGAACACTCAACATATCTTGAGTCAAAAAATTCTTTTTCATGTATTGCCTTTGAATAAAATCACTTGGAACAAACTTTTCATGCAATTTCTTCTTAAGCTTACTCCAACTTTTAAACTAACTTTTAAACTTAGGTTTTCCAATTCTTGCCTTTTTTGCCTTTAGACTCCCTAACCAAATTCCAACATATTTAGTTAGTTTAGTGGTGGCAATCTTAAATCTTTTTTCATCATCAAAACCTTTATAGTCACAAATTTTCTCAAGTTGACGAATCTATTCAAGCAAATCTTCAGGACTTGAATCACCAGTAAAATCATCTAGTTTAATACCCATATCATTATCATAAGTCGGCTTAACAATTTTTACTTCATCAACATTAGATTCATACTCAACATGATTAGGGTCTTTCTTTTTCATAAGAACGTCACTAGAGCTTTATGGGCGTTTTCCAAATCATTTGCCCTAATTTGTGCATCAAATTGCAACATAGTCATTTTCTCAACAAACTTTTTAATTCCGCAATATCAGCCATGGTAACGTCAAGAAAATAAGCAATATGCCACGCCAAAGAAGAAGAAGTAGCAAGCCAACAACCACATAAACCCCAACAACGGATAAAACAACCAACTAGAATTAACTAGAAGAAACACTTACTAATGAAAGCCGAATCCTTTCTACCCTCACCCTCTTGGAAAAATCCGATACCAACTGATATGATTGCAGCTCCAAGATGAAGACACAACCAAGTAATCCAAGCAAAGGAATCTGGATTAATTCACTAAGTCCGAATTTGTCAAGGTAACACGGATATGATAACTAAAACAAACACTCCTAAATGTTTTAGTTAACTCTCAATCTCACTCAAACCACTCCTAGAAGTAAGTAGATTGAACACTAAATTAATTAACACTCTTGAGAATTAATCTAATGGCCGAAAATAATTAAAGGAAACAATTAAATTCAAGAACAAAGGTTTTTATGTAAATCACTCATGCCCTTGTAGTGATGGCAATTTTCCATGGGTGAGTGGATTATCCACCCACCCGCGCCAAATAAATGGGTGATCACCCGCGGTGAAGCGGGTGACTAGCGGGTGATGGATGGATCGGGTGGTGGGTCGGGTCAGATATGGATGATATTTTTTGGATCCATCCATCCATCCATCCACCCATATATATATATATATATATGCGCCATGTGTCATTTAAGGTAATTAAAAAAAATACATAAATTTTTTTAAGGGATAAAAAAGTACTTATAATTACTTTTCGGTGTGTAATAAGATTGATATTTTGTCACTTTATTGTTAATCTATGAGACTATAATTAATTTTTCATATATTAATTACTTTAAAATTGCTAGTCTAAAAAATAGTTTTTGTTCCTAGTATCACCCGTTTCCCATCTGCGGATGATGGGTGGAGCAGATATGGTTGAAATTTTTGGCGGGTGATGGATGGTGTGGATGGAGTTTTGGGTCGCAGGTGATGGGGCGGATGGAGCTCCACCCGACCCATCTCCGATCCATTGCCATCCCTATGCCCTTGTAATGCAGCACGATGTGAATGTATATTATTCATGCAAGAACTAACTTGCCCTCCAAGCATCCAACTAGCCGAAAATCAGCTATGTAGTTTAGGAAATACAAACTATCAACTTGCATCATAATCCCTAGATTCTAGGAGAGAATAAAGGAGAAGATAAGGAAACAACAAATCAGCCCCAAACCTCCCTTCACACGCCTAATGTGAACATAATCTCTAGATAATATTTCAACTCAATGACAACTTGCAAACTTGGAACACAAGGACTCCAAACTCTAATATGACCAAAAATATCAAGGGAATTTCGGCCCTTTTATTATGGTGAAATTAAAGACTTAATTAAATTAACTAAGGCTCTAAATGGACTCCAAGTGACGCCCAACTTCATGTTTCTTGGACTGGATCATCTTCCCATTTAATCATGGACACAAAGGATGAGTTCGAATTGAGCTTGAACCCAAATGCTTCAAGGACTAGACAAATTGGTTCTCCTTCAACAGTTGTCTTTGGACCTTGACTCGTATCAATTTTCCAAAATATCTTTTTAATATAAAACTTAGAGAGTTATCAAAGTATTATCGCCTGTGTGATAACGTAACGTCTTATTCAGAATTTTGCGGCTGAAAAAAATAAATAACTTTGAAAATAATAACTTAGTCAACCATAAGTTAACTCCAAAACCAAACTAAAGTCAAACCAACATAAAATCAAACTCAAACCATAATTAAAAGTAAACTAAAGTGTTATTTCACTAGGAACACTAAAAGGAGGGGGGGTGAATCGTATGTGTAGAAATAAACGCAACTTTTTGCGGAATTATAAAACTTAAACAAAGAAACAAGCTAAAGGAACACAAGGGATTTTTACGAGGAAAAACTTCTCGGGTCCAACATGAAGAAACAACCTCGACCACTAGGGATTTTAAACTTAACACTTTCACTAATTAGGCCAAACCTACTTTGTTACAACCTAATTCTACTCACGGGCCACACATTGAGTTCCTAAACTCAAGTTCCTAAACAACTGTTCCCTTAACAGCTGTTCCTCTCAACTTCACTTCAAGTTTTCTCACTTTAACTCGCTTCACTCAAAGCTTTCTCTCTTACAAGACTTCACTCAAATTCCCTTACCCTAATATATACCAAAATACAATAATCAATAAACTTAGTGGAATTAGAGTAAGAAGGCAAAGAACAAATGGCTTTTATGAGAGAATGAAGACACTGACACTTTACTTAGTTAAACTCACTAATTCACTTGGTTAGACATAAATTGGAACTAAATTAGACATAAGTATTTATAGCAGTGATTACTTAGAACGTGGGATTAAATCATGTGTTAGTGGTAAAAAATTTTCCCATGATGTTCCTCAACTAGAGGAACACATTCCTTTTGACACCCATGAACTCCATGATCTCTGTTAAACGGGTTATGGAAATTTTACTGCTTCCTTAAATTTAGCAACCACTTATGCATTAAACCAAAAATATGATTTAATTTAATTAATAAATCCTTCTATCAAAATATTATCTTTAAAAATATTTTTCATAAAACCGAAAAGGATATAAAAATAAAACCTTTTCCTTAAAAAGGTATTACTTAAAATCAGATTTTTACTAAATAAAAACGGTTTCCTAAAATCTAGGCATAAATCACTCAAGTGGCATTATTTAACCGTTATACTTACTCACATATGTCTAGTTCCTTTAAATAGTTAGTTCTTTTGACTTAACATGACAGTGCCAGTCCGTCTGTTCCTTTCAAAGAAACAGACACTCATTCTCATGTTAACTTGCCACAGTTCCTTACCAATTCTTACTTTTTTCTTTACATTGGAACTAGAAACAAAAAGCCTTGCTTTGATCTTCTTGCTCCAATGCTTATCCAGTATCAAATATTTGAGCATCTTCACTTAGTCTTCAAAATCCAAACTTGATTTATTCTTTGACTTAGTATTCTCTTTGCTCCTTTCATTGATACCTTGTACAATCCATTCACTTAACAACATGTTAGTTCAACACTTAGTTTGTATCTTTGTTCCTTTGTCATCATCAAAACTTTATATAAATTTTTTTTAAGGCAGATTAAGGATTTAAATTTTTCATCACTTTTTCAATTTTTTCAACTTAGTTTGTTCATGGTATCTTTTCCCCCTTTGTCATCCTAAAAAAGATCAAACTCTTGATGATTTTGGAAAGACTGATATTTACAAGACCTTTAGACCATTAACAAGCACAAAAAAATGGTTAAGTTAGGAATTGCAAAGGTTAGACTTGCTCAAACATCAATCACAGAATACTAGCCATTCCAAGTAAGAAATATGCAATCAAATCATCAATGAAGACAAGTTGTAGCAAAAGTCATTATATTAATGGCACTTGTTCCACAAAAGTACAAAAAGAAGAAAAGGAAGAAAAGAAAAGAAACAAAAGCTAAGAGTTCCTGTTCCTTTAAGAGAAACATGAACTAGACATTAGGAAGGAAAGGGGAGTTGTGTTCCTCTATAACTTCTTCTTAAACCACCTCCTCTAATTTTCCCATAACCTCCTCATGATGTTCATCCAGTTGTTGCTTCAAGGAATTAATTGCTTGGGCCATCATCTCCATATTCTTTTGTTGCTCTATCACCGTATCACTAAGGACTTTCATTAGACCCATCATCTTATTAGTTTTATCATCCAAAGTCCAGTGAAGGTGGTTATAGACCTTGATCACATGTTGAGCAGAGAGACATACATAATTCACCCATCCATAATCATCCGAAAGAACTTGTTCCTTTCCCTTTGAACCAAAGTCAGTGGGTGGTTTTGGTCGAGGAACTGGTGTGTTTTCTTGGGACGGTCCTGCTGTTCCTGTGAGAGGAACATAAGGTGTAGTGGTGGTACAAAGTGAAGGAAGAAATGGAGGTTGGGGTGGTAGGGAAGTAGAAGTAGAGGACAAAAAGGTTAGACTCATCTATGGCAACCTTCATTTGTTCATAACTAGAAGGAACAATGAAGGATGAGGGAGAGATGGGAGGGATGGTATTGAGAGTAATCGGCATTTTTGGTGAAGAAGGAGGAGTGGGTTCCTTAGGTGAGATTTTATGGAGTTCCTCTTCATCAGATAGGACTAAAGGAGAGTCCTCATTAGAAGGAACAAGGGTAGTTTTGGTCATTCTCAACCTAGAACTTTGCCTAACTTGTTTAGGAACAAGTTTGGTAGGCTTCTTAGCAACTGTTTTGCGTTTCTTGGGTGGCTGTTCCTTTGGTTCATTGGGCTTAGGAACTTGTTCCTCCAAAATCACTTCCACTTGTTCCTCCTTTACTGCCTTAGGCAGTTTTCTATTGTGTGAGGAACTATAGGCAATCCTCCCTTGAGTCAGAACCCCATCTTGGACATAGAGGTCCAATCCATGAATTTTTTTTTCATTTAAAATATTACCTTCCTTAATTCCCAAGGTAGGACAACCAGTAGTTTTAACTTTGAAGTGGGAGAGAAGAGAGGTGATGAGTGCTCCAGACACAATAGCACAATGGTTTTCAATACAATGTGTTATATGTTGAATAAAGAGAAAAGGAAAGTTTATATGGATGTGGTGGTCAAGACAAAACATATAGCACATATCTAGGAGACCCATCTCATTCCTCTTTTCAGTTCGAGGAATGAGTGCCCTCCATACAAGATTAAACAGAAATTAATGTACTAGGGAGAGGAGATTGTGATTGATCTTAGTTTGGCCAGCAGTTCCCCAAAAGATTTAACAATGTCATCTTGGGAGAAATTAGGAAAGGTGACGAGTTCCTTTCCTTTTAAAATACAAATCAGTTCTTTTGCAAGGGACTTCCCATATTTTTCCTAAAGTGTCTTGAGAAAATTTTATTTTCTTCCCCCTTACTTGAGTAGTACATACTCCATCAGTGTTGATGAAGTTT
This sequence comes from Beta lomatogona, assembly GCA_947646795.1. Taxonomy (NCBI): domain Eukaryota; kingdom Viridiplantae; phylum Streptophyta; class Magnoliopsida; order Caryophyllales; family Amaranthaceae; genus Beta; species Beta lomatogona. Next base: position 140,192 of record CANSNZ010001043.1, read on the forward strand.
GCACAAAACTCATCCATGGCTAAAGGAACTAAGGCATTATTAAATGCGGTTTCAAAAAGGTACTCCATACCTTATTCCTTTAGAATTTCAATTAGTTCATTGAATTGAACTTTCTTGGCCCATTCTAGATCTACACAGAATGCTAAAACATACCTCGAATCACTTCGTTCCACTATTTTCTTGGAGGAAGAAGCAGCAGTTCCTTTGGAAGGAACAAGCGTAGCTTCTTCTTCCCCCTCAACTGATTCAGGGGTTTCTTCTTCATCATCTTCCCCAATCAGTTTCCTTCTTCTTATACTTCTCTTTGGTGAATCCAATTTCTGCTCTTCTACCTCCATTTTTTTTTCTTGAGAATTTTCGATTTTTAGGGTTTTGGAAGGAGAAGAGGGGTTTTCCATTTGAGAGTTTGTGGGAGTTTTTGCTTTTGAAAAAGGTGAATTGAGAGTGTAGTGCGAAGAGGTGTGAAGTAGATGAACAATGGTGAAGTTGAAGCGTTTAAGGAACACGGTTTTGGAAGGGAAGAAAGAAAGAGAAAGAAGATGCATGTAACAGTAAACAAAGAGTTACACACGTAAAATTAAAAAGATAAAAAAAAAAAGAAATGATAAAAATTGAATCAATACTTAATAAATCTGATTCCTATATTTTTGAGATATTCGGATTTTTTGATTTTATTGATTTTTTTTAATTTATGGAAAGAAAAAGAAAAGTTAGAAACTTGTGCTATAGGAACAACTTTTACTAATTATTAACATTCATCAAATCATGCATGTTTCTATCACTTAGGAACAATAAAGGGAGTATTATGTGACATTTGTGAGTGGCTTTATTCCTCTGAATCCATGTTTATGTTTTGAACATTTTAATTTGCAATGGTCTTAGGCAATTAATCACAGTCACTTAATATCACATAGAGTAAGACAAATCAATTCAGACATGGGGGATTGGAATAGGAACAATTACTCAAGTTTTATTAAACCTAACTCAAGCATTAATTTTTCATATCTATCTCTTTGTAGAGGCTTGGTTAGTATATCAACAATCTGATTTTCAGTTTGACAAAACTCAAGTTTGATCAAACCTTTTTCCACATTTTCTTTTAGAAAGTGATGTCTGATATGCATATGCTTAACTCTTTAATGATGCGCTGGATCTTTTGACATACTAATGGCACTTGTATTATCACAATAAATAGGAACACAATTAAAGATTATTCCATAGTTCACAAAGTTGTTTTATCCAAAGCATTTAAGAGCAACATGCAGCAGCAACAACTACATATTCTGCTTCAGCAGTGGATAAAGCAACTGTGTTTTGTTTCTTGGTGCTCCAAGAAACTAAAATATGACTAAGAAATTGAACCATACCTGACGTGCTTTTCCTATTTACAAGAACTCCAACATTGTCAGAATCAACATATCCTCTTAACTCAAATGTGTCACATCTTAGATAGAAAAGTCCAAGATCATCTGTTCCTTTGAGATATGTAAGAATTCTTTTTACTGCTGTTAGACGAGACTCCTTGGAATTTGCTTGAAATCTAGCACACAAACCAACACTAAAAGCTATGTCTGGACGACTAGTAGTTAGATACAAAAGAGAACTAATTATGCCTCTATATTTTGTTTGATCAACACTTGTTCCTTTGGAATCTTCATCTAATCTAGTTGAAGTTCCCATAGGAGTGTAATTTATCTTTGAATTTTCGAGGCCATATTTCTTGAACAATTCCTTTATGTATTTTTGTTGGTGAATGATTGTTCCTTTTTCCCTTTGCTTAATTTGTAACCCAAGAAAGAAATTTAACTCACCCATCATACTCATCTCAAATTCATCACTCATAAGGTTTGAGAATTCTTTGCATAATGACTTATTAGTTGCTCCAAAGATAATGTCATCAACATATATCTGAACAAAAAGTATATCAGTTCCTTTTGATTTTAGAAACAAAGTTTTATCAAATTTTCCTATTTTAAAATTGTTTTCTAAAAGGAACTTAGATAAACTCTCGTACCATGACCTAGGCTCTTGCTTTAACCCATAAAGATCCTTGTCAAGCTTGTAGACATGGTTTAGGAAATCATTACTTTCAAATCCAAGGGGTTGTTCAACATATACATCTTCATTTAAATAGCCATTAAGAATCGCACATTTGACATCCATTTGATACAGTTTAAATCCCATATATGCAGCAAATGCAATTAGTATTCTAATGGCCTCAAGTCTAGCAACAGGAGCAAAGGTTTCTTCATAATCAATTCCTTTTTGTTGATTATAACCTTTTACTACAAGTCTAGCTTTATTCCTTATAATTGTTCCATGTTCATCTAGTTTGTTTCTAAACACCCATTTTAAACCAATCAGTTTTTGTTGTTTAGAAGAGGGGACTAGAAGCCATACCTTGTTTATTTGAAACTCATTTAACTCATCTTGCATAGCAGTGATCCAATCAGAATGAGTTAAGACTTCTTCATGATTTTTTGGTTCCATCATTGATAGGAACGCATGAAATGCACAAAAAATCCTTATCTGAGATATAGTTTGCGTACCTTTGGATATGTCACTTATTATGAGTTTCACTGGATGTGATTTTTGATGTGTCCAAGGTTTTGGTTGAAACTCCCTTGTAGGGATAGGTTGCTCCTCTTGAGTTTCATAAGAGGATGAGGAGCCCTGTTCATTTGTTCCTCTTTCAGCAATTGTTGAATCAGTTCCTTCAACATTTTCGTTCTTATTAGGAACAGGAACAACTCTATCATCTTGAGTAACAGGAACAACAATGTTATGAAGGTTTTCATCTTCTTCGCACGTTTCCTCTTTTATTCCTTCTTCCTCAATTGAATCTGCATCTTTTTAATTTGATCGAACCAAGCCTATTTCAAAGTCATCAACCTTTCTTATTGTCATCAAATGTCACACTTCCACCTTCATAGGTTGAGAGTGAGAGAAACTTAGATTTGTCTCCTGTCATATGTTTAGAACAACCACTATCAAGATACCATGTGTTGTTCCCCCTCACTCCAACCTGCAAAAATCAACTAGTTATTAGTTATAGGAACCCTTTGTTTCGTGGGTTCCTGTTCTTGACTAGCATTTGTTTTAGCAACCCATTTCATGTTTCTTAATTTCACATTTTGGCCAATCATTTCAGTTCTTAGTTGACAATGAGTTATGTAATGACCTATTTTTCCACCGTACATACAAATTTTATCACTAGATAGGTCAACATATTTCTTAGACTTGTTCCTCTTCTTGTAATTTTCAAAACCAAGACCTTCTTTTCTTTTAGTCTGTCAATCCACTTAGGAACAACCATCACTTTACCTCTGTTCCTTGCAACAACAAGTTCCTTCTTAAGATTACAGATCCGTTCCTTTAAGACAATTTTTTCTTTATTCAAATTTTCAATCTCAGATCTGTAACCTTTCAAAGGAGTTGATCTTATATCAAATGAACTTAGAATAGGGACAAATTCCTTTAGGTGTGAAATTTCTAAATTGATTAGATAATTTTCATTCTTCACACTCTCATAAATTTCCTTGATTTTTATGTTCTTATTAAATAAATAAAAGAATCTACTTTCAATATTCGTTCACATTTTCTTAAGCCATTCTATATGTTCTTTCCAAACTTTAACAACTTGTTCAGTTTGTTCACGTTTTTCACATTCATCTCTACATTCAAGAATTGCATCATAAGGAGGATCATAAATTTCAGTCCTAGTTTTTCCATCTAATTCTGATTCAAGTATATATTGGCTTACCTCAACATTTTCTTCATCTTCCTTTATGTCAGTGTTTGCCATGAGGCAAAGATTTGCAGTTTCTTCAGTTTGTTGTTCCTCTTCCTCTTCAGTCTCTGAATCTCCCCAAGCTGCTATCATAGCTTTTCAAACGTTCGCTTTAGAGAAAGGTGCTTTAGTTTCCTTGTTCCTTTCAGCAAAACGTTTCTTGTTCCTTTCTTTGGTCTTGCCATTTTTCCAAAGTGGACATTCCTTGATGAAGTGATCTGTACTACCACATTTATGAAAAGCAGCTTTGTTAGTAAATTTTTTAGTTTTACGTTTGAAATTCCCATTCTTCATGTTCCTATACATCTTCGAAATTTTCAGACCATGAGAACTGCTTCCTCTTCTTCTAAGTCAGAGTCATCTTCATCATCTGATTTTAGGGCAATGGACTTTGACTTAGAGCTTTCACCATACTCAGTATTAAGGTGGAGCTCATGAGTCATAAGTGATCCAGCAAGCTTTTCCAAGTTGAACTTAGTGAAGTCTTTTGTTTCTTGCAAAGCAGTGACCTTAGCCATCCATCTATCCTTAGGAAGACTCCTAATAACTTTTCGAACCTGTTCCTCTGATGAAATAAAATTTCCAAGAGAAGCTAACTCATTAATAATGTTAGTAAAACGAGTAAACATCTCTTGTATGCTTTCCTTAGCCTTCATGGAGAACAGTTCATATTGATTCATTAGTAAATCAATTTTAGATCTCTTGACTTCATTAGTTCCTTCATAGGTTACTTCAAGTAAATCCCATATTTGCTTTGCGGATTTGCATCCCATGATTCTATTGTGTTCATGGGGTCCAAGTCCACAATGCAAAAGTTTAACAACCATAACATTCGCTTCCATTTTTTCAAAGTCAGCTTTTCATATTCAGAGAATGGTTTAGGAATTACCTCATTTTTGTCATTAGTAGTTGTGACCTCAAAATCACCAACTTCAATGACTCTCCATACATGATAGTTTTCGGCATTGATGAAAATCTCCATTTTGTTCTTCCAGTAGGTATAGAATTTCCCATTGAACATAGGAGGCCTTTGCGTAGAGTAACCTTCCTCAAGTTTCTCGGTGAAGTTCATTATTCCTTGGATCTTTTTCTCAATAGGGTTTCCTATTTTTCACGAGTTCTAGCTCTGATACCAATTGCTGTTTCACTAGGAACACTACAAGAGGGGGGTGAATTGTATGTGTAGAAATAAACGTAACTTTTTTGCGGAATTATAAAACTTAAACAAAGAAACAAGCTAAAGGAACACAAGGGATTTTTACAAGGAAAAACTTCTTGGGCCGAACAAGAATAAACAACCTCGACCACTAGGGATTTCAAACTCAACACTTTCACTAATTAGGCCAAACCTACTTTGTTACAACCTTATTCTACTCACGGGCCACACCTTGAGTTCCTAAACTCAAGTTCCTGAACAACTATTCCCTTAACAGTTATTCCACTCAACTTCACTTGAAGTTTTCTCACTTTAACTCGCTTCACTCAAAGCTTTCTCTCTTACAGGATTTCACTCATAATCCCCTTACCCCAAAACCAAAATACAATGATCAATGAACTTAGTGGAATTAGAGTAAGAAGGCAAAGAACAAATGGCTTATATGAGAGAATGAAGGCGACACTTTACTTAGTTAAACTCACTAATTCACTTGGTCAGACACAAATTGGAACTTAATTAGACATAAGTATTTATAGCAATGATTACTTAGAACGTGGGTTTAAATCATGTGTTAGTGGTAAAAACATTTTGCCATGATGTTCCTCAACTAGATGAACACGTTCCTTTTGACACCCATGATCTCCATGATCTCTGTTAAACATGGGTTATGGAAATTTTACTGCTTCCTTAAATTTAGCAACCACTTATGCAGTAAACCAAAAATATGATTTAATTAAAAAGTATTTTAATTAATAAAGCAAAAATTAAATGCTTTTATCAAAATATTATCTTTAAAAATATTTTCCATCAAAACCGAAAAGGATATAAAAATAAAGTCTTTTCCTTAAAAAGATATTCCTTAAAATCAGATTTTTACTAAATAAAAACGGTTTCCTAGAATCTAGCCATAAATCACTCAAGCAACATTATTGAACCGTTATACTTACTCACATATGTCAGGTTCCTTTTAAATAGTTAGTTCCTTTAACTTAACATGACACTTTCAGTCCATCTGTTCCTTTCAAAGGAACATACATTCATTCTCATTTTAACTTGCCACAGTTCCTTACCAATTCTTACTCGTTCCTTTACATTGGAACTAGAAACAAAAAGCGTTGCTTTGATCTTCTTGCTCCAATGCTTCTCCAGTATCAAATCTTTGAGCATCTTCACTTAGTCTTCAAAATCCAAACATGATTTCTTCTTTGACTTAGTATTCTCTTTGCTCCTTTCATTGATACCTTGTAAAATCCATTCACTTAACAACTTGTTAGTTCAACACTTAGTTTGAATCTTTGTTCCTTTGTCATCATCAAAACTAGGGTTCAACATAAAGTATTAAGCTAACACAAGCTCTCCACGAATCCCGAACCCAAGATTCATCATCTTCAAACTTGAAATGGACGGTGCACTATTGATCTGAGACACTCCTCACTAAATGGGTCATCACAGGATCAATAAGGCACAACCATGATTAACATACACACAAAAGCACGTAATCAGCAAAGCTCAGTACTACGTAATAAATAAATAAATCCTAACATGATACTAACAGCCTTAAAGCAGAGTTAAACAATAATATAATAACATGACATCCTCACTTTACTGAACTTGACTCCACAACCAATAAGTTAATTAAATTTAGATTTAATAGGCAATGGAAAGAGTTGTCCAAACCAAACTAGTATAAAATTTAGAAGACGAAGTACGGGCACGACTCCGTACTCCCATGACCAACGATATCGAGGTACTAATTAAATAAAATAGGACACGGTGATCAATTCGTCCCAAGAAAAGCCATGGGCTACCACCATGTACTCTAACTCATACTAGTCCAACACTTCAGATGTGCACAAGTCTAAAACTTATTGCTATTCACTTACCACTTTAAGTGATTAACAAATTCTTTATTTGTTATGACTCACAAGGTAAGACAACCAACATAATCATCAAGGATACATGAAACTTCCATTTTTATATTAGGATTACTGGGCATGGGCCGGGCCTGTTCACGGGCTCGGCCCGCGGGCTTGGGGTAATGGCGGGCCGGGCCGGGCTTGAAATTTCCAGGTTTTGTCCACGGCTTGGCCCAGGCCCACGGGCCCGCGGGCCGGGCTCGTGCCTCCCGCGGGCCTGGCCAGTGTTTTATGTTGTTTTTTTTGTATTTTTGACAGTTTTAGGCTAAAAAACAAAGGAAAGGAGCGTTCGGCCCGCGGGCCGGCCCACGCGGGCTCGTGCCGGTGCGGGCCTGAAATATAATTTCTTGACCGTAGAAGGCCCATGGCCCACGGAGCGGACAACGGGCCGGACCGGGCCTTGAACGGGTGCCGGGCCGGCCCGCGTGCTGGCCCGACCCATGCCCACCTCTAAGGATCAGATAAGGTGATCAACAACTTAACAATCCAAGAATAAATCCATTATTAGTTCCATAACCATTATTTATTTGTTGATCTAAGTCAACAATCAACCAACCTTCCATAGGTGAATAACCAACTTACCAAATAAGGCCCTCAATCCTCATAAAGTAAATAAAAGAATCAAATGGGAACAACATGATCCAATAATAACATAATTATTAATCCCTCATGTGAATTAATAAAATAAAGTTCTCAATCCCATATGCTTGCATCAATCATCCATACAAACATAATACAACTAACATAGGCAACGTGCTTCACACAACGACATAAAACATGTAATTCCACTTGAATATAAATCACATATGAACCACAAATAGTTCCCTATGCATGATACTACATCAATCCTAATCTTAGGACATGATACTAGTCTACTAACACATAGGTATGTACGTACCTTGTGTAGACAATCTGCGAGGCCACTTTAAAAAACCTTAGAAGTCGCCTAAAGAGAATTCTCCGCCTACCAAATATCAATACAACCACTAATCAATACTCAAATAAAATTATAGCAACTTTAAAATATTTTAAACCCTCTTTAAAAATGTTTAAAATCCTTTTTAATCATTGAAACTTCAATTATTAATGTCTCCTAGTATAGTACTACCATACTAGTCATTAAAAATCTCAAAAACCCATACTTTGACAATTAAAACTTCATCATAAGCATACTAATAAAAATTCCAGCAACTTATAATGTGTTTATAACCCTTTAAAACATGCTTAAACATAATCATAAACATAAGGTGTTCAATTTTCATAAACTATGATATAGTACTACAATTTCTAACTCATAAAACCCGAAAAATCCATGCTTTGATAATTAAAACCCTAGTTTAAACATAATTAATAAATCTAAAATTTAATTACTTTATTATACAAATTACATAATTTAAATTTATATTTAAATCATCAAACTATAAACTTTAATCTAGAAATTATTAAATCAATCCGTAAAAAAAAAAGACAAAAACTTAACATTAAATAAAATAGAGGAGAAAGAGAAATAAACCAAAGAGGAAGAGAGGAGGGAAGAAAACGGCGCTGAGGAGGAGAGGCGCTGGCTGCTGGTGGCGGCGGCGGTCGGCACTGTTGCTGCTGGCCGAGAGAAGAGGAGAGCCGAATGAAGAGAGAGAGGGAACCGTGTGGGAGGAGAGAGAAAAGAAAAGAGAGAAGAGAAAACTTAGGGTGAGTATTTCAATGTGTGCGAATTTTGGGTTTTGTTGGGTTTATATAAGTAACCCCTTGTGGGCTTAGGGAAATGTGTCTGGGCTTTTAATAATCATTTAATAATTAGGTGCTTGAGTAGAGTTGGGTTCCTCCAACCCATTTTAAAATCCTTTACACTACAACTCAAAGATGTTCAAATTATTAAATAATTTTCGAAGTATGACTAAATAAAATATTTGATTATTTAAAATAATTAAATAATTCTTTTGACATTCAAATAGTCAACATACTTAGAAATAAATTATTTAAATACTAAAAATATATAAATATACATTAAAATATATTTATAAAATTCATAAAATTATGGGGGATTACACACACAAATTTTCTCCTCCTTACTTGAGTCATCTCCTGTCTCTCGCTGTTCTCTTACTCTCTCTCCTAACCTCACCTCACCTCACCTCACGTCACCTCTCTGCGGTATCAGTTCTTCACGCTACTTTCACTTTCTCTCTCTTCTCTCTCCTCTTTGCAAACCCGAAAGATTAGGGTTTGTTAAACGAATCTGAGAAACGATGTCTTAGAGTTGGAAATTGATGCATACGGGAATTGGATTAACAAAGCACAAAAATCATCAGTCGTTGAGTGCGCAAGATTAGGGTTTCTTCTCATGTCGCCTTGCACGCGTTCAGAATGTGTCAAAAATTAGTGGGTTCGTCATACTTCTTCTTCATCTCTTTTGCTCTTCAAGTTTTTCTCCTTTTTATGTTTTTTTCTAATTTGTTTCTACAAATTCCTTCAATTTCAGAGTCGGAAGAGATCTAAAACTCTGACGTCCCAAAATCTAAAGGTGTGTTTAGAACTACTTTAAAATTAACTCACAATCGATTCAAATTTCAGGGATTGAATTGAATCTAGATTCACCAATGCAAATTAAAATTATTCTTGATATTTTTTTTTGTTCTCAGGATCGAATTTTAGGGGTGGAGTCTTGATCCGTCTTCTTGCAAGGTATCTTAATTTCTCAATAATCTCTAATTTTCAGGTGGTTTTTTCTATATTATGGGTTTTTATGTACTTTAGGTTGCAGGCGATCTTGAAAACAAATATGCTATTGAGAAACCTATTTTCTGGGAACAAGTACGTATTCTTTCTTTGTCCTCCATTTGTCTGTTTTCTATTAAACTCAAACCCTAGGAATTGGGAAAAGTTCAGCATGTCATTTTCACTCATGCACTTCGTCTCTCCTCCTTCAATCGCCACACACATTTAAAAGTCTGCTCAATGTTTTTCTTCAGCAATTTTATGAAGCTTCATACCAAAATTTGAACATGGAACAGTGTTAAAAGTTTGTTGGAATTATTATGTACTTAATGTTGATTAGTAAATTAGTTAGGTTATCTGGTTTGAAGAAAAAGAAGGAAGAGAGAAGGCAAGAGAAAAAGAGTTTAGTGATTTGCTTAAGATTGTTGTTACCCAACATTATTTGAAGTTGTTTGTTGTTCTTGTTTTATCCAAATATCCTATGTGTTTTTCTTTTTCTTCACACATGTTGCACTAATGCTTGCGGAAGTCACTCCTTCTCAACTAATTGTGATGTTTTTGTACATTTTAGGAGCCTGGTTAGAACAACAACTGCATTGATTTTCTTTCATTGATGTTACATGCACCAATTTTGTGCAAAGAATAATTGACAGGTAAAGTTGCAATCTATGATATCAACACTTAAGTGTTTGCTAATAAGGTACGCTAAGTCGCTAATGTCCTTTTTTTTTTTTTTTATTCTGATAGTTAAACGTGGCTTTTGATTCTTTACCTTTTTCCATTTACACCTCATAATTTTGCAGTAAAAAGATAATTTATGATTTCAAAGTAGTTAGCTAAAGTTCTCACTAGATTTGCCTTGGAATCATATTATACTGAGTTTTGTTCAAATCTTACTATTATTATGTACCTTTTATTCAACCTCATTTAGAACTAGGCGACTCTATCAATTAGAGTTCCTATTCTTGTTTTCTGTTGTTTGCTCTCTTTATCTCTCTTCCTCTTTCTCATACTTTTTTTGGGGATGTAGCTCATATGGTAGAGCGCTCGCTTAGCATGCGAGAGGTATGGGGAGCAATACCCCGCATCCTATCCATTCGTAATTTTTTTACATAGATGATCTAAACTTTTTAGGTTTTTGTGATTTTGAGGTGATTTTACGCTACTTTAGGCCTGGGTTCTTTTGGTTTTCATTTTATGGGTTTTACGCTTGATTGAAGTGTTTTCTTCTTTTTCAGTTGAATTGTAGTCTTCCTTTTCAATTGATTTCATACCTTGGGTTTCTCTACATATTTATCTATCATAATCAACTCATGTCTAGCAAAGTTAGTTGATAGCGTTTTGAATTATGTACAAATTCTTATTTGGGAATCAGTGGATACTTTATGTCTATTAAACGAAATTGATAAGATTAATGATCTTTGCAGCTCCTTAATTTTGTCGATGACTTCTCTGTGATCTTTTGCTTCTTCCCTTATCTTGTCACATTTCTTCCCAAACGGTCTAAACGTATGTACTTTGAAGCTGATTTCTAACTCAAAAATTATCCTCAACAAAGTACTTCTGGAATGCAGGAGGCATACTTTGGTCATATTATACTGACATTTTAGATAAGCCTTTTCTATATTGCAGGTTTTTAGCTTGACGATGTCAATGAGTATTGTTGCATACTTTGATAGTTTCTACTGTGATATCTAGAGCAGTGCATGGATACCGATCTACTGTGTCTACTCGATAACTGCTTTAATGTGAATATGGAGGTGAGCTACCGTTTTTGAAATAATTTAGCATTTAAGGATGAGTTAGGATATTGAATTTGAGATCGTATAGAAATGTTACAAGTTGTCTATTCCACGTAGGACGATACTCATAAGTAGTGCCCATATACTCTAAGAAACAAGACGTGACTTTTGTTGTAAATTTTTAATGCTGATACAATTATGATGTCGTGTTTATTCAAATTGACATGTTATTGCATATGTTTATTCAAAATTTTAATGCTGATACAATTATGATGTCGATCTTCCAAAATATTGAAGGTTTGTTTCGGAGTAATTTTGATTTAACTTTTCAAATTTTAAAATCTGTTATCTTACACAAAATTTGAGTATGAACGTCGAATTTATTTATCTTAGTTTTTTTTTTTTCATTCGTAACATCAAAAAGATTGAAATTTTGTGAAGGAGAGAATTAGCGTTTGATAGCTCGAATTTGGGTTTTTTTTTAAAATCTTTTGATTTACAGATATGCAATTGGAATATTGTTAAGATTATGTAGAGCTGTAAATTAGCTGAGAAAAGTGGGAAATTATCTCGATGTTCAAATTCATAATCTTTAATTTGGTGAATTAATGTGTTTGTAGTTTTGGATTGTAGATATTCTGTGTGTGGTGAAATAGAATGAAGACAACAGTTAGACCTACATGGGCACCTTCAAAGGGTGGTAATGAGCAAGGTGGTACAAGGATATTTCATCCATCTCAAAAGTATTCTTCCAGGGATCTTGCTGCTCATACAAACGTAAAGCCGAGGTAAAACTATTTTACTTGTGCGCTTATTAGGATTACATTACGATCGTAATTAGTTTTATCCCTTGACATTCTGGTTTCAGGTGCTTCAATGTTTTATTTACCTTGCATTGTTGTTATAAAAGAAGAAATTGGTCGTAATATAAATGAACATTTGACAATCCAGTATTGCTGGGTAACTGAAAGTATATTATTTTGTTGTTGAGGTAGTATTAGTGCTTGTCATACTTGATACACGACCACGCTATCACAAGGTCTAACATTATTTTTATAAGCTCTTCTTTATTAATTGCACTTCTTTACCAATAAGAAAAAGTAGCACATTTGGTTTTGAGTACACAGTTTATATTAAAAGTCCTGTGTTCAATAGATTGTTGAGTATTTTCGTGTTCCTTGAGTTTGACTCACTCAACTATCTACTCTTTCAAAAAAAAGTACTGACTTTTTGTTAAAAAAAGAAGATCAATTGAAATTATATATTTAAACTCAATTTGCTATTTATTTTTAGATTACATATATCTAATCATCATTTTTTGCTTACATATGGGGATTTAAGCTTATTAAAAATTATGATTTTGATTAATTTAATTTTGGGTCAATGATGAATTCTTTGTGTTCTATGGTTTAGTTTTTGTGCTTGAATGTCGCCAAAGATAGTATATCTCAAGGTGGAGTCACTCAATTAGCATATTCAAGTGCCCTCCATCATTTTATTCCTTTGATTTTTTCTACTTTTACTTTTGGTTCATAATATATCTTGAATGGTTTACTTCCTGGTTATATAATTGACTTTCTCAACTTACTTGATAGTATAATGTCCATCTAATCTATAAATTGCCATGTTTAGTAAACTATAATATAATTATCATATTGGTAACTTAATAGCTTACTATCTCAATTGGTAGAGCATTGTGTAATACACAAATGATGTGGGATCAAATCCCACGAGGCTCATAATTATGAACAAGTCCACAAGTTGTATTTTTGTGGAAAAAGTAAGGGATACTGCATTTTCTCTGATTATTCCTCTTGGTTTACTGCAATTTTTTTACACTTCTCATAGCCATGAGAATAGGTCTTCGGTAAGAAACTAGGCCAATCTAGCTGGCTCGAGAGAGTGGTTAGAGTACCAATGAATGAACAATTCCCCTCAATGATTCCCATTGTTGATTCCCATTGTGATTGCTTGGTTTCTGAATGAGTTGATTGGTGGATACCCCTTCCCAAAGTGATGCAGATCCAAAGGCAACGACTCAAGATGAGCCAATTACACTTCTCATAGAGCAAATAGTTCACTTTGATGGCTCAAAAGAATGCATTGTGTCGAGTGTTACTTGGATTGAAGATGAAGCTACTTAGCATTTTAATTAAGTGTCAATGTTAGTTAAAATGTTAGTTAAAGTAGTTGAATTGTTTAGTTTCAATAAAGTTCGAAAATATCTAGCTGATTTCGGTCCATTAAGAGTCTAGTTGTCATGGGTTGTAGTTTAGGAAAGTTGCCTTAAAATTGGAGTGTGAATGGCGTTTAAGGGGCGGCCTTAATGCCGTGTGGTTCTAGTTGGTTTTAAGGAAAGTTTTTCTCATCTTTCCTTAAACTAGTGTTTCCTTAAGTTCTACCTAGATTCTAGGCTTGAATTAAGGGGAAGACTTTCCTATTGTAATCCGTGGCATGTTGTGTGCTTGGGGAGCAAGGCTTTCTTGCTTCTTCTATTATAAATAATGGCGCCTAATATATAGCAAGGGTTAGAGTGAGTTTTACATAAAAATTGTGTTGAGTTTTTGAATCTTTCATGAACCATAATTCGGCCATTAATTAGATTTTCGGGAGTGTTAATCTTGTTAATGTTAAACAACTTAATTCCAGGAGTGGTTTGAGTGTGTTTAAGATTCTTAATGAGTGTTTAGGAGTGATCATTCATCAAGAAATATCCCTTGTTACTTGTTATTATTTTCGGATTCTCCATTGTGCTTACTTCAAGTGGCGTTTTCTCTTGAGTGTTTAGCTACCCTAGCTAGGCATTCATATCAAGTGGTATAAGATTTTCCAGGAGGGTGAGGATAGAAGGGATTCTACTCTTCAAAGATCCAAGGTAATTTATTACTTTTCTTCTCAAAGTTTCAATCTTTACGTTGGGATAAGTGGTGTTAGGGTTCTTTGTGCTTCCTAGTTTGCCGTGTTGTTGGTGTTGTTGCTGCTAGTAGTTGGTGTTATTTGTTGTGTTTTACATTATGTCGAGTGATATAGAGAAATTTGTTAAGGCTATAGAAGATTTAGCTAAGTTGCAATTTGATTTTCAAGCTCAATATAATGCTGATTTGAGTTATGTTAGTAGGCTTGAGTCAAGAATGGATGCCATAACTTCTATTATCACTAAGAAGTTAGATAAAAATAGTGCTGGTTATATTGGACACTCAGATGATGATGAGGAATTTAGGGTTGTTAAACCTAATTTCAATGTAGGGTATTAAAGTTGGATGATTTCACGAGAGATTCTAGTCCGGAAGATTTGCTTGAGTGGATTAGACAGTTGGAGAATGTGTGTGACTATAAGGGTTTTGATGACCAAAAAAGGTTCAAGATAGCTTCGGTTAGATTGACCAAGTATGCTGGAATTTGGATCGAAAATTTGAAAGCAAAGCGTGCAAGAAAGGGGAAGGACAAGCTTAGTAGTTGGACTAAGTTGAAAGAGAAGCTCAAAAAGAAATTTTTGCCGAGCGATTATGAGTAAAACCAATACCTCAAACTGACCACCTTGTGCCAAGATACGTTGAGTGTGCATGAGTACACTATGGAGTTTGACAAGTTGTGCCTTGTTGTTGACTTGGAGGAGAAAGAGGCACTAAAAATCGCTCGGTTCATCAATGGGTTAAACCGTTCCATTGCAAGAAGGTAGAGGTGTCAAGCTACAACACTTTTGATGATGTGAGTCGATCGACTCTCAAATTTGAATCTCATGAGAAACAAGAGAAGCCAAAAACTTCTTATGCCAAATCAGGTAACTTTTTCAAACCTCCTTCATCTTATTCTTCTTATTCATCTTCCAATAAGAATTATGAGGGATTTCAGAATGACAATGCATTGAAAGAAGAGAAAAGGGTAGAGAAACAAAAAGTGTTCGTGCCTAGGGAGAAATTTGAAGAAAATAGGAAGTGTTTTAATTGTCAAGGTAGAGGACACATTGCTATAATTGTCCAACCAAGAAAGCTCTTCCTATGAGGCAATACATGAACTTGAATGAAGAAGAAGAGTTGTACGAGTTTGTGCCACAAGAGGAACCTGATGAGAGTGGTGAGGAAGATGCATTTGCCGAGGATGATAGTAGACTCATTGGAGTTGTTAAGAGGGTTCTGCATGTTGATTGCCTTCCAAACAAAGAACAAAGAGATAACTTGTTCCATACTCATTGCAAGGTGGGTGAAAACACTTGTAACATGATCATTGATAGTGGATCTTGCACCAATGTAGTGGCGGCATATTTGGTGAGTAAGTTGAGCCTTGTTTTGAGGGACCATCCACACCCTTACAAGTTGAGTTGGCTTGATGATGCGGGACTTGGAGTAAAGAAGCAAGGGTTACTTTCTTTCTCCATTGGAAGCTACAAGGATGAGTTATAGTGTGACACTAGTAGAATTTTTTGCTTATTGTTGCGGTGGAATTGCTGCGGTTTTACCCGTATGTAGCAATAAACCACGGAAAAAAGGAAAAATCGGAGTTAACCCTATTGTTGCGGTTGTGGCTGGAAACCGCAGCAATAGGTGTCAATGGGAACTTTTTTCAAATTTTATTGACTGTTTGACCATATCAATTGCTGCGGTTCCCAGGCACAACCATAACAATAGATTAAAATATCATTTTTTTTTAATAATATCGGAATCTACAGTTGCGGTTTTTAAAAAGAACCGCAACTATATCCCTCCCTTCTTTTTAAATATGAAATACTTAGGGTTTCCTCATATGACAACATCACAACAAAATGTCGCCGTCTCCCTTCACTCCTTTCTCCTTCCTTCTTTTCTATCCCTTCAATCCTTCTTAGGGTTTCCTCATTCAGATCTTCGAACTTCCTCTACAATCTCTCTCCTCAAATTCCTAATATCTCATCTCCCTTCTCTCCAATGCCTCTCTGACATTTTATCTCCTTAATTCTACCCTTAATCATTCTTCTCAGTTCTCATTTATTTCCTGCATTTTCATTTTTCGATTCTTTTTCTCTTCTTAATCCCGTGCGTAAAAACCCCTAATTATTTTTACTTCATCAACATCAGATTCATAATCAACATGATTAGGGTCTTCTTTTTCATAAGAATGTCAACTAGAGCTTTATGGGCGTTTTCCAAATCATTTTCACAATTGCAACTTAGTCATTTTCTCAACAAGACTTTCTAATTCCGCAATATCAGCCATGGTAACGTCAAGAAAATAAGCAATTGGCCATGCCAAAGAAGAAGAAATAGCAAGCCAACAACCACACAAACCCCAACAACGGACCGAACAACCAACTAGAATTAACTAGAAGAAACACTTAACAATGAAAGCCGAATCCTTTCTACCCTTAGCCTCCTGGAAAAATCTGATACCAACTGATATGATTACAGCTCCAAGATGAAGACACAACCAAGTAATCTAAGCAAAGGATTCTGGATTAATTCACTAAGTCCGAATTTGTCAAGGTAACACGGATATGATAACTAAAACAAACACTCCTGAATGTTTTAGTTAACTCTCAATCTCATCAAACCACTCCTGGAATTAAGTAGATTGAACACTAAATTAATTAACACTCCTAATAATTAATCTAATGGCCGAAAATAATTGAAGGAAACAATTAAATTCAAGAACAAAGGTTTTTATGTAAATCACTCATGCCCTTGTAGAGATGGCAATTATCCACGGGTGAGTGGATTATCCACCCACCCGCCCCAAATAAATGGGTTATCACCCGCGGTGAAGCGGGTGACTAGCGGGTGATGGATGGATCGGGTGGTGGGTCGGGTCGGATATGGATGATATTTTTTGGATGCATCGCCCTCCCCATCACCCGCTCCATCCATCCATTAATATATCCATCCATCCATCCATCCATTACTACCACGTGTCATTTAAGGTAATTAAAAAGAACGCTTAATTTTTTTTAAGGGATAAAAGGTAATACTTATAATTACTTTTCGGTGTGTAATAAGATTGATATTTTGTACACTTTATTGTTAATCTATGATACTATGATTAATTTTTCATATATTAATTTCTTTAAGTCTAAAAAATAGTTTTTGTTCCTAGTATCACCCGTTTCCCATCCGCGGATAATGGATGGAGTGGATATGGGTGAAATTTTTGACGGGAATGGATGGTGTGGATGAAGTTTTGGGTCGCGGATGATGGGGCGGATAGAGCTCCACCCGACCCATATCCGATCCATTGCCATCCCTATGTCCTTGTAATGCAGCACGACGTGAATTTATATTATTCATGCAAGAATTAACTTGCCCTCGAACCATCAATCATAGAATACTATCCGTTCCATGTAAGAAATTATACAATCAAATCATAAATGAAGACAAGTTGTAGCAAAAATCATTATATTAATAGCACTTGTTCCACAAAAGTACAAAAAGAAAAAAAAGGAAGAAAAGTAAAGAAACAAAAGCTAAGAGTTCATGTTCCTTTAAGAGAAATAGGAACTAGACATTAGTAAGGGAAGAGGAGTTATGTTCCTCTATAACTTCTTCTTCAACCACCTCCTCTAATTTTTCCATAGCCTCCTCATGATGCCCATCCAGTTGTTGCTTCAGGGAATTAATTGCTTGGGCCATCATCTCCATATTCTTTTGTTGCTCTATCATCGTATCACTAAGGACTTTCATTAGACACATCATCTTATCAGTTTTATCATCCAAAGTCCAGTGAAGGTGGTTATAGAACTTGATCATATGTTGAGTAGGGAGACATACCTCATTTACCCATCCATAATCATCTGAAGGAACTTGTTGATTTCCCTTTGAACAAAAGTCAGTGGGTGGTTTGGGTGGAGGAACTGGTGTGTTTTCTTGGGATGGTCCTGCTGTTCCTCTAAGAGGAACATAAGGTGTAGTGGTGGTATAAAGTGAAGGAAGAAATGGAGGTCGGTGTGGTAGGGAAGTTGAAGTAGAGGACAAAAGGGTTAGGCTCATTTATGGCAACCTTCATTTGTTCATAACTAGAAGGAACAGTGAAGGATGAGGGAGAGATGGAAGGGATGGTATTGAGAGATCGAAATTTTTGGTGAAGAAGGAGGAGTGGGTTCCTTAGGTGAGATTTTATGGAGTTCCTCTTCATCAGATAGGACTAAAGGAGAGTCCTCAGTAGATGGAACAAGGGTGGTTTTGGTCATTCTCAACCTAGAACTTTGCCTAACTTGTTTAGGAATAGGTTTGTTAGACTTCTTAGCAACTGTATTGCGTTTCTTAGGTGGCTGTTCCTTTGGTTCATTGGGCTTAGGAACTTGTTCCTCCAAAATCACTTCCACTTGTTCCTCCTTTACTGCCTTAGGCAGTTTTCTCTTGTCTGAGGAACTAGAGGCAATCCTCCCTTGAGTCAGAACCCCTTCTTGGAAAGAGAGGTCCAATCCATACAAAGGTTTTTCATTTAAAATATTACCTTGCTTAATTCCCAAGGTAGGCCAACCAACAGTTTTAACTTTAAAGTGGGAGAGAAGAGAGGTGATGAGTGCTCCATACCCAACATCACAATGGTTTTCAATACAGGGTGTTATATGTTGAATAAATAGAGAAGGGAAGTTTATTTGGATGTGGTGGTCAAGACAAAACATATAGCACATATCTAGGAGACCCACCTTATTCCTCTTTTCAGTTCGAGGAATGAGTGCCCTCCATACAAGATTAAACATAATTTTATGTACTAGGGAGAGGAGATTGTGATTGATATTAGTTTGGCCAGCAGTTCCCCCAAAAGATTTAACAATGTCATCTTGGGAGAAATTAGGAAAGTTGACGAGTTTCTTTCCTTTTCAAATACAGATCAGTTCCTTTGCCAGGAACTTCCCATATTTTTCCTAAATTTTCTTGGGAAAATTTTTATTTTCTTCCCCCTTACTTCAGTAGTACATACTCCATCAGTGTTAATGAGCATTTCACAAAACTCATCCATGGCTAAAGGAACTAAGGTATTATTAAATGCGGTTTCAAAAAGGTACTCCATATTCTCTAATTTCGATAGAATTGATCTTAGTTCGTCGCGTCCAAGGATGTTGTTGTTGTTATTGTTGTGATCGGAGATGTGACCATTTTCTCTCTCCTTTGACTGCGTCTCTGACGTTGACATTGATGGTCTGATTGAAGAAGGAGAATAATTAGGGGGTTGCGGGGGGTGCGGGTGAGGAGGGGTGGGGGAAGGGCTGCGGGGGTGGGCTGCATGGGTGAGAGGGTCTGTTGTGGGGCTACGAGGGTAGGGAGGGGAAGGGGAGGTGATGGTGGCTGGGTGGTGGTGGGGTTTAGTTAGTTAATTAGGACTAATTACGATTTAATTAGGGTTAGAGGGGTTAATTGAATTAATGACTAACGGAAAGTTGACACCGTTAGTCATTAAGGGCATTTCATGCATTTTACCCCCAAAGTAAGGGTACGTGATGCATTTTTTAAAAAGCAGGGGTACCCAAATGAATTTTGAAAAACTACAGAGGTACCTGTTGAAAAAACCGTTGTTTTTAAATAATTAAAATCATTTCATATCATTTGTTTATGAATTCAGTTCTTTTTGTTGAGTTAATCACTTTAATTAGTCCTCTTGTATAGCAAAGGTTGTCACTTGTCAACAATTTGTAGAGCTAGATATTCACTGCAAGCTTCTCGTTGGGGGCAAGAGGGTAGGTGTTCTATGTTTTCTTAAAATTTCGTTTTCTTTTTTGTATAGCCATATCTGACAAAGAACACCAGTTCGAATCGAAGGCTGATTTCAGAGCCTCAAAGACTTTCCCACAACACGCTGGCACTATTTGCAAGAATGGGTACATTGTCACCAAGAATCGCCCTAACGAGGTATAGCTTTCTTCTCTTAGGGCTTCGATTCATGTGTAATAGATTTAGGCTTTTCTATTCAAAATTTTATTACTATAGAGTTTTATTAGGATTTTGGTGACATCGATTTGGATTCAACAATGTGATATAGTCATATTAATTTGATAGGGAAAAGGGTTTCTGAATGGTTATTCTCGATATTGGGTTTAAAAGGGACATCTTAAAATTTTGTATGTTATCTGTTACTTGTGGTGGGGTTTCTTTTGTTCATTGGGTTCAAAATTATGAAATCTTTTTCACCTAATCTTATATTTGTGCTAATAGAATTATAATGTTTTATGATATATATCAAGTTGAATCTCACTTCATTGAGAGAATATGAATTTGCTCATTCACATATTCGATTGACAACCTGAGATTAGGTATCGTTCGCATCAATTTTTTCTTGGCTAATTGTCCATATATTCTCAATTCTAGAGTTTTAGTTCTTGTTTTGCATTGAGAAATAGCACCTTTGTTGGTAGACTGTTGGAATCACATGTAATATCAATTACTCTCTCCTTTGTCTTAAGACTTTACAATTTTTCAGAGTTTTAATTTTAGTTTGGGTTATTCAATTCCTAAATGATGTCTTATTTATTGCTTTACTTTTTGATATTTTTTAGTTGGTATTACAGTTGTTTTTGAGTTAGTTTAGACTAGTTTGTTAGCTATTTCCTTAATTTGTGCAATTTTTCTTCTTGTATGCACTTTCTTTGGGCGATTTGTTTCGTTTCAAGACTTAGGAGTATGCTTGAAGGACACTTGCACAACCCCGAATTTTAATATTGAAGAATAAGGTCAAGGAAGCATCAAGGAAGCATAACCGAGTTCCGGGGGCAAATATAAGAAGTTTTGGAAGGGTTTGTGCACAATGGTCAACTACAAATGGCCATAACTTTCAGCACAAAAAATTTTTTTGAGCGATTCAAGTTGGAAACGAAAACTTGGCTCAATATCTTTCCAACGAGTGGTCACAAGCTCAATTCCGATGAAAAACGAGTGAGATATAGCTGTTTGAAAATGAACTGACGAAACTGAAAAATGACCCGACCTCTCGGGTCAATTGACCCACCCAGGTCAATTTGCGGAAAACAAAAATTTTAGTTCTGATGGTCTGACCCGCCCGGGTCGCTGGGTTTTTTCCGGAAATTTTTCTTTTCAAATCCTCTTTTTGAATGGGGGTTAAGTTGTAATTATGCCTAATTTTTTTTTGGTCTATATAAGGCAAACTCCTCTCATTTTAGAAAACGCCAATTTATATTATATTTTAATAAAGTGAGATTTAAAATTCTTAGAACCCTAGGAGAGAAAAAAATCTCATATTCTAGAGAGAGAAGTGAGAGAAACTTGTTAAAAGCTTGGAATTTGAAGAATCTAAGAAGGAAACATGGAGATTTGGAGCCACCTTGCAACTTTAATGAGAATTTCTTACTCTCTCTCATATTTTAATGTTTTATTTTCTTATTTTCATGTCATTCTAACTTCATTTACTTGTTCATCCTAGATTATTGTTTTAGTTCATGTTAATAGTTGCTAATGTCTTTTAGTTTATAATTTATCATGATTTGTGAGTAGCTATTTCTTTGGGAAGGGTTTGAAGTCATTGATGAGTTCATGAACCTCTAAATCCAACATTGGGTTTTGACTTGGGATAATTTTGGTAAATTGATTTGGCTTTTTTATGAATGTTTGTGTGATTGGCCATCATAGGAGCATAAATTAGGTACCCTTAGTGAAGGATCACGAGATGAAGTTAAGGGGTTGCCTCAAATCGATTATTAGGCTTGAAGGACCTTGAGAATGGGGACTACCTAGCCTAGGGGACTTAGTTTATTTTTTTATGTTCATCATGTTTATGGATATGCTTGGTTAAATGCCTTAGCCATGAGACTAAGTCTTCGGTAAGAAACTAGGCCAATCTAGCTAGCTCGAGAGAGTGGTTAGAGTACCAATGGATGAACAATTCCCCTAAATTGATTCCCATTATTGATTCCCATTGTGATTGCTTGGTTTGTGAATGAGTTGATTGGTGGATATCCATTCCCAAAGTGATATAGATCCAAAGACAACGACTCAAGATGAGCCAATTACACTTCTCATGGAGCAAATGGGGTTCACTTTGATGGCTCAAAAGAATGCATTTGTGTCATTTGTTACTTGGATTGAAGATGAAGCTACTTAGCATTTTAATTAAGTGTCAATCTTAGTGAGTGATCATTCATCAAGAAATATCCCTTGTTACTTGTTATTATTTTCAGATTCCCCATTGTGCTTACTTCAAGTGGCTTTTTCTCTTGAGTGTTTAGCTACCCTAGCCAGGCAATCATATCAAGTGGTATCAGATTTCCCAGGAGGGTGAGGATAGAAGGGATTCTACTATTCAACAATCCAAGGTAATTTGTTACTTTTCTTCTGAATGTTTCAATCTTTACGTGGGGATAAGTGGTGTTAGGGTTCTTTGTTCTTCCTAGTTTGCCGTGTTGTGGGTGTTGTTGCTGTTAGTAGTTGGTGTTATTTGTTGTGCTTTACATTATGTCGAGTGATATGGAGAAATTAGCTAAGGCTATAGAAGATTTAGCTATATTGCAATTTGATTTTCAAGCTAAATATAATGCTGATTCGAGTCATGTTAGTAGGCTTGAGTGAAGAATGGATGCCATAACTTCTATTATCACTAAGAAGTTAGATAAAAATAGTGCTGATTATATTGGACACTCAAATGATGATGAGGAAGTTAGGGTAGTTAAACCTAATTTCAATATAGGGGATTAAAGTTGGATGATTTCATGGGAGATTCTAGTCCGGAAGATTTGCTTGAGTGGATTAGACAGTTGGAGAAGGTGTGTGATTTTAGGGGTTTTGATGACCAAAAGAGGTTCAAGATAGCTTCAGTTAGATTGACCAAATATGCTAGAATTTGGCTCGAAAATTTGAAAGCAAAGCGTGCAAGAAAGGGGAAGGACAAGCTTAGTAGTTGGACTAAGTTGAAAGAGAAGCTTAAGGAGAAGTTTTTGCCGAGTGACTAATTATGAGCAAAAACAATACCTCAAACTGACCACCTTGTGCCAAGATACGTTGAGTGTGCATGAGTACACTATGGAGTTTGACAAGTTGTGCCTTCCAAACAAAGAACAAAGAGAGAACTTGTTCCATACTCGTTGCAAGGTGGGTGAAAACACTTGTAACATGACCATTGATAGTGGATCTTGCACCAATGTCGTGGCGGCATATTTGGTGAGTAAGTTGATCCTTGTTGTGAGGGACCATCCACACCCTTACAAGTTGAGTTGGCATGATGATACGGGACTTAGAGTAAAGAAGCAAGCGTTACTTTTTTTCCCATTGGAAGCTACAAGGATGAGTTATGGTGTGACACTAGTAGAATTTTCGCTTGTTGCTGCGGTGGAATTGCTGTGGTTTTACCCGTACGCAGCAATAAACCACGGAAAAAAAAAGGAAAAATCGGAATTAACCCTATTGCTGCGGTTGTGGCTGGAAACCGCAGCAATAGGTGTCAATGGGAACTTTTTTCAAATTTTGTTGACTGTTTGACCATATCTATTGCCGCGGTTCCCAGGCACAACCGCAACAATAGATTAAAATATCATTTTTTTAATAATATCATAATTTATTGCTGCGGTTTTTAAAAAGAACCACAACAATATCCCTCCCTTCTTTTTAAATATGAAATACTTAGAGTTTCCTCATATGACAGCATCACAGCAAAATGTCGTCGTCTACCTTCACTCCTTTCTCCTTCCCTCTTTTCAATCCCTTCACTCCTTCTTAGGGTTTCCTCATTCAGATCTTCGAACTTTCTCTACAATCTCTCTCCTCAAATTCCTAATATCTCACCACATTTTCTCTCCTCAATTCGACCCTTATCATTCTTCTTAGTTCTCAATTATTTCTTGCATTTTCATTTTCGATTACTTTTCTCTTCTTAATCGCGTGCATAAAAACCCCTAATGTTTTTTTTCGACGAAATTGGAGTTCTCTTTGGAATGAGGTTAGACGAAGTGATTTAGAGATGAATCCAGTTTCAAATTCGGATTTGTTATCTTAACATCTAAGAAGAAGCAGATTTTCTTTCAAATCTCGAGCGTCTTCTCTGTTTAATCTCGAGCTTCCTCTCGTTCTCTCTCCTCTAGCCATTGCTGACCGGCCATCACAGACCGCGACTTCACGACAAAGATGAATGAACATGGCGTCGCACCACCATTTTCGGGCATCATTCGTGGCCTCACTTCGGCCTCGCTAAACACCGGCGTGATTCCTCGCTGCACACAGTTGCGGATTTCGCTCGCTCTCACCCTACCTCGGCGGCGCGCTAAACCGGCGTGATTCCTCGATTTTTTTTTTCTTAGATCTGATTTTATGGTTTTCATCATCTTTCTCTTCTTTGTAAGTTGGTACGCTTATAATTTTTACTTAGATTTTTTAGGAGATTTTACTTAGATGTAGGTTGGTACAGTTTTTTTACTTAGATTTTACTTAGGTTATAATTTTTACTGTTATAATCTGATGTTAGGAGTTCTGATTTTTTTTCATTTATTTTTTAGAATGAACATGATGTTGGGTTCCTATTGTTAGTTACATCTATTGTGAATGAATGTGATGTTTGTTTTTTTATGTTGGTTTCATTTTGAGTTTAGTTTATGTTAAAAGATCTGATGCTCATTTGTCATTTCATCTTCAGTTCGTCTGCGAATTTGGTGGATAGTGGATGGGTTAGTTGCCCGGTTTTAATCTTTCAAAGTTGATGGCAAAATGAAAAAATATAAAAAATAATTTTTTTACATGTACTAGGACCTATTGCTACGGTTTTGGGCAACAACCGCAGCAATAAGTCAAACCTATTGCTGTGGTTCCTAGCCAAAACCGCAGCAATATGTTGTATTTTTTAAATAAAAAATAGGAAAAATGGATGAGAATACCCCCAACTTTGGCCCGTCCGCTTTTAATACCCCCAACTATGGGTTATTGCTGTATAATCCCAATTATTGGGGACGTCCGCCATAAACACACCAAGGTGACTTGCAACCTGTTAGCTAGGTAATTTTTTTTTTATTTCTATTTCCTTTCTCTTTTTAATTTCTAGTCCCACCACAAATCCCACCCACCACCATTTCAGCTACCATCTCCCTCTCCCCTCCACCGCGCAGCCCAGCCCCCTCCCCTTCGATTTCCTCGGCAACCCCCTCCCCCCTGCCCCTCCCGTAATTCTCTCTCCTCCGTTCGCGTGTCTGCCACTAGTGCTGCTGCTCGTGTCTTCCCCCCCATTGGGTTGTTGCTGCTTGGTGGTGCTGCCACCTCTGGTGGTGGTCGTGTGTTGGTGGTTTGCCAAGGTATTTTCCCCTTTTTCTTGTGTTAGGTTGTTGTGGTCTTCTTCTGGTTATTGCTTCTCACTGATTTATACTCGGATTATCTAAATTTAATGGCAAGTCAACCGACTAAAAACCCACAATCAATCTACGATTGCACTGTCAAGGTCTCTGCTTTTTTTGTTCGTCTTTATTCTTATACTTCTCACTTTAACTATTTTATACCCTTGTGCTTTTTTTCACCCAAATTTAGAGCTGATTTTTGGGTATTATTTGGTCCATGTTAATTTACCCAGAATGCAATCTTTAATTTCTAGATCTATTTATACTGTACTCTTAGTTGTGGTGCATAAATGTTAATTAAGTTTCTGCCACCTTTGTTGGGTTGTTTTGCCCCTATTCTTCTTGTTGATGATGCTGTTATGTTGCTGTTATTGTTAGAGTTTTGGTCTGATGAGTTACTTTGGTGTGTTGTGGTCAGAGGCAGTGGGTGGTGGCTGTGTTGTGGTGGTGCGGTGCTGTGGAAAGAACCCGAAACAGAGGAGAGAGAAGAAGACCGCGTAGGAGAAGGGGTCTTTGGTGTGGCGGTTTTCGACGAGGTTTTTAAAATGGGGGTGAGGGAGGTGGCAGTGGGTGGTGAGGGAGGTGGCAGTTGGGTGGTAGTGGGGGTGAGGGAAGGGTGGGATTAAAAAAATGCAAAAATAAAATAATAATTGATTATAAGCCAATGAAAACATGACACGTAACCTATTTACCGGTTAAATAAGTTTCCTTCAGGTCATGGTGCATTTGTGGCGGATCTACCCAATAGTTGGGATTATATAGGAATAACCCATAGTCGGGGGTATTAAAAGTGGACGAACCAAAGTTAGGGGTATTCTCATCCATTTTTCCTAAAAAATAAACCTATTGATACGGTTTTGGCTAGGAACCGCAGCAATAGATTGGCTTATTGCTGCGGTAAAAAACCGCAACAATAGGTTTGAGCCCTTAATTGCTGCGCGGCCAAAACCACCGCAATAGGCCACTTAATGACCGCAACAATTAACATTTATTCTACTAGTGTGATGTGCTTCCTATGAATGTTTGTCACGTTTTACTTGGAAGGCCATGGCAATTTGATAGAAAGGTGATTTATGAGGGTGATTCTAATGTATATTCTGTTTTAGTTGGTTCGAAGAGAATTATATTTCATCCATTAGCTCCTAGTGCTGTGGTACACAAGAAGGATGAAAAGAAGGCTAGTTTGTTCATTTCTTCTATTGAATTCGAGAAGGAGGTTGAAGATGAAGGCGTGTGCTATGCCTTAGTTATGAGATATGCTGCAACGTGTGGGAAAGTGGCAAGTAATCCACAACTTGAGTCACTTATGGCGGAATTTCAAGATGTGTTTTCGGAAAAGCTCCCACAAGGGTTCCTTTTCCCAACAAACCAACTTATAGGTGTGATCCAAGTGCTTCAAAGGAGTTACAAAGGCAAATTGAAGAGTTGATTGAATGGGGATATGTGAGGCAAAGCATGAGTCCTTGTGCGGTTCCCGCTTTGCTTGTGCCTAAGAAAGATGGTACATGGAGGATGTGTATTGATAGTAGGGCCGTGAATAACATAACTGTGAAGTATAGGTTCCCTATGCCTAGATTGGAGGATATGCTTGATGAGCTCAATGGTGCTCCGGTTTTTTCGAAGATTGATCTTAGAAGTGGTTATCATCAAATGAGAATTAGAGAAGGAGATGAGTGGAAAATTGCATTCAAGACTAAGCAAGGCCTTTATGAGTGCATGGTGATGCCCTTTGGCCTATGCAACGCCCCTAGTTCTTTCATGAGACTTATGAACGAGGTACTTCGTCCCTTCTCTAAACAGATTTGTTGTTGTTTACTTAGATGATATCCTTGTTCATAGCAAGAATGTTGATGATCATTTGCTGCATCTAAGAAGTTTGTTTGAGAAACTTAGGGAACAAAAACTTTTCGGCAAGATGGAAAAGTGTGAATTTCTTGTTTCTAGCATTGCGTTCCTTGGCTACATTGTCTCAAAGGAGGGAGTTCATGTTGATCCCTCTAAAGTAAAAGCCATCTCTTCATGGCTGGCCCCTACTAATACGCATGAATGGCGAAGCTTCCATGGCTTGGCTTCATTCTATCGAAGGTTTATTAGGAACTTCTTCTCTATTATGGCTCCTAATACTGCTTTGTTGAAGAAAGGAGAGTTTGAGTGGTCTCCTTTAGCTCAAAGGGCATTGGAAGAGGTGAAAGAGAAGTTGTGTAGTGCTCTTATACTTGCTTTGTCGGATTTCAACAAGTTATTTGAGGTGGAGTATGATGCGAGTGGTTTGGGAATTGGTGCAATTCTAATTCAAGAGAAGAGGCCTATTTCCTATTTTAGTGAGAAGCTTAATGGTGCCAAGTTGAATTATTCCAGCTATGATAGAGAATTTTATGCCATTGTTCGAGCATTGGACCATTGGTCACATTATTTGAGGCCTAAACCGTTCATCCTTCATTCAGATCATGAGGCTCTCAAACATATTCATGGGCAGCAAAAATCAATCATAGGCACGCCAAGTGGGTTGAATTTCTTCAATCTTCTACTTTCTCATCCAAGTACAATGAAGGTAAAAGCAATGTTGTGGCAGATGCGCTGATGTGACCAAGTTATATGCGATTATAGAGTGTTGAGAAGTCTATTTCACTAAGGTTTAAGGTTTAAGGTTTAAGAAGGAGAGTTTTACTCATCTAAACCTTAGTGTAAAGAAGAGGGAGTTATGATGAATTTGCGATATTAGAGGAGATTTAAGGATATTTGGTGGTTATATGTGTTTATGATCATTTACAGGTGGATTTCCATCCCGTGTTTGCGATCCATTCATCATAAAAAGATCACAAAGTTCATTGGAGTCTAGAGTTATATGGTTGATGCATCCAAATTTATCCTCTTTGTGGATCTAAAGCGTCGAATGCCCGACTCGCACGCGATACACGCACGGCCCGCGCATATCGAGTCTCACAGGATCCTGCACAGCGTCGAATGACCGGCTCGCGCACCAGCAGCGCACGACTCGCGCACTTCGAGCGGAGGTTGGATTTTGGCAGCAGCGAATGCCCGACTCGCGCGTAATATCTGCCCGGCTCGCGCACTTCGACGCGGTTATGATTCTTCGGCAGTTTTCGGCTTTTCCGTAAGTTTAATTAATTAGAAAAAAAATATTGTTTTAGGAAGGATGATGTAATCCTGGACCGAATTAGAGAGAATAGAGAGGAAGAACCCTAATCGCTATTTTCCTTTTGGAGTTTTGAGATAATTACTTGGATGATTTCTTTGATGGATGATATGTCAATCGTAGCCTAAATCTAGTCTTGAGAACGGTTAATCAAGCTTCGGTCTATTATTGTGAGGTTTCTCTTTGTTGACTTTATTTTAATTATAATTGTGATTCCTTGTTTATGATCTATGATTATTGTATGTATTACTAGGAGTACTACTATTTTATACATCCGATTTATCTTTTGCTAGGATTTAGAATTGATGCCGAATCATCTATTCTTCTTTCATAAGTAGCAATCTAGGGTTTGATTAATGAATCTGATTATTGTTGATTAACCACTAGAGAAATTGCAATTTCCAATTTGAATATGTTGTGCTATCACTTTGTTAATTGGCTCATTGTTTCCATGTTCGTTGACGTTCTATCGATTTGAATCTAATCTCTGATTAGATTAGATTAATCTTTAGTTCAAGTTTTATGAGCATCTGATTGTGATTGTGTAATGGTTCTTTTGAGGGAAAGGAATTTGATTTCCAGCTTTGAGTAATTAAGAGTAAAGTTACACATTTGAGAAACCAATGATCAATAGTATGAATCGAAGTGACCATTAACCGAACTCAAGATTCTTCTTTTATTGATTACATTACTTCTTTATTGTTCTTTAGTTCTTCGTATTTAGTTATTCATTTCTTTAATCACAAAACCCCCATTTGATCTATTATAAGCACGAGTTAGCCCCCAAGTCTCTGTGGATACGACCCTACTTGCCACTTACATTCATTTGTATTGGAAAGAAGGAAATAAACTTTTATCTTTGGTAGCGCGTGCGACCGCGTCCCACCAAATTTTGGCGCCGTTGCTGGGGACTTGGCGATTACTCAAACGTGTTTATTTTAGATAGTTCTTTACACTTCTTATTATTTTGATTAGTATATGGTTGACACCCGCTGTAACAGCTCGCACTTTCGAGCTGCTAGCTAAACACATTTACGATTCACTAATCACAATCAACACTAAATAAACTCGAATTATATTTACTCGCAGCGGAAACATAACCTTACAAATCGATCCTGAACCTGTGGGTCAGGGCCCACAACATAATAACTTAAAAACCAAATATCATATTACAAAATACTTTATTCGATTCCCAAAACTATAGAAGACATGATTCTCACATCACTTAAATATTTCTAAATACAATTTCTTATCACTAATCTAATTACACATTCTTGATCCAATTCTCTCTTACAATCCACTCTAAGCTTCCAACACGAACCTGCAATAACAGAGGGAGAATACAAAACAAAAACAAAAATAAATTGAGCGAAAAACTCAGTAACTTTATTTCAGCCCGTCAAAACGATTTTAGTTCGCAAACATTTTTCATATCATAAACAAACTTGGTAATTGTTAGGAAAAGAATCCATCCTTTAAAATATATCGCTGGCATAGCTCAATTACTTAACACAAATCGCTGGCAAGTACAGGCAGAAACTTAACATAATATAGCATAACACAATATTCGACTTTTTCTGGAATAAACTGAACTTATATCCGAATCATTTCCTCCACCTGTACCTTGCCCACTTTTCATCTCAGTTCATAAGCTAAGCCAGCTAAAACAAATATGAAATCCTTTTTACATTATCATACTCAAATCATATTTCTTAAATATAACCACATTCGAAATAGCAGAACAAGAGTGTTCTTTTATAATCATCCAATACCAATTCACAACTAACTCATATAAACACATCTATAACCATGGCCATGACTATAAACAATATTCGATAAAAACACAACACACACATACCAACATATAAAATACATTTTTGCTGAACATAAAGGTTACCTCCACGCGACAATCACTTCAATATACATTCAAGAACCATTATATGTGACCTCTTGATCTCATCTTAGCTTGACTCATATACATCTCCATAATTCTCCAGTAGGCTATAATCTCCTTCCTCCAATTGATACTCAAAGTCCACATATATTCACCTCACAATAATAACAATAGCAATAACAAAACAATTAACATTCATCCCTACTATAATTCAGATAAATAAATTGACTTGCTCATACCCTCTAAACTCTTCCATGAACCACTACATATCCTTATATACCAATTATTCCACTAATCCAGCTCACAAAATCAATCTTACAAGATACTTTAATCAATCTCATTATAATTACAAGAAATATATTTTTATAAACTAACTTATGAAAAATTAATTAAGATTATAAGATCCAAAACAAAGTTTGAACTTAGTTAGATTCTATCACAAAACTAACTGAGAACATGTATTCAAAATGCTTGTGTTGAAAACTGAATCTAACAAGTTACAATTATAAATTCAGATATTTCCCTTACTTTTTATTCGAAAGAAACAAAAAGATGGATATGGCTTTGTATCTTTAGCTGTACATAAACTAGATTTTATTTTTCTTACACATCAAAAAGCAAAACAAGCACGAAACCAATTTTAGAATTACAAGCCGCCATGACAGGGGGAAATTGGACTCATACCTATATGTGCAGCGCCATCACCAATACAGCAACACCGCTCAATATGCAGCACCAGCTGCCGGCAGACGATAGTAGCAGCGCCACCACACGATTGCCGCCATCGCCACAATACAACAGCGAGAGGAGAGAGAAATGGGACTGAGAACAACCAACAATAGCAGCACCGGTGGTAGCAGCACCACTAGATCACGAGGGGATCAGATTCGAAGAGAGAGAAATGGAGGTGATTCCGACGAGGAGGACCGAGCTTGAGAGAAACAGAAGAACGGTGAAAAATGTATTGTGAGTGAGAGAAGAGAATTGGGGTTTTATTTGTCAAAGAAGACACGAGAGATTGACAAGAATCAGTTACGTGGCCACTCCTTATGAAGCCACGAAAAAGAGGAAAGA
This sequence comes from Beta lomatogona, assembly GCA_947646795.1. Lineage (NCBI taxonomy): Eukaryota > Viridiplantae > Streptophyta > Magnoliopsida > Caryophyllales > Amaranthaceae > Beta > Beta lomatogona. The sequence continues at coordinate 171,860 of CANSNZ010001043.1, forward strand.
TAAATGGGTTTTCATTTTTTTTCATTTTAAAATGAAATCTAGACAAAGAGCAATTATAGCTTATAATAAGAATTTGATTCAATAAGACCAAACTTTATTTATCATGCAACTCTTGGAAAATTAATTATCACATAAGAAATACTCAAATTTACTTTAACGATAAAACACAAGGTTTCTCAAAACGATCCCACAAAAACTATTAGTAGCTCAATTAAGATAGTAAAAATAATTATCTTTCAATTAAAGCTACTTAAAAATGTGGGCTATTACAATCTACCAGCCTTAAAATAAATTTTGTCCCTGAAATTTGAAAACGTAAAACTTCTGAACATCAGAAATCAATAAGTTCAAATAAAATATTTTTAATGAAAATCAAATGACTTTACTTCTTAACTTAACTCTAATTCCTTGAAAGATTTGTTTCCCAACAAATAATCAAAAATCTCGAATCCGAATTCTCCACAATCCCAATCAATGTAATTCAATCTTGCTCTAATAGCCACTCAAATCTAAAACCCCAATAGAACTTTTCACTTTTGCAAATTTTCATTCTCAATACTCAACCTTTAATATATCAATCTCTATTCTTCAATTTTTAACCAACTAATGGCCCAAATCAATTTCAAACAATCCCAAATATATTTCTTAACCCCATATGCCATGATATGAAGATCACGACAACTCTAAAACAACCATGCTCTAATACCACCTGTAACAGCCCGCACTTCCGAGCTGCTAGCTAAACACACTTAAGATTCACTAATCACAATCAACACTAAATAAACTTAAATTATATTTACTCGCAGCGGAAACATAACCTTACAAATCGATCCTGGACCTGTGGGTCAGGGCCCACAACATAATAACTTCAAAACCAAATATCATATTACAGAATCCTTAATTCGATTTACAAAACTATAGAAGACATGATTCTCACATAAGCACTTAAATATTTCTAAATACAATTTCTTATCACTAATCTAATTATACATTCTTGATCCAATTCTCTCTTACAATCCACTCTAAGCTTCCAACACGAACCTGCAATAGTAGAGGGAGAATACAAAACAAAAACAAAACTAAAATGAGCGAAAAACTCAGTAACTTTATTTCAGCCCGTCAAAACGATTTTAGTTCGCAAACGTTTTTCATATCATAAACAAACTTGGTAATTGTTAGGAAAAGAATCCATCCTTTAAAATATATTGCTGGCATAGCTCAATTACTTAAAACAAATCGCTGGCAACTACAGACAGAAACTCAACATAATATAATATAACACAATATTCGACCTTTTCTGGTCTAAACTGAACTTATATCCGAATCATTTTCTCCACCTGTACCTTGCCCACTTTTCATCTCAGTTCATAAGCTAAGCCAGCTAAAACAAATACGAAATCCTTTTTACATCATCATACTCAAATCATATTTCTTAAATATAACCACAGTCGAAATAACAGAACAAGAGTGTTCTTTTATAATCATCCAATACCAATTCACAACTAACTCATATAAACACATCTATAACCATAGCCATGACTATAAACAATATTCGATAAAAATACAACACACACATATGGGCATATAAAATACATTTTTGCTGAACATAAAGGTTACATCCATGCGAGAATCACTTCAAAATACATTCAAGAACCATTATACGTGACCTCTTGATCTCATCTTAGCTTGACTCATATACATCTCCATAATTCTCCAGTAGGCTATGATCTCCTTCCTCCAATTGATACTCAAAGTCCACATATATTCACCTCACAATAATAATAATAGCAATAACAACAACAATTAACATTCATCCCTACTATAATTCAAATAAATAAATTGACTTGCTCATACCCTCTAAACTCTTCCATGAACCACTACAAATCCTTATATACCAATTATTCCACTATCCAACTCACAAAATCAATCTTACATGATACTTTAATCAATCTCATTATAATTACTAGAAATATATTTTATAAACTAACTTATGAAAAATCAATTAAGATTATAAGATCCAAAACAAAGTTTGAACTTAGTTAGATTCTATCACAAAACTAACTGAGAACATGTATTCAAAATGCTTGTGTTGAAAACTGAATCTAACAAGTTACAATTATAAATTCAGATATTTCCTTTACTTTTTATTCGAAAGAAACAAAAAGATGGATATGGCTTTGTATCTTTAGCTGTACATAAACTAGATTTTATTTTTCTTACACATCAAAAAGTAAAACAAGCACAAAACCAATTTTAGAATGACAAGCAGCCATGACAGGGGGAAATTGGACTCATACCAACATGTGCAGGGCCATCACCAATACAGCAGCACCGCTCAATATGCAGCACCAGCTGCCGGCAGACGATAGTAGCAGCGCCACCACACGATTGCCGCCATCGCCACAATACAACAGCGAGAGGAGAGAGAAATGGGACTGACAACAACCAACAATAGCAGCACCGGTGGTAGCAGCACCACTAGATCACGAGGGGATCAAATTCGAAGAGAGGGAAATGGAGGTGATTCCGACGAGGAGGACCGAGCTTGAGAGAAACAGAGGAACGGTGAAAAATGCATTGTGACTGAGAGAAGAGAATTGGGGTTTTATTTGTCAAAGAAGACACGAGAGATTGACAAGAATCAGTTACGCGGCTACTCCTTATGAAGCCACGAAAAAGAGGAAAGATAAATGGGTTTTCTTTTTTTTTCATTTTAAAATGAAATCTAGAATATGAGCAAATAATAGCTTATAATAAGAATTTGAATTAATAAGACCAAACTTTATTTATCATGCAACTCTTGGGAAATTAACTATCACATAAGAAATACTCAAATTTACTTTAACGATCCCACAAAAACTATTAGTAGCTCAATTAAGATAGTAAAAATAATTATCTTTCAATTAAAGCTACTTAAAAATGTGGGCTATTACACTCGCGCTACTAACCAAGATTGTGTGGAATCCGATCCCGAATTAGAATTGAATCTTTTCCGATGCGAAGGGAATTGAGAAGAAATTTTCAAGAACTTCCATTTGCATTGAATTTGGAAGAAGAAATGCCACCTAGGGTGGAGACTCGTACTCTGAGGGAGCTCACCGCTCCTAATCTTGATCAGCAACCACTATGTATCACTTTCCCAACACCGGAGGAAGGTACCACCTTCGAGCTCAAGTCAGGGCTCATTCATCTGTTACCATCTTTTCATGGGCTCAGTGGTGAAGACCCTAACAAGTTCCAATCTGAGTTCCATGTTGTGTGCTCAAGCATGAAACCGAGTAGTGCCACTGAAGAGCAGGTTAAGATGAGGGCGTTTCCTTTTTCTCTAAAGGATACGGCCAAAGATTGACTATATTATCTTCCACCGGGGTGTATCTCCAGTTGGTCTAAAATGAAGAAGCGGTTCCTTGATAAATATTTCCCCGCTTCAAAGTCATCCACACTCAAGAAAGAGACCAGCAACATAGAGCAACGATATGATGAACCTTTGTATGAATATTGGGAGCGTTTTAAGAGGTTATGTGCAAGCTATCCGTATCATGGATATAGTGAAGAAGATTTGATCTTATACTTCTATAATGGGCTTTCTGATGATGATGTGCGGATGATTAATGCAGCTAGTGGTGGATCGATCATAAATAAGACTCCAGCAAACGCTAGAGCTTTGATAGACGAGCTTTCTGAAGGCTCCAGGCACTTTAGTAGGCGATCCACCAACAAGAAGGTGAATGTGAGTAGCTCAAATGTGCAAAATCCCAAACTTGAAAAACAAGTTCAAGCTCTTACCTCACTAGTAAGAGAGCTCATTGTTAAGGGACACACACAACAAGTTAAGGCGTGTGGGATATGTGCTTCAGATCACCCCACTGATTATTGCCCACAACTTCAAGAGGGATCAAGTGAGGAAGTCAAAGCTCTTGGTTTTCAAGGCTCAGGGAATCAAAGGAGGTATGACCCTTATTCCAACACATACAATCCTGGTTGGAGAGATAATCCGAGGTTGAGGTATGGTAATGATCAAGGTGACCAACAACCCACACAGTATCATCAACCACAACAACAGTTCATGAGACCTCAAGCTCCAGTTTAGGGTCAACATCAGGGTTAGAATTCGGGTATGAGGCAAAGTTCTACAATGTCTACTGAAGATAGGCTCAATGCCTTAACCAAGAATGTGACCAACATGCAAGGGAATATGGTACAGTTCCAAGAGGAAACCCGCTCTAGTATAAAGAATTTGGAAACACAGATGAGCCAGGTTTCGAGTGCAGTGAGTAGGCTAGAGGCTCGTGAGTTTGGGAAATTACCCTCCCAAACAGAAGTAAAAGAAGAATGTGAGCGCTGTTGTGATAAGGGGTGATACACAGCTGACACATGGAGAAAACATGGTTATAAGAAACAAGGAAGTTACTTTACTTCCAAAGCATAGACCTCCCCCACCTTTTCCAGAAGCTTTGCGGGCCGATAGAAGGTATGAAAGCAACAAAGGTATATACGAGGCCGTACGTGAATTTGAGGTAAGTTCTCCGGTTTTACCCAACATAGAGAAAACTAGTTAGCATGTTTCTGCTATTTCTCATAATACACTTCCTCCCAAGTATGATGACCCAGTCATGTTTACCATCCCTTGCACTATTAATGACATTGTTATTCCTAAAGCTATGTTAGACTAAGCTGCTTCAGTTAATGTGATTCCATTTTCACTATATAAGTCTTTAGCGCTTGGCCCTTTGCATGCAACGAATGTAATAGTGCAATTAGCCGACGGATTCAACCCTTATCCCAAGGGGAAAGTAGAGGATGTGTTAGTTCATGTTGGTAAACTTCAGTTTCCTACTAACTTTTATGTACTGGACATGGAGTCTGATAATCATGTTTCTCCCATTCTTTTAGGGAGGCCGTTTTTAAAACATCCAGTACAAAAATTGATGTTGGTGCTGGGTCATTAACTGTGGAGTTTGGGGGACATATAGAAGCATTTGGTATTCATGAGTCTAGGAATTCCCTAGCGACTGAACATCCCTCATGCTTTGTGGGTACTATTCAGTCCATAAAGTGTGATACATATGATACTAGTGAGGGACATGAGTCATTGGAGGTAGTGAGGTTGTAAAAACTTGAAAGACCACCTGATTTACTGCATAGTTTTACATCGTTATTACTAACGAGAGCTGTGCAGGAAGTTGTCTCATTAGAATTACAGGTACAAGTGTTGGAACAAGGAGTTGAACCATCCCCGGACTGATTATTGGAGGTATAAGGTCGAGCTAACGACTTTAAACTTAGCGCTACTCGGGAGACAACCTGAGCCCCTTTTTCTTTTCTTCTTTCTTTTTCTTTTCTATTTTTTTCCCCTTTCTTTTCCTTCTTACTCTTAAACCTCACCACTTTTTATACTCCACCACAACAAATTATCCTTCACCCACCATTACCCCTCTTGTTTCCCGTGCTACAATTCCAAATACTCTTAGCCAATCATAATCCAACTTAAGCCAAAATACATCAAGAGACCTTTGAGAGGTGTCCATTTGGGAGACGTTGGTGAAATTGGAGGGTCGAGATTGATGAAGGAGTTGCATGAGTGATGCTTACGAGCAATAATGCGCATTTGCATACTGGAGTTGGTTCTACTATAAGGTGCAAATTTCGAAATTATATTCTCCCAATGAATTTCATTTTGGATTAGTCATTTACTTGGGTGTTATAGGGAGTCGGGTTGTGAGATGATGTGTGCGATTGTCGTCAATGTGTTTTCTTGTGTTGCTGGGGTGTGAATTGTTTTTGATTGGTCTTGTTAGGGAGTGATAATCTTTTGTGAGAGTCGGTTTTTGAGTGTTCCTTTTTTCGTTTCTTGTGATTTTCTTGTACTTGCTCTCACATTGAGGACAATGTCTTGTTTAAGTAGGGGGGAGGAAATTCTCTTTGGAAATTCCCATTGTTTTATTTGATGTTTACTCGTTTTATTTTTTATTTTAAAAAAAATAAAATAAAAAATACGAAAGCCTGCTAAGTTGAAAACCAGCGAGGGCGGGCGACTCAGGCAAAAATGGGGGCCCTGATAGGTTGAAAACCCGAAAGGGCAATATATGCAAAAAAAGTGGCTAATTGGAGCGGGTGAGATGGTGAGTTCATAAATGAAAAAAAAAAGTGTAAAGCTAGGATGAAAACCCGAAAAGGCTCCTAGGCAAAATGAGAGATAAAAGAGAGGAAATTTGAAATTATTTGCCGGAGTTGGTGTCATATGAAGGGTTGGTGATATAACGAGTGCCTCGGGTAGGTTTTTCATCTTGGTGTTCGGAGCTAGAGGCGAATAGGTTAGAGCTCGCTCATCATTGGAGGAATAAGGAGTTTGGTTGTTGTGATTGTGTTTAGATGGTCCAAGTTCGAGTCCTTAGAGATTTGTCAGGATTCGAACTTGCTTTTATCATTTCTTAACATTAGGATGGTTATGGTGTTGTGCACATTGGAATGGCTTTGAATCTTTTGAGATCTTTCGGGATTCAAAGTCATACATTTTTATTATCTTGGTGTTGAGTATAGTATGAGAATGCTATTTACATTATTTAAGGAGAGATTTTAGCTCAAGTGTGGGGGTGACCCTTACCCTTAGACTTGGCTTTGAGCGAATTGGGGGAAATAGCAAACCTCATACACTAGGATGGAGAGATAAGGGGAGTAGTGAAAGGTGAGTAATGGCTTGGAAGGGGTACCTCATTGACCTTTATTTTGAGTTTACTCGAGGTCGAGTAAAGTTCAAGTGTGGGGGTATTTGATGTGACCAAGTTATATGCGATTATAGAGTGTTGAGAAGTCTATTTCACTAAGGTTTAAGGTTTAAGAAGGAGAATTTTACTCATCTAAACCTTAGTGTGGAGAAGAGGGAGTTATGATGAATTTACGATATTAGAGGAGATTTAAGGATATTTTGTGGTTATATGTGTTTATGATCATTTACAGGTGGATTTCGATCCCGTGTTTGCGATCCATTCAACATAAAAAGATCACAAAGTTAATTGGAGTCTAGAGTTATATGGTTGATGCATCCAAGTTCATCCTCTTTGTGGATCTACAGAGTCGAATGCCCGACTCACACGCCATACACTCACGGCCCGCGCATATCGAGTCTCACAGGATCCTGTACAGCGTCGAATGCCCGGCCCGCGCATATCGAGTCTCACAGGATCCTGTACAGCGTCGAATGCCCGGCCCGCGCACCAGCATCGCACGACTCGCGCACTTCGAGCGAAGGCATGAGATTGACAACGTCGAATGCCCGGCTCGCGCACCAGCAGCGCACGACTCGTGCACTTCGAGCAGAGGTTGGATTTTGGCAGCAGCTAACGCCCGACTCGAGCGCAATAGTTGCCCGGCTCGCGCACTTCGACGTGGTTATGATTCTTCGGCGGCTTTTCCGTAGGTTTTATTAATTAAAAAAAAATTATTTTAGGAAGGTTGATGTAATCCTGGACCTAATTAGAGAGAATAGAGAGGAAGAACCCTAATCCCTATTTTCCTTTTGGAGTTTTGAGATAATTACTTGGAAGATTTCTTTGATGGATGCTATGTCGATCGTAGCCTAAATCTAGTCTTGAGAACGGTTAATCAAGCTTCGGTCTATTATTGTGAGGTTTCTCTTTGTTGACTTTATTTTGATTATAATTGTGATTCCTTGTTCTTGATCTATGATTATTGTATGTATTGCTAGGAGTACTACTAGTTTATACATCCGATTAATCTTTTGCTAGGATTTAGAATTGATGCCGAATCAACTAGTCTTCTTTCATAAGTAGCAATCTAGGGTTTGATTAATGAATATGATTATTCTTGATTAACCACTAGAGAAATCGCAATTTCCAATTTGAATATGTTGTGCTAGCAATTTGTTAATTGGCTCATTGTTTCCTTGTTCGTTGACGTTCTATCGATTTGAATTTAATCTCTGATTAGATTAGATTAGATTAATCTTTAGTTCAAGTTTTATGATCATCTGATTGTGATTGTGTAACGGTTATTTTGAGGGAAAGGAATTTGATTTCCAGCTTTGAGTAATTAAGAGTAAAGTTACACATTTGAGAAACCAATGATCAATAGTATGAATCGAAGTGACCATTAACCGAACTCAAGATTCTTCTTTTATTGATTACATTACTTCTTTATTGTTCTTTAGTTCTTCGTATTTAGTTATTCATTTCTTTAATCACAAAACCCCCATTTGATCTATTATAAGCACGAGTTAGTCCCCAAGTTTCTGTGGATACGACCTTACTTGCCACTTACATTCATTTGTATTGGAAAGAAGAAAAATAAACTTTTATCTTTGGTAGTGCGTGCGACTGCATCCCACCATGCGCTTTATCGAAGATCTTACTCGTTGGCTATAGTGGATGCAAGGGTAATGGGATTTGAACACCTTAAGGAACTTTACAAAGATGATGATGAGTTTAGTTTAATGTTTGCTGCTCCTAAAGGCTTGTTCCTGGTTCAAGAAGGGTTTATTTTCAAAGGAAACAAATTATGTGTTCCAAAGTGTAGTGTGAGTGAACTTTTGGTTCGTGGAGTGCATAGTGGAGGTATTGCTGGTCATTTTGGCATTAAAAAGACACTTGGTACTTTGAGTGAGCACTTTTATTGGCCTAGCATGGTGAAGGATGTTCATATGGTGGTGAGCAAGTGTGCGACTTGTCAACGTTCTAAAAGCACCTTCCACAAGGGGCTTTATACTCCCTTAACAGTTCCGGATCATCCTTGGGATAGTGTGAGCATGGATTTCATTGTTGGTTTCCCTAGAACTCAAAGAGGCAAAGATGCTATTATGGTGGTTGTGGACAGATTTTCGAAGGTGGCACACTCCATTCCCATGCAGAAACGGACGATGCTTCTCATGTTGCTAATTTGTACTTCCAAGAAATCATTAGACTCCATGGTATACCTAGGAGTATTGTTTCGGATAGGGACTCTAAGTTCCTTTGTTATTTTTGGAGGTGTTTGTGGAAGATGGTGGGAACAAAGCTCTTATTTAGCACTAGCCATCATCCTCAAACTGATGGCCAAACTGAAGTCACAAATAGAACTCTTGGTTCTTTGTTGCGTGGACTTGTGAGTAAGACTCAAAAGGATTGGGATGTGAAGCTTGCACATGCAGAGTTTGCTTATAATCGTTCTCATTCAACCACTACTTTGCGTTCTCCATTTGAGGTAGTGTATGTTGTTAATCCCTTTCTTCCTATTGATCTTGTTTCTCTTCCTAAAAACGAGATACATGCGAATTCAAAGAAGAGGTTGGAGGCTTTTAATTGAACTTGTGTTCAAGTGAAAGCTCAAATTGAGAAGATGAATGCGCAATACAAGGAAAGGGCTAACAAGCATAAGCGCCAACCTAGATTCAAGGAAGGTGACTCAGTATGGATTCACTTGAGGAAGGAAAGGTTTCCAAGCAAACGGAAGAACAAATTGATGCCTAGAGCTTATGGTCCATTTGAGGTCATTGGAGTGATTGGTGATGGAGCTTACAAGATAGACTTACCTAGTGACTATGGAGGGGTAAGTGCTACTTTTAATGTTGGTGATTTATCTCCATATTATGATGATGAGAATTTGAGGGTAAATTCTTTTGAAGAAGGGGAGAATGATGCGGATCCAAAGACAACGACTCAAGAAGAGCTAATTACACTTCTCGTGGAACAAATGGGGTACACTTTAATGGCTCAAAAGAATGCATTTGTGTCGTGTGTTACTTGGATTGAATATGAAGCTACTTAGCATTTTAATTAAGTGTCAATGTTAGTTAAAGTAGTTGAGTTTTAGTTAAAGTAGTTGAGTTGTTTAGTTTCAATAAAGTTCGAAAATATCTAGCTGATTTCGGTCCATTAAGAGTCTAATTGTCATGGGTTGTATTTTAGGAAAGTTGCCTTAAAATTGGAGTGTGAATGGCGTGTAAGGGGTTGCCTTAATATCGTGTGGTTCTAGTTGGTTTTAAGGAAAGTTTTGCACATCTTTTCTTAAGCTAGTGTTTCCTTAAGTTCTAGCTAGATTCTAGGCTTGAATTAAGGGGAAGACTTTTCTATTTTACTATTGTAATCCGTGGCATGTTGTGTGCTTGGGGAGCAAGGCTTTCTTGCTTCTTCTAATAAAATAATGGCCCCTAACCTACAGCAAGGGTTAGAGCGAGTTTTACATAAAAATTGTGTTAAGTTTATGAATATTTCATGAACCTTAATCCGACCATTAATTAGATTTTCAGGAGTGTTAATCTTGTTAATGATAAACAACTTAATTCCAGGAGTGGTTTGAGTATGTTTAAGATTTTTAGTGAGTGTTCGGGAGTGACCATTCATAAAGAAATATCCCTTGTTACTTGTTATTATTTTCGGATTCTCCATTATGCTTACTTCAAGTGGCGTTTTCTCTTGAGTGTTTAGCTACCCTAGCTAGGCATTCATATCACAAAGTCATTTTTCTTATTGTCTATTCATCTATAAATCTTCAAAAAAACCATAGACTTGGCTTAGTTTATCATAAATCGATACTTATTAGTGCTTCCCTTAGTCCTTGTGGATTCAACCATTTACTTGCCCTATATTGGGTAGTTTATATATCTTTGACGTGTTTACAACGAGCGCGTCAAATTTTGGCGCCGTTGACGGGGACTTCGGCTTGCATTGCTTCGTGTTGATTAGATAAGTCTAGGCTTTTTATGAATATTCTTTTTCTTTTTTTCTTTTTTCTTTTTTCTTTTTTTTGAAAACAAAAATTCTCAAAAAAATGGCAATAACTTTTTTCCTCAATATGACAATGAATCATTTTGGGCATACTTTGATAGGGTTGGGGAATTTATAAAGTTTCATGGTTATGATATAGGGGAAGCTTGTGAGATTACTTTTTGGGGACTAAATGAGCATACTAGAGGAGTTGTTGAAAATATGTTTAACGGTGACTTTCGAGCGACATCTTCGGATGAAGCTTAGATTTTTTTATGTGGTTAGCTAGGGACACTTATGATTCCGATTTTTATGCAAATTGTCATGATTCCTCTAGTGTTAGCATGAATTTCTTTGATGAGTCAAATGTTCCCCTGGTGAGCCTATTATGCATGATCATATTCCCTCATATGTTTGTTGTAATGAGGTAGACTCTAATGTTGATGATATTCATGCTACTTCTCGATTTTCATCAAATTTGTGCATGAATTTCAATGATGTGCCACATGTCCCTAAGATTGATTCTCATATGCTTGATTGTGACCCCTCCCCCAAAATTGATTTCCAAGGTTCGTTGCATTCCGAATCATCGAAATTCGAATTGGAGCTTACTCTTGAGCGATATCTTAATGGGGCAATTTCTAGTGCCAATTATGAGCCTCTCCCTAAATTTGACCCCAAACCCATTGAGGATCTCTTTTTACAATTGAAAAGTGGTTTGAATTCGCTTAGGGAAAACCGAGGTTGCAAAAATGACATTCTCAAGTTTGATTATGTTGATTCTAAGTATGTTGAAAATGAAAATCAATTGGAAAAACCCCAAGATCTTGATGATGGTTTTTGTAGTAGTGACGATGAGAGGTATGTTGTTGAGGAGAAAAGGCCCGTTATTGACGATATTGTTGAAAGTGAGGATGTTTATGAGTCTATACATTTCCTTTTTGAGTCTCATGCGTCTACCTCTAGCGGATTGGACCTTACTCCCCCTCCTTGTGCTTTACAACACTCATCCTCTCCTACCAATTCTATCTTGAGTGAAGATCTTAGTCAATTTGAAAGTGGATACCTCATTTGGTGGTCGGTGATGATTTTGAAGTTTTGAAGGATGATGAAGATGTCCTTGAGGAGAACTCATTGATGGAAGAAGTCTTCCCTCTTAAGTCTTGTGATGTGAGTGAAGTGGTTAGTGAAACCCTTATTTCTATCCTTTCCCCTCATATTCCATTTACAAAAAGGATTGACCTTATTCCATCTACTCTCATTTCATATCCATTCTCATCTCTCAAAACTCCACCTCTAGATGAGCTTTTTACCTCTTTTGACCTTCAAGTGACCAATTCGTTTATTGTTAAGGAGAGGAGTGAAATTGCCTCCAAAAAAGAGTTTGTTGAGGAGAGTTTGCCGCTTTGTCCTTTGTTTTCTTATTCTTTTGATTCTCCTTCTTATTTATTTGTTTTTCCTTTTGTTCCTTCTTTTTGGCATCATTCTCCTCTTTTGCATGGAGTTGCATTGCACTTTATGCACTCCTTGCATTTTGTCATTGCATACTTAATAATAATGGAAATGTGTGCTAGTGCATTTGACAAACTCTTGCAATCTTTGAATTGCTATTTAATAAAAAGGTCAAGCTTAGGACCTTAAATAAGCCTTTCTCGGGAAGTAACCCATGATTTATTGCTTTCATTTTTTTATTTTCATTTTGCTCATTTTTCTTTTCTATCTTTGATTTTGATTTAGGTACATAGTTCGAATATTAACCATTCCCAATAGTACGTGGAAAGCAAATCATAGTTTTGACTAAATTTATTAGAAATGGAGAAATTGGGTCATTTGCGGGTATTTGCACCACATATAATATATGGTAGCTTCCTTCCTTTTGCTCTTTCTTCAATGTTCTATAATGTGTGGAACATATGCTTATTGGTTGAATGTTTCTTCCCTCCCTCCCCCCCTTTGATCGTCTTATTCAATGCTTTATTCTAGCTTGGGGGAGTAGCTATTTGCTAGCTTGGGGGAGGTGTATATAGTTTATTTATTTGCTTTTCCCATTTTTACAAAAAAAAAATGAAAATCTAAGAAAATATTCTTTTTTCTTTCTCTTTCAAGTTTTAATTTCATTCTCTTTAGTTCAAACAAAGTCAAAAATGAAAAAAAAATCGAAAAATAAGGAAAAAAGAAACAAAAAGAAGTGTTAGTTTTAAATAAAAATTTGATTTCCTTGTCCAAGGAAGATGCTAAGTAATGATATGATATGGATTCCTTGCTTTGACTTTGAGTATATATTTAGAGGCTCCTTTTGGAAGAGTGTGAGCATGGGTTTAGGTGTTTTAGGAGGTGATTAATCTTGATTGCATTAGAGTTTACCAAAACGAAACTAATGAATGCTCAACTGGATGTCTAGTCTTGAATCTTGACTAAGTTGCTCATACATGAATAATTTTAGCTTCAAACTCGCGGTCCTTTGTGTCCTTAGATATGCTCATCATGTCCCAAACAAACCTCTACAAGAAACTTAGTTTTTACTTCTCTCTAATTTGTATATAATAAGTGGCACAAAAGGCCAAAAGTTCTTATTTCTCTCATTAGTGAATGATTACTTATCCTTTTGTATAGCAAAAATCCCATAATAAGGAACAAAAGAAAAACCAAAAACAGTAAAAAAGGCGTGAAAAATGAAAAAAAAAAGTGAAGAAAAACGAAAAGCAAAAAGAATAGAAGAATTTCAATAAAAGAGGTCAATTTGTGGATGCCTCACATACTTAGTTCTATCTTTCTTAAGTTTTGAGTAGAGTGGAGTTTAAGGCCTATTTGTGTGTCTAGGGATGATGGACTAGTGGTTTAAGCTCCCATAACACTTGAAGAGCCTTAAGTCTTTTGGATAGCTAGGTGTTCTCTAATGAGCGAGTAAAAAGTCTAATTAGGTGTCTTATTGCAATCTTGATTAGTCTCTTCCTCTACTCATAACCTATGAGTACACATGGAAATTAGTTGTCTTGAAAGTTGCTATCTATCCTTGGTTGTGAACTATTTCATTGATAGTTGACTTGGGCATGACTTGAGGTTGTTAAATAAATGGTTGATGAAAACTAGAGTTGTGGGTATGAAAACTCTTTGGAAACCCTCGAGAGATCCCACTCGCCCTCTAGAGCGATTTAGAGGTTTAAAGAGCTTGTTGCATATGCTAAATGCAATCATGATTCCTACGAAAATGAGTTAGTTTAAATTCTTTCTTTCTCCTTTTTCCTTTCTTCTTTCTTCTTGATCTTGTTTTCAAATAATCTTCATTCTCTTACCCTTCACTAGTGGAAAAATCATCAAGTGCTCTGGTTAAAAACGCTACAAGTGCTCCGTATTTCACCCGTAGCAGACCCCATACGAGCACTTGAGCATTTTTCAAGTGCTCCGGTTAAAAACCGGAGCACTTAATTTTACAAGTGCTCCGGTTGCATTAACAACCGGAGCACTTGATGATTTTTATATGCTTAGAGGATTTCAAGTGCTCCGGATGATAATGAACAACCGAAGCACTTGTGCATCATGTGCTTCGATTGTTTATTATCAACCGAAGCACTTGTTGTACTTTTTGTTTTTAAAAAAAACCAGCGCTAGTTATATTATTAGCTTCCTAGAGTATATATTACAATAGAGCGCTAGCTGCAACATTTACAACACACATTTACGTAGCCTGCAGCCTCAATTTCACCACCATACTTAACCTCCTCTTGCCCCTCATATATCACCAACATAATATGTACAATGATACAAAAAAGTGCACATGAAATTCAAAATCCAACAAATAAACATTCAAAATTAAAATACGTACTATTATTATATAAAGTGTAGAATTGAGTTACAAAACATTACCGTAGATTTAAAGCATGCGTTTACAACATATTTAGAATTCAAATTCATAGACAACAATCGGTAACGAAGGAAGCAAACTTGTCTCGAACTTCATTGATTTCCTCAACAGTAAATGACTCCTCCCTTGGTGTGTTGTAAACCTAATAAGATCAAATAAAGACAATTATATATATATACCATAGCATGAAATTTTAGGTCACATTCTATTCTATATGTTGTTTAAGAACTATTAGGACGACTACAAGTCTGATTTGATCGTTCTAGTCAAGTTTCTGCAAGTAAAGGCCATTATAAAGCCGTTTTATGTCAAATTCATCCATTTCGTACCATATCATGTAATTTTAGGTTACATTCTAATCTAATATGTTTTTAAGGATGACTATGACGATTACAATTCTAATTTGATCGTTCTAGTCAATCTTGTGCAAGTAAAGGTCGTTTTAGGCCATTTTGGGTTAAATTCATCCATTTCATACCATAGCATGTAATTTTAGGTTACATTCTAATCTAATATGTTGATTAAGGACTATTAGGACGATTACTATTCTAATTTGATCGTTCTAGTCAAGTTTGTGCAACTAAAGGTCGTTTCAAGGCCGTTTTGGTCAAATTCATCCATTTCACACCATAGCAAGTAATTTTAGGTTACATTCTGATCTGATATGTTGTTTAAGGAGTATTAGGACGATTATAATTCTAATTTGATCGTTCTAGTCAGGTTTGTGCAAGTAAAGGCCGTTTCAAGGCCGTTCCAGGCCGTTTTGGGTCAAATTCATCCAGTTCATACCATTGCATGTAATTTTAGGTTACATTCTGGTCTAATATGTTATTTAAGGAGTATTAGGACGATTACAACTCTAATTTGATCGTTCTAGTCAAGTTTGTGCAAGTAAAGGTCGTTTCAAGGCTGTTTTAGGCCGTTTTGGGTCAAATTCATCCATTTCATACCATAGTATGTAATTTTAGGTTACATTATGATCTAATATGTTGTTTAAGGAGTATTAGGACAATTACAATTCTAATTTGATCGTTTTAGTCAAGTTTGTGCAAGTAAAGGCCGTTTCAAGGTCGTTCTAGGCCGTTTTGGGTTAAAATCATCCATTTCATACCATTGCATGTAATTTTAAGTTACATTCTGGTCTAATATGTTGTTTAAGGAGTATTAGGATGATTACGATTCTAATTTGATCGTTCTAGTCAAGTTTGTGCAAGTAAAGGCCGTTTCAAGGCCGTTTTAGGCCGTTTTGGGTCAAATTCATCCATTTCATACCATAGCATGTAATTTTAGGTTACATTATGAACTAACATGTTGTTTAAGGAGTATTAGGACGATTACAATTCTAATTTGACCGTTCTAGTCAAGTTTGTGCAAGTAAAGGCCGTTTCAAGGCCGTTCTAGGCCGTTTTGGGTTAAAATCATCCATTTCATACCATAGCATGTAATTTTAGGTTACATTCTGGTCTAATATATTGTTTAAGGAGTATTAGGACGATTACAATTCAAATTTGATCGTTCTAGTCAAGTTTGTGCAAGTAAAGGTCGTTTCAATGCCGTTCTAGGTAGTTTTGGGTTAAATTCATCCATTTCATACCATAGCATGTAATTTTAGGTTACATTCTAATCTAATATGTTGTTTAAGGACTATTAGGATGATTACTAGTCTAATTTGATCATCCTAGTCAAGTTTGTGCAACTAAAGGTCGTTTCTAGGCCGTTTTAGGCCGTTTTGGGTCAAATTCATCCATTTCTTACCATAGCATATAATTTTAGGTTACATTCTAATCTAATATGTAGTTTAAGGACTATTAGGACAATTACAAGTCTAATTTGATCGTTCTAGTCAAATTTGTGCAAGTAAAGGTCATTTTAGGTCGAATTCATCTATTTCATACCATAGCATGTAATACATTCTAGTCTAATAAGTTGTTTAAGGACTAATTAGGATGAAACTAAGTCATAGTTTATATGGGGACGGAATGTTACGAACCTTCTCAAGATCATCGACTTCCGTGCAACAAGTGAGTATATCGAACATAAACCTCTTCACGTAATAGCCGCAAACAACTCCATCATGTTGTTGTGCGCACTAAATTCAAAATTATATCCAAAAGATAATTCTCAAAATGACGATCAATAAAATTAGGGAAACTAATAACTTAAAGATAGGACAATCAAAATCCTTTACCTTCACAGATTTCCATTGAGGAAGTGTGGCTCTTCTCGGACCATGTCCACGTAATCTTTTCATCACACTACAACACCATATTTTATAATAGTTACAATGTCATGATGTTAATAAAGAACAAAAAGGAAATGAAAATAAAGCAATACCTATTCAATATGCTTTTGATTAGTAAGCCTCGGGGTGGTTCTCGACGCATAGAATCAAAATGGTATATTGTGTGAGTTGAAGGAGATATTACCAAGAGCATCCAATGGAGACTACAACAAAAAATTAAGTTCGACAATCATGTGTATACCATATCAAAAATAGTATTATGAAAAGACATTATCAACTAGGTACCAAAACATACTCTTCAAGGTATGGGGCAATAATATAGTTATCTTTAGATCGAACACATGCAGTAATACTCCTTTCAACGTACTCACTCGCTTCAGCATGGTTGTTCCAAGCAATTGGCACCACGGATCTCTTGTGGACATAACCACCCAACTTTTGAAACAGAATCACATCCAAGTAAATCATCGTAAAGTGCACTAAAAGAGGATTAAGTTAATTTAGATTGAAAATCGTCAATAACTAACAAAATATAGAAGTAGTTATTTTTATTAGATCACCTCATGAAGACTTGTAATATGGATACATTTAACATCGCGCAGGAGAGGAACTCACGAATATCCACTTTATATACCCAAGTAGCTGAATCGTCATCTAAGTAGTGGAATTGAGATTTCTCCAAATCAACCTTTATTGGGGAGGAATCAAGCAAGTTGGTAACACGAGCATGTAGCCAAGAACATGACTTGCTAAGAGACTGGACCACTTGTTCACACACAAGTGGAGTTCCTTTTGGAGTCACATCAAGAGATGAGCCCTTAGATGAAATCTTTCCTACAACTACACTCTTAGTTTGTGAATTCGCCTTGTTATTGTTAGCTTTTGAGTCCACCTCATTCTCTTTTGATCGGTTGTCTTGCGAACTCTCTTTGTCCACATCCAAATTCGCCAAATCTCCGTGTAAGTTGTTCGAATTTCTGGTTATAGGTGAATTTTGTTTCACGAATTTGCAAGGTTTCGATTTAAGGGGATCTTGAAACTGATTACATTGATTACAAGATAATTGAAATTAGGTAAAAAATGATGATAAAATTGAAAACTTGCCTTGAAATTACTATGTATCTTTAAAGTTGAAGAGCTTGTGAGTTCCTTTTTTGTTCAGCTTTAAATTCAAGGTCAAAAATGGACTTCATCGGGCGAAAATTATAAGCAGGCTTCAACTTTAACTCATAATATAATAATATCACATGAATATCTCAGTATGAAACCCCATATTTAGTCAAAATTAGACAAGCAACACTAGATATAATCAAATCCACCAAAAACAAGCAGCAACAACGAAAAAAGAGGCTCGAACATCACCTAATATAAGTGCAATCTGGCATCATCTAATCTCAATCAAAATTAGCAAAGCGACAAGTCCAATTGTAGAGGTCAAATAATCAGATCAAAAGGCGAAAGAGGGTGATAAGATCGTATACAGTTTGAATTCGAGAAGTTTAAGCAGAAAGAGAGAGAAAGAGCTGACCTGTTTTCCTCTGACGATGGATGTATAGAGTGGAAATTCCCCGGAACAGTCAACCCAGCGTACGTACACAACAGAAACCTTAGAATCAATTCAATTACAACCTGCATCATCAAAACCCTCAAATTTCAACTCCAAATATAATTTCTTACGAAAAGAATACATCTAGCATATAAAAATAAGATCAAAAAAGGAACTCACATTCATACAAGATAATTGAAATTAGGTAAAAAATGATGAAAATTGAAAACTTGCCTTGAAATTACTATGTATCTTTAAAGTTGAAGAGCTTGTGCACAGCAGAAGCCTCGTGCGACCTAGCGAGTGCGACAGTGGTAGCCTCACGATGGAGTTCACCAGATTTCCCAATTTCAAAGATGCGAGGATGTTCGAGTGAGGCAGCAGATTTCAGTGCAGTAGAGAGGAGTTTGAACTGATTTCAGTGCAGTAGCACATTTCAGTGCGACAGTGGTAGCCTCACGACGGACCGACGAGAGGGATAATTTCTTTAGGGTTCTTTTGAGCGAAATAGAGAGGAGTTTGAACTGATTTCAGGGAGGAGGGTTCCAAATTAATTGAGGGGAAATTAATAAAGTGTAGCGCGTCTTTAAAAAAAAAAAGTGTAGCGCGATCCAGTCGAAAATACTTATAATTTAGAGGAAAACGTGTGCAAGTGCTCGGGCTGAGTAACCGGAGCACTTATTCACAAGTGCTCCGGTTGACTTATCAACCGGAGCACTTGATATAAAGGGCTCCAGTGGACTTATCAACCAGAGCACTTGTGAATTTTTAATATTAAAATTTTCACAAGTGCTTGGGTTGATTGTTCAACCGAAGCACTTGACAAGTAGCACATGGACTTTTTTCCACTAGTGCTTATGTTTTGTTCTATTTTGCTTGAGGACAAGCAAAGGTCTAGCTTGGGGGAGTTTGATGTCTTGTTTATTGCTTTACTTTTTGATAGTTTTTAGTTGGTATTATAGTTGTTTTTTAGTTAGTTTAGACTAGTTTGTTAGTTATATCCTTAATTTGTGCAATTTTCCTTCTTGTATGCACTTTCTTTGGGCAATTTATTTCGTTTTAGGACTTAGGAGCATGGTTGGAGGACACTTTCATTACAAACCCGAATATTAATATCAAAGGGGAACATCAAGGAAGCATAACCGAGTTCCGGGGAAAATATAAGAACTTTTGGAAGGGTTTACGCACAATGCTCAACTTCAAATGGCCATAACTTTCAGCACACAAAACATTTTTAAGCGATTCAAGTTGGAGATGAAATCTTGGCTCAATATCTTTCCAATAAGTGGTCACAAGCTCATTTCCGATAAAAAACGAGTGAGATATGGCCGTTTGAATATAAAATGACGTTACTGAAAAATGACCCGAGCGCTCGAGTCAATTGACCCGCCCAGATCAATTTGCGGAAAACTGAAATTTCAGTTCTGATGGTCTGATCCGCCTAGGTCACTCCACCCGCGCCAGGTCAGTGGGTTTTTTCTATAAATCTTTCTTTTTCAATCCTCTTTTTGAATGGGGGTTACTTTGTAATTATGCGTAGATTATTTTAGGATTATATAAGGCAAACTCCTCTCATTTTAGAAAAAGCTAATTTACATTATATTTTAATAAAGTGAGATTTGAAAATTCTTAGAACCCTAGGAAAGAAAAAATCTCATATTTATTGCTTTATTTTCTTATTTTCATGTCATTCTCACTTCATTTACTTGTTCATCCTATATTATTGTTTTAGTTCATGTTAATAGTTGTTAATGTCTTTTAGTTTATAATTTATCATGATTTGTGAGTAGCTATTTCTTTGGGAAGGGTTTAAAGTCATTGATGAGTTCATGAACCTCTAAATCCAACATTGGGTTTTGACTTAGGATAATTTTGGTTAATTAATTTGGCTTTTTTATGAAGTTTGTGTGATTGGCCATCATAGGAGCATAATTTAGGTACCCTTAGTGAAGGATCGAGAGATGAACTTAAGGGTTGCCTCAAATCGATTATTAGGCTTGAAGGACCATGAGAATAAGGACTACTTAGCCTAGGGGACTGAGTTTAATTGTTTATGTTCATCATATTTATGGATATGCTTGGTTGAATGCCTTAGCCATGAGAATAGGTCTTCGGTAAGAACCTAGGGCAATCTTGCTAGCTCGAGAGAGTGGTTAGAGTACCAATGGATGAACAATTCCCCTCAATTGATTCCCATTGTTGATTCCCATTGTGATTGCTTGGTTTGTGAATGAGTTGATTGGTGGATATCCCTTCCCAAAGTCAATTTTGTTATTGTCCTTTCATCTATAAATCTTCAAAAAAAAAAACCATAGACTTGGCTTAGCTTATCATAAATAGATACTTATCAGTGCTTCCCTTAGTCCTTGTGGATTCGACCATTTACTTGCCCTATATTACGTAGTTTAGGTATCTTTCACGTGTTTACAACGAGCGCGTAACTAAACATTAGTTCAATTTAAGAGATGTGAAATGATTTAATTTCCAGATTCCAATAATGTGGTCATAGAGATTGATAATTTATGTCCAAATTTTTGATGAATATTGAGCTAAATCTGATTTGGCATCAATGAACGGATTAGATTTTACTAATTGTTTTTTTATATCCTTACAAATCTCCAGATTCTCTATCTTGTTTCGCGTTTAGCACTAAAATATCTTCTTTGTTTTATGCTGAATCAAAGGAATCTAAAAATGAATGTAAAGGTTTTGGAGGTGAATTCAAGTGATGATTTGTTGAATTAAATTAATGAAATAATTTTTTCGGGTGACATTTGGTGATACTGGCTGGTAAAAATTAAAACTAAAAAAACGGGATTCTATCGCCTTCGCAATGTAGATTTTGATGAAGAATGTTCCCGTTAAACTTTTAGTTCGTTGTTTGAATCTATGTTACTCCGACACCTTCATGTACCTCAAAAATCGTGCCGTGTCCGCCACGATACTTCACTTGGATACTTTATTTTAAACTAAAAACTTGATTTTTTTTCTATAAAATAGCCTATTCGGACGCTTAGAGACACCCGTATCCGAGTAGACACTTAATCATTTGCATCTAAAACTTGATGAGATCCTAGAACTTCATATTGAATCAGACGTAGACAGTTTAATAGCCACTCATGTCTGATGCATCATAATCAAGTCAAAGTATAGTGAATCTTGTGTCTTCATGAGAAATGGACAGATCTATAGTTTATCTACTGTTAATATATTATTTCCTGCACTTATGGGATGGCTTGAGTCTTGTGTGCAAACAAAATGGCATGAAAACCCCTAAAAATTTAACCATTTAGGAATTCAAAATATCGTTATTATGTGCTGTTATTATCAATTTTATATCTTTTTATTGAACTTTGTTAAATATTATCAATTTATATCTTTTATTGAGCTTTACTAAATTTAATTATGCAAGTATTACTTGAGATTTTATTTCCTAATAAAATAAGTTTTTCGGGTTTAGAATGTGCTACTATTGTTAGTATTGATAATTTTTGACATTGTGGTTTTATGTATAGAGAAGTTTTATGTTATAGCTTATATGTATACTTAGAGAGAGAGAAAAAAAAGGAAAAGGAATGGAGCTAATAAAACCCCAATCTCACATTCTTCCTCTCTCTCGTGTTTTGAATTTTCCCCAAAACTCCAATCCCTTATTTTGGTGTTCTCTCTCGTCTCCTCTTGTTGCCACGGGCCCACGGAGCCTCTACCCCACCTCGGTTGTGACTTCCAGCTCGTCAGAGCTTCGACGCTGCTAGCCCTTTCTCTCTTCTCTTGGTGGTTTCTCTCTCCTCTATTCTACATTACGTGTTGTTGTTGTTGTTGTTGTTGTTGTTGTGTGTGTGGTGGCTGCAAGAGCTGCCACCATGTGCACTACTCTGTACTCCTCTCTCCCCTTGTTCGTTGTTGTGTGTTGTGGTGGTTGTTGGTGTCGCCTCTGCTTCGTGGAGCCCAAATGCTCTGATTGTGGTGGTGGCGCTGCTCGAACTTTTCCGTCGTGAGGTGCCACGCTTACCCTCTCCTTCTCCTTGCTTCCTCTCATGAATTTTTGTTGGATTGAGGTTGATTATTAATACTTCCTCCGTTTCAAATTACTCGCTACACTTTCCATATAGGGAAGTTTCATATTACTTGCTACACTTCCTTTTTGGGCAACAAACTCTCTCTATTTATCTCCTCTCACATAGGTCTCTTTTCTTTTTACTCTCTACCTCTCTCTTCTCCAAAAATTGCCTAGGAGTCCGTGAATTGAGAAGTGTAGCAAGTAAAATGAAACGGAGGAAGTATTAATGCTTTGTTTTATCAATTATTGATTGTAGATTATATCGATAAGTAGATTTTTGAGAGTACGAATCTGGAGGTGGTTGCATGTTCTAATTATTATACTCCTAAGCTCTTTTCGGTTGAATTAGACTTGATTTTCGAGCTATGTTAAATTCTGGATTTTGGGTGTATAATATTGAAGGTTCTTAACTGAGTATCGATGGATATTTAGATAGTTTTGGGATTGATTCGAATTAGTTTTGGGCTATCTGAAGTGCAGAAGTAAAATATGATAGTCATTAGATTGTTAAAGTACTTTGGAAAATTTGGAGATATAATTCAGGTATTGTGTGAATTATCATATTGCGAATATTATTGTCGAAAGCTAGATTATTGGAGTTTCATTTCTGATTTGGGTTTTTAGTGGTTAAGAATCGAGTTATGCGTTTTTAGGTTGTGATATAGAGATAAATTATTGCTTTTGGTTATTATGAACTAGAGTTTCTTACAATCTAGGTGTATTTTGAGATAAAATATGAGTGAATGCTTTATTTTTGGGTGGGGAAATTGTTTTTGCCTAAAGTTTAGTTGTTATTTGGGAA
This sequence comes from Beta lomatogona, assembly GCA_947646795.1. Lineage (NCBI taxonomy): Eukaryota > Viridiplantae > Streptophyta > Magnoliopsida > Caryophyllales > Amaranthaceae > Beta > Beta lomatogona. The sequence goes on from CANSNZ010001043.1 coordinate 195,069, forward strand.
GTAGTTATTTAGAGTATTTCAGAAAAGGAGATTAATGGAGTTTATTGGAATTATGATTCGAGTGTCGTGTGAAATAACATACTGAAGATTTTGTTATTCTTGCAATGGAGATTATTGGAGTTTAATTAATAATTGGGTTATTAGTAGCTAAGGATTAAGTAAGCAATTATAAGGTTGTGATTTAGAAATAAAATATTTAATTTGGGTATAAATGAATTAGAGTTTATCCATTTCTAGGGGTATTATGAGATAAATGATTGGTGTTTGCTTTATTTTGATCTTGGGAATAGTTTCATTTGTGTGAAGTCGTGGATCATTGACATTAGATTTGATCTAGAACTGTGATTTGTTTCCAATTAGCAAACCTCTCTAATTTTATGGTATAATCTCAATTAATATTTTTTCCTTCTTAAAATTCGTGGACGGGATTTCTTTTAAGGGTGGTAATGGATGTAATGACTCGTATGTCTCCATGATTGTTACAACTCAAATTCGTACTTCATATTTTGTGTTGTGGTTGTGTATGACTTTACTTATTGGCTTGAACTGTGAGTTTTGTGAAACTTTTATTGGTTGAATAAGTTAAAAAGAATTTCAAATGAGTTTTGCACTTCAAACGAGATAGTTGGAATCTTTTTTGTTATAATTGTGAATAAGTTTTACTTATTAGAATGATGTTTTAGTTTGAGTAAACTTTTATTGTTAGAATATCTTAAAGAATTCAAGTGAGTTTTATTTCAAATGAGATATTTGTGATCTAATGCCAACAAGTTTACCACTTTTTGTCTTCTTCGCTCCTCTATTCCGCGAGTCGAGTTGAAGTAGAGAAGCAAGATATGGTGGTAGAATGGAGGTTGGATACCTAAAAGTAGAGGCGGGCCGTGTCGGGCCTGAATTTTTCAGATTTTGTCCACGGGCCCGCAGACCGAGCTCGTGCCTCCTGCGGGCCTGGCCTGTGTTTTATGTTGTTTTTTTGGATTTTTGGCAGTTTTAGGCTAAAAAACAAAGAAAAAGGGCGTTCAACCCGCGGGCCGGCCCACGGACCATATAGGCGGGCTCGTGCCGGTGCGAGCCTGAGATAAAATTTCTTGACCGTGGTAGGCCCACGGCCCACAGAGCGGACAACGAGCCGGGCCGGCCCGCTTGTTGGCCCGGCCCATGCCCACCTCTACCTAAAAGTTCTAGGATCTTGATATTTTGATTTTCTTTAAGCAAATTGGTGTATAGATGCAAGAATTTTGTATTTCCAGTCTGTAATATATCTTTCTTGAAATCCTTTGAATGTTTGAAAATGTATTAAAGTCGTTTATTTCAAGTTCGAAGATAAACTTTCAAGGGGGATGTGATGTAACACCCCTAAAATTTTAATACCATTTAGAAATTCAAAATACGGTTTTTTCACCAGGTACCCCTGAGGTTTTACAATATTCACCTGGTACCCTCGCGTTTTCAACAATTCACCTGGTGCCCCTGAGGTTTTGAAAAATACATGGCTTGCCCTTGCCGTTAAGTTTCCGTTACATACTTTATTCGCCATTTACCCCTTTGGTTTGTGAGAATTTAGGATTCGACGATTGCCAACATTTCCACTCGTATTTCATTTCTCTCTCCACTACAACAGCACAAAAACCACCACCCGTACCTCCCACTGCTGCATCACCACTAAAATTACCACCCTCCACTCTTTGCTTCGCCGGCGCCTACGCCTCCAACTGGATTTCCTTCTCTCACTTTGCGTTGGTTTTTCTCTCTTCAATTTTTTCGCTGTTGATCCCAACCCCATTGAAGTGTTTGAATCCTAACCCACCCCCTCCCCTTCCCTTCCACGCCCCCCAACCCACCCCCCCCCCCCCCTCCCCTCCCCTCCCCTCCCTCCCCTCCACCGCCCCCCCTCCCCTTCCCCGCCACTAGCCCCCAAGGCCCCCCACCCCCACTCCCTCCGTCACAGCCCCCCACCCCCTCCCCTCCCCCCCCCCCGTCGGCCCCCCACTCCTCCCCCTCCCCTCCGCCGCAGCCCCCCCCCCCCTCCCCGCTAGCCCGGACCACCATCTCCACCATTCGAACCACTATCTCCACAATCGAGCCCACCAAGCCTAGAAATCGAGCCACCCAAGCCCGGAAATCGAGCCACCCAAGCCCGGAAATCGAGCCACCCAAGCCCGGAAATCGAGCCGCCCAAACCCGTCGTTGCCGATGTTATTGTTTTGGTGGTGCGAACGGCAAGGGGTTGCGAGAGAGAGAAACAATGGCAAGGGGCATGAGAGAGAGAAACGCCGACAAGGAGTGGTGCGAACGTTTGGTGGTACGTCGTTGCTGTTGTTGTTTTGGTGGTGCGACCGGCAAGGGGCTGCGTGAAAGAAACACCGACAAGGACTGCGCCGGAGGGGAGGGGAGGGGGCTGGGCTGGCAGGGGGAGGGGTGAGGGGAGGTGGTGGGTTTAGGGTGGTTAGGACATTAGGGTGGGGTGGGGTCAGGTGGTTAATTAGGGTTAGGGGTTAGGGAGAGAGATAGGTTAATTAGGGTTTAAAGTTATTAATTAGGTTTAATTAGAATTAATTAGGATTAATTAGTATTAGTTAGGTTAGTTAGGGGATAATTTGGTTAATTTAGCCTTAATGACTAACGGAGTTGACGGCCGTTAGTCATTAAGGGTATTTTGATGATTTTTCAAAACCTCAGGGGCACCAGATGAATTGTTGAAAACGCGAGGGTACCAGGTGCATATTGTGAAACCTCAGGGGTACCTGGTGAAAAAACCGTTCAAAATATGGTTATTATGTGCTGTTATTATCAATTTTATATCTTTTTATTGAACTTTGTTAACTATTATCAATTTTATATCTTTTATTAATCTTTGCTAAATTTAATTATACAAGTATTATTCGAGATTTTATTTCCTTATAAAATAACTTTTTCGGGTTTAGAATGTGCTACTATTGTTAGTATTGATAATTTGTGACATTATGGTTTTATGTATAGAGAAGTTTTATGTTATAGCTTATATGTATACTTAGAGAGAGAGAAAAAAAGAAAATGAATGCAGCTAATAAAACCCCAATCTCACATTCTTCCTCTCTACCGTGTTTTTTATTTTCCCCAAAACCCCAAGCCCTCATTTTGCTTTTCTATATCCTCTCGGTGCTTGTTTCTCTTTCCTCTGTTCTGTAATTTGTGCTGTTATTGTTGTGTGGTGGCGATGTTGGCAATGCCACCGTATGCACTGTTCTGTATTCCTCTCTCCCCTTGTTCGTTGTTGTGTGCTGTGGTTGTTGTTGGCGTCGCTGCTTCGTGGAGCCCAGATGCTCCGATTGTGGTGGTGGTGTTGCTCGAACTTGCCCCGTCATGAGGTGCCACGCTCATCCTTTTCTTTCTCCTTGCTTCCTCTCGTGAATTTTTGTTGGATTGAGGTTGATTATTAATATTTATGCTTTGTTTTATCAATTATTGATAGTAGATTATATCGATAAGTAGATTGTTGAGAGTACGAATCTGGAAGTGGTTGCATGTTCTAATTATTATACTCCTATCTTTTCGGCTTAATTAGAGTTGATTTTTGAGCTATGTTAAATTCTAGATTTTGGGTGTTTATTATTGAAGGTTCTTAACTGAATATCGATGGATATTTAGATAGTTTTGGGATTGATTCGAATTACTTTTGGGCTATATGAAGTGCAGAAGTAAGATATGATAGTCATTAGATTGTTAAAGTACTTTGGAAAATTTGGAGATATAATTTGGGTATTGTGTGAATTATCATATTGAGAATTTTATTGTCGAAAGCTAGATTATTGGAGTTTCATCTCTGATTTCGGTTTTGAGCTGTTAAGAATCGAGTCATGCTTTTATAGGTTGTGATATAGAGATAAATTATTGCTTTTGGTTATTATGAACTATAGTTTCTTAAAATCTAGGTGTATTTTGAGATAAAATATAAGTGATTGATTTATTTTTGGGTGGGGAAATTGTTTTGCCTAAAGTTCAGTTGTTATTTGGGAAGTAGTTATTTAGAGTACTTCAGAAAAAGAGATTAATGGAGTTTATTGGAATTATGATTCGTGTGTCGTGTGAAACATCATACTGAAGATTTTGTTATTCTTGCAATGGAAATTATTGGAGTTTAATTAATAATTGGGTTATTAGTAGCTAAGGATTAACCAAGCAATTATAAGGTTGTGATTTAGAAATAAAATATTAATTTGGGTCTTTATGAATTAGAGTTTATTCATTTCTAGGGTTATTATAAGATAAAAGATTGGTGTTTGCTTTATTTTGATCATGGGAATAGTTCAATTTGCGTGAAGTCACGGATCATTGACATTAGATTTGACCTAGATTTGTGATTTGTTTTCCAATTAGCAAACCTCCCTAATTTTATGGTATAAACTAAATTCATTGTTTTTCCTTCTTAAAATTCGTGGACGAACTTTCTTTTAAGGTGGTAATGGATGTAATGACTCGTATATCTCCATGATTGTTACAACTCAAATTCATATTTCTTATTTTGTGTTTTGATTGTGTATGACTTTACTTTTGGATTGAACTATGAGTTTTGTGAAACTTTTATTGTTTGAATAAGTTAAAAAGAATTTCAAATGAGTTTTGCACTTCAACGAGATAGTTGGAATCTTTTGTGTTATAATTGTGAATAAGTTTTACTTATTAGAATGAAGTTTTAGTTTCATTAAACTTTTATTGTTAGAATATCTTAAATAATTAAAGTGAGTTTTATTTCAAATGAGATATTTGTGATCCAATGCCAACAAGTTTACCCCTTTTTGTCTTCTTTGCTCCTCGATTTCGCGAGTCGAATTGAAATAGAGAAGCAAAAGATGGTGGTAGAAATGAGGCTGGACACCTAAAAGTTCTAGGATCTTGAAATTTTGATTTTCCTTAAGCAAATTGGGGTATAGATGCAAGAATTTTGTATTTCCAGTCTGCAATATATTTTTCTTCAAATCCTTTGAATGTTTGAAAATGTGTTAAAGTCGTTTATTTCAAGTTCGAGGACGAACCTTCTTTTAAGGGGGATGTGATGTAACACCCCTAAAATTTTAATACCATTTAGAAATTCAAAATATGGTTATTATGTGTTGTTATTATCAATTTTATATCTTTTTATTGAACTTTGTGAAATATTATCAATTTTATATCTTTTATTAATCTTCGCTAAATTTAATTATACAAGTATTATTTGCAAATTTATTTCCTGATAACATAACCTTTTCGGGTTTAGAATGTGCTACTATTGTTAGTATTGATAATTTGGGATATTGTGGTTTTATGTATAGAGATGTTTTATGTTATATATACTTAGAGAGAGAAAAAAAAGAAAATGAATAGAGCTAATAAAACCCCAATCTCACATTCTTCCTCTCTCCCGTGTTTTTCATTTTCCCCAAAACCCCAAGCCCTCATTTTGGCTTTCTCTATCCTCTCGGTGCTTGTTTCTCTCTCCTTTGTTCTTCAATTCGTGCTGTTGTTGTTGTGTGGTGGCGATGCCGGTGCTGCCACCGTGCGCACTGTTCTGTATTCCTCTCTCCCCTTGTTCGTTGTTGTGTGTTGTGGTTGTTATTGGCGTCGCTGCTTCGTAGAGCTCAGATGCTCCGATTGTGGTGGTGGCATTGCTCAAACTTGCCTCGTCGTGAGGTGCCATGCTCACCCTCTCCTTCTCCTTGCTTCCTCTCGTGAATTTTGGTTTGATTGAGGTTGATTAATATTTAGGCTTTGTTTTATCAATTATTGATTGTAGATTATATCGATAAGTAGATTGTTGAGAGTACAAATCTGGAGGTGGTTGCATGTTCTGATTATTATACTCCTAAGCACTTTTCGGTTGAATTAGAGTTGATTTTCGAGCTATGTTAAATTATGGATTTTGGGTGTAAAATATTGAAGGTTCTTAACTGAATATCGATGGATATTTAGATAGGTAATTTATGATATTACCTTAATAATTTTGAGGGGTCTGATTGAGTTTTGTGTGTCTAAGACCTAAATATGAAATCCATTTAAAGATTGAAATAGGTCATAAATTGTGTGATAATTGGGTAAATGAATAGTACTACTTTAGGTTTGCAATACATTGTATTATTAAGTTATGTTCAAGAATTTAAAATAGATCTCTTAGACTAATATTTCTTAAAAACTAGAGTTTATAGTGGTTATTCAGCCCTTAAAAAAAAGGTTAATCTTTTAATATACATATATACGTATATCATGTGAAATCCGAACTCAAGAGTATGAAGCATTGACCTATTTCAATCCTTAATTAGTCTCAAGGAGTTTTGGTTTGCTAGTAACAGATCTTATTGAATAAGTGAGTGAGTTTCTAGAAGAAAGGTGATTTATGTGATTTAGAGCATTTAAAGCATATAACAAAATTTATCAGTTATGAGTTCAATGTGTTCAGTATTATAGAGCAAGATATTCTTTGGGTAGTTTGACATACTTGAAATAGATATGAAAAAGTATGGTATTAAGTTGCATATGTTTGGTATAGTTGCAAATCAGTTTGATTTCTAATTGCTAAAAGTAAATATGGAGTCATATGAAATTGATTTGGATTGCAACCTCTGTTAGTCGGACACGGCAAAATCGCCGGTGTACCCGTGTCCGGACGATACGACACGGATACGGGTACGAAATACGTACCGAATCCTTCAAGTTGCTCTCGGAGCTTCTTCTTCCATGGCGAGAGAGGAGAGAGGAAGAAAAGAAATCCAGGCATGAAGGAGGAGAGAGAGAGTAGAAAGAGGAGAGAGAGAATAGAAAGAATTAAAGAATATTTTAATAAATCTCGTGTATGAGGAGAGAGAGGAAAAAGAATTCAGAGAGGCATGACTCATGAGAGAGAAGAGAGGAAAGAGAAAAAGAATCTTTTACTTAAATATAGTGTACTGCCAACTGTTATATTTGTATTTTTTTCTTTTTATATTATTCACCTTTCTTTTACTTTTTAGCTGTCAGCTAACATTCTTTATTGTTTTTAATAATTTACGTATGTGAGATTTAAAATGGAGATTATCATTAAGAAAACTGCTAGATAATAATTTTTTTAGCCGTACCCGTACCCGTTTCCAAAATTAGGACGGTATCCCCGTACCCAAAAATTTCAGAAATAACGTATCGGACACTCGGATCTGTACCCGTGTCGGATACTCGTACCCGTGTCCATGTAACATAGATTGCAACTTATGGTTTAATTGTAATGTTGTTTCATGAATGATTAATTTGTTGATTATTTGGAACTTGAGAATATTGAGTGGATTGGATTGATTAAAGAACATGTTCTCTTCGTAGCATAATTCCTCTCTCTACCTCGCTCGTTGCACATCTAGAGTTTCAGTTTTTTTTTTTATTAATTTCAAAACACAGCTTCCTAATTCCTAAATATCAAGTCTTCCTTCAATTTACCTAGGGTTTGATATTAATTAAGATAGTTCATTAATTTGTGTATCTAGGGTTAGCTTTCGAAATTGTAATTTAGGTAGTTGATTAAATCGTGTCTTTATGGTTTTTTTTTCGATTTTGTTTATTTTGTTTTATTAATTTCGAGATTGTAATTGTTTATTCGTGTTTATAATAATTTTTTGGTTTAATTTGTGTGTAATTTTTTTGTTGTTTTTGGTTTTTTTTCGGCTTAATGTGCGTATAAGTGTTTTTGTAATTTTTGTTTATTTATTGGGATTAATTATTTGAAGCATCAATGTCAATTTTTTTAATTGCAATTGAGGTTAATTGATTTTTGTTTTATTTCATTATTGTTCTTAATGTAAATTTTATTGTGTTGGAATGTCTTCTGTTTTTTAATTTATCTATTTAATTTTTGTAATTGCTTTTGTAAATTTTATTGCGTTGGATTTTGTTGGAATTGAGTTGGTGATACATATGGATTAAGCACATGAGAGCATTAGTTAAGAGAAGTTAAGATTCGGTTTTAAAAGAGCTAAAAACAATGACCCGGTTTGTTCTAAGACAAACAACCACCACTTTCACAACCCAAAATCCACCAAACAAGGCTAAGACAAGGTGGAACAACTTGCCCTACAACCTACTTTACGTGCTTAGCTCACACCTCAACGAATGACAAGCAAACAGCAAAGATTTTAGATAAACAAAACCAACCTAGTTTTGGACAAACACACTTGTTTTCTAAAAGAGATAACTCTCTGGTTTTTCATTAATCCAAGCTGAGATTTTACAAGCAAGCTTCTAACTATTTATAGTACAATATGTCAAAATTTCATAGCCAAAAAGATCTACAAACACTATTAAAATAAGCTAAAAGTTGGAAGAGCTGCTGAACCCGGTTTTATGACCTTTCTCCATATTTCTGCCAGTATCTAATGATTAGCTTATCCAATGGCCACGAAACCAATGGGAGGGTTTCTTACACTTGAAAACATTTCCATCGATTGGTCACACGCCCAATAATGTGGATAATTGACTGCTACACATTGATTTCTTCTTCAGGCTTTTTTCCTTCTTTTCTACATGCTGCCCAGCAGCCTTTGTGGACTTTTCTTCATTGAGTGGCTCAAGGCAAGCAGCTGCATCATGCTTTGATAAGCAACTAGCTTAAGCACATAGGTGACTAAGCACCTTATAAAAATTCAGAAGAAAAGATTAACAAAAACGTTACAAAAGAGGTTCTAAAAACGGGCTAAACATCTAACAATGTTTAACTAACACTCTAGGATACTTAGTGCTAATTAAACTTAAAAAATTGAACTTCTAAAACATTGTTATCATTATTTACAAGAAGATTAGTAATAGGATTAACGGAGCTAGATGCTCCTGCATCAGTTGGAATGGTTGCAAGTTCTCTTTTAAATACTGTACGCAGATCTTATTTTTTTTAATTCAATATTTTCCTAATTGATCCGGTGAGAGCTTAAAATCGAATCAGTTAACTTACATAACTTATCCGTTTTTGTGCTATGAACCAAATCAGTTAACTTTCCACTACAACTCCATCCTTAAGTAATCCGGTTCAATTTCGCATCACTTAAGCCCAATTTGACTAGATTAGTTGGGATTTTTTCAACTACTGTTTCAAGAATGTTGGCTTGTTTAAGAGAATAGACCGTGCCTTTTGCTTGTAGACTTTCTTTCACCGTCTTGCCAAAACCACATTTCAATGATGTTTTCAATCTCATTATCATTCTTGTTCATGACAGGACCTCCGGCTCCGACATCTAGTCTTATTTTGAAGGAGGGACTCAACACAAGATAGAAATTTTGGTGTAAGATCCATTTAGGAATTCCATGCTGAGGGCATTATCTTTGATATTCCTTAAACCGCTCCCAAATTTCACACAAACCTTCATTCCTTTTTTTTGCTTGAAACCTTGGATATTTACTCTTAACTCGACGATTTTCCTTTGTGAGAAGAATCAATGAAGAAAAGCCGATGTGATCTCCGCCCAAGTTGTCAAAGAATTTGGCTTAACCTCCTTATCGAGCCAATCTCGAGCCTTTCCTTTCAAAGAGAAATCGAATAGCTTCATCGAAAGGAACTCCTTACTCACACCATTCGCCTTGAATGTATCACAATACTTTTCAAACTCCTTCAATTTGTTGTGTGGAGATTCACTTTTTTTGCCACAAAACTTATGGCTTTCGATGATGAGTTGTATGAGGGCGAGTCAAATATTAAAGTCATTTGCTTGAGTTGTCTTATCCCAAAAGTTGCATGATAAGCACCAGGAGTGCTCAACTCCTTCAAAGGCCTATTGTGGTTCTCCCCCATTTCTTGAGAACCTTCTCGTTCAATTGGAGGCGGAGAAACGGATAATGAGTATGATCTTGCTCTTACTCTCAATCATCTTATCATTTTCTCAATCTCTTGATCAAATGGTAGCAAGTATCTTGATCTTGTCGTATCTCTTTAAATAAAACAAAGCTCAGAGAAATGTTAGCAATAACTAGCAAGAGGCAAATAAAGATTTTGACTAATTTTTTGTGTTTTTATTTTGTTTTAATTTTTTGTGTGTTTTAATAAAGAAGAGAGAAAGTAAAAATGAACTAGGCTTATGCAAGAACTAAATGCTCAAGTCTACGCCCTTTCCTGGCAACGGGCCACTTTAAAGAAGGGAAAAGCAAGGTCGTGTGTAATTAAGCACACCCCTCTACCAAACAATATTTGCAAAAACTAGTGTAGTGGCAACAAAGGGTCAATCCTCAAGGAAATGGTGATTTGTGTATCTAATTCTCCTATACATAAACTAATTTGGAAGCAAGTTTGGGTTGCAATCATCTCTATTACTATACTTTGTAAATAACAAATAAAAACAAGTAAAGCTAGTATATGCAAATAGGAAAAGTGCTTGGGGAATTTGGATCCATACCTAAGCTAAGCAATTGGAAAGATAGGAATGTGTAGACACAAAATCATGTCTCCCCATTTAATACGCAATGATGAAACATACCGTCGTCCAAATTGGTCCGGTCCAAAGATAGAGCAATCTGAAAAGCTAAGCCTAAAATCGATTTAAGAAACTAAAGTCTATTTATTTGTTTGAAATGATTCCGACCCCACATTTAAGAGTCCAATTAATCATTCATGATAATTAATTGTATTTTCAAGCCCATTCTCATAAAACTCAATTTATTATTCTAGACAATTAATTTTATTTTTAATAAATATTAATTATTCTTGATAATTAATAAAAATTTTCCATATCAAAATATATTATGATAATCAGATTTTTATTTCTTTAGATAACTGATTTCGAATCCAAAAGATAATATTTAATAAAGGATAAAAGGAATCCTTTATTTTCGGAAAACCGCTCAGATCTACGTTACATTCCCTGCACCGGAATGCGGTTGCGCAACATTGAGATAGTCTATAAAATACAGACACGCAACCAAGAGCTGCGCTGCATGTAGGCTGGTGGCGCGAGACTTAGCGGTGATGCGTGGCGCACGCCTCCTGCGCTTCTCGCTGCGGGATTTTTGGACTTGATTTCCTATAAATAGGTTTTTTTTTACGGTTATCGGGAACTTTTTCCACAACATTATCACTCATATTTCAGCATACTTCACATCCAAAATTCTCTCAAACACATATTCTAATACTTCAAACATATAATCAACGGTTTTTTTTTACCATATACCCCTGACAAATTAAAAAATTCACCATATACCACGAATGTTATAGATATTCACTACACACCCTGAGTTTCCGAAAACATTCACCAAATGAACTTTTTCTAACGGACGTTAACTCGTCGTCTGCTTTATTTACAATTTTGCCATTATTAACCTAATGAACCCCTTCCTCCACCTATTTATATATACATACATACATACATATGTATACATACATATGTATGTATGTATACAGAATATGTATGTATATATGTATATATATGTATATATGTACATATATATGCTTTATTTGTTGTTGTTTAGCATGGAGTGTCGGCACTCAGCTTTTGCTGAAATGTGTTGTATTTGTTTGTGTTTGTGTTGTGTTTGTGTGTTCTTTCCCTGATGGGTTTGAACCTGTGATGATCCATGTACTTTGCACAATGGCGAGCAGTTGACACTAGAATAGATTTAATGCTGGGCTTTCGAATATTTGAGTTGAGGACGTAAATTCGTGGAGGAACTTTGTGTTGCAAAGAGTTTAAGATGTAAATTTTATTTGGGTTCATGTATATAAATTCATTATTATTATATAAGTTTGATTTGGGATTTCTAGATGGGTTGTAATATTGAGCGGATTTGACGGATTTCTGTTGTTTTTGGACTCCCCGATTTCCTTTTGAGGTTGTTCCGCGAAAGCGTCGACTTGGGACCTTGTGATTGTGAATCATTTATTCTATTGGATTTGTTCACAGGTTTAAATTATTTTCTGTTTGTGGGTTGTTCAAATTACAGAGGAAACTTTTCCGAAATTTCGAGTAAAATATATGAGATTATTGTATGTATTAAAGTATTTATTATTTGATTTTGAGGATCAGGGGATTACAACATACATCACAAATATACTGCCATGAATTATAAGATGCTATGAGAAATTGGTGGGGGATATATAGAAAGTGCATCAGGACATATATGTTGGAATAGGTTTGGTATTCCAAAACATAGATTCATTTGTTGGTTGATAATAATACAGAGAGGCTTAGGATAAGTGATAGATTAAAATGCATTGGTCTAAGGGATGATGAAGAGTGTGTACTTTGTTTATCAGTTGTGGAATCACACAAGTATATGTTTTATGACTAAGTTTATGCAAAGCAATGTTTAGTCATAGTTCAGAATTGGCTTGGGGTGAATTAGTCCCGGTGTTGATTTAACAGGTTACTGGTATTATATTCCTCTCGAAGAGCAAAAGGTCCGAGCTTATTGTGCTTTGGCTTATGCAATTCGGTGGGCTAGAAACGAAGTTATATGGAGCCTAACTATGTGGAGGCTTGGAGCTTTTGTCAAGAAAATGCGGAGCATGTTGCTTATGAGAATTATTCTTGTTTTGCCTAGGAAAGTCACTGTAAGTGATAAAGTTTAGAGCAGTTAAAAGAAGTCTGTACAGTAGCGTTTTGTTGCTTGCCTAGTTGGTTCTCTCCTACTTGGTATAGCTTAGGTTGTAATGGTTTTTTGGTGTTATGATATTCATTTCTTACTTAGCAAAAAAAAAATACTGCAATGAGGCATCTTGTAAGATGATGCCCTACCTTTGCCCCTTTGAGCAAGTGAGGGCAAAGAGTTTTACACCTTAGAAGGAGTGATCTCTAGCTTCTCAAGCCGTGAAGTGATCCTTTCACAAGTGGAAAAAAACCCTAAATGACATGATATAACTAATATGGTGGTGTCATAAATCGGATCAGTTGAGGAATTTTTTTGTGCTCAAAGAAATGGATAAATTAATTGATCCGGTGGGGGTGCAAAATCGGACTAGTTAACAAAAAAATGATCCGGTTCTTTATCACTCGAATTAGTTAATTTACCCAATATAAATGGCCTAGTATGTGCGTGCGTATATAAGGCCCTTTGTGGCCCAACTGCAAATACCCTAAGCATTTCTCACCCCGCTTCTTTTCCTGCTTCCTCTCTACTCTCTCTTCACTCCTCTCACCCTAAACCCTAAACCAACCAATCACCACCACCCCATCTCTCACCTCCACGATTGAGCAAATCTCTATACCAACCACCACCACTATTATCCAGCCTCTTTCACCTCTGCCTCTCTCTCCTCCAAACCCTCCTCACTACTACAAAATACGACTATTGCAACGTTTGAAAAATGTTGCTTTAAGCCATAAAGATGTTGCATAAGGCCTACTGCAACATTTTATGTAGTGCTGCTTTACGTCTCGTTGCATTAGCCAAATGCAACGCTTTAGTTATACAAATGTAACGCTTATAGAAACTGATGCATTAATTTTAATTGCAACGCTTATTGATTGTAACTTTTTATCAATCATTAGGCAACGTTTTTAAGCTACTTAATTGAAAGCAATAGCAACATTTATACTATCAAATGTAACACTTTTATGCACTTTTTCCATTACAAATACGCAACAATTTTTAATCAAATGCAACACTTGTTGTTCAAATTTGGCGCCACTTTTATGTTAAATGATAGTTACATTTCTGCAGCACTTAATGCTCATATGTAACCCTTTCTTTTCAAAAAGAAAAAAAGTTGCAAAAAGTCAATTGCTGCATTTTTATAATACTTATCAATAGAACCAAAAGTAGTCATCAATTAATCTCAAAGTAGTCATCAATTAATGCAAAAGTGAACCATATTACAAAAAATGTGTGATTCACAAGTTTTTGACCACAAGGCAAAATAATAGTTTCAATATAATCCCACAAAATCAACATAAGCAACAACATTTTTTAAATCCAGAAGTTAATTCCTTAGGACTTAATTTTTCTTTGCGTGATCACCAACTCTTTGAACCATCTACAGGAAGGTGCAGCAAAATGAAAAGTGTGTACCTGTCAAAGGAAGCAAAACACATGAGAAAAAGAAAACACTTGTAAAAAATGTCTCCAAACTATTAAATTGAGTATAAATTTAGGTAGAGTCCCGTTTAAAAAGAGACGACCCAGGATATACAATCTGGGAATCACGTCCAACTACATATCACCAGCGATATGTACACTTTGGGAAAAAAGATATTTCCAAAGTAGTCCAAAGTAGAAGAAGGGAACATGACTACTTTAAGTGTAAGAGCATCTAAAAACAACGTATTAAAAACATTTTAAAGATGATATATACATACCTCGTTTCATAACCATCAACTTAAAAATTCTTTGACCACGATGGTAGCCTTGATATAAGCCTTTGTACTACTACTTGAACCAATGCATCGTTGGACTTCTCAAACTGATCTTTAGCTGAATTTTGCAACTCTGCCATTTTCTTTGCATGTTCTTCTTCAAGCTCAACCTTTTTGCGCTCGTAATTAGCTTCAAGTTTCTTTCTCATATCAATTATTTGAGTTTTCTCAGTATCAACTACTGCTTTTAATGAGCTCATAATCTCCTCAGGCACTACATATGATGCTTTAGAGGCACTTGCCTTGTTCAAAACTTTGTTGGTAACACCCTTACCATAAAGTCTTCGATGCCCATCATATTCCTTATCCATCACAACTAAATAAGCGTCCTTTACACCACTTCCATCTTCAGGAGGCTTGTAATTGTCCATAGCTAGTTGTAATTAGAATACTCTAAATTAGAAATAACTTCTTGTGTAAAAAAAATTGAAAAATCATATCCAACTCACAATCTTTATTGCTGTATCTTCATATGGATCAATGTAAGATCTATTTTCGTCTCTCTTACGAGTGCGCTCAAATACCTCAGCATTTGAAGGTAGCTGTTTATCAGGTTGTTCATTTTCCTATAGAAGTACCAATTATAAACATAATTAGATGAATTACCATAGACTAAATATATCACAAGGAAAAACATTCTAAATTGAAAACTTATACTTACCATCTCTTCTCGTATCCTAGCAAAACTCTTTGGACCAACCGTGTGCATGTTTTTTTTGATACTTACGTCGATCACGGTTAGAAGAACAACGATCCTAGAATTCAGTAATAGCAAAGCTTTACTTGCAAACCTAAAGTACGAGGAATCATCTAAAATTGAAACTTAGCATAACAAAACTACCTGTTCGTTTTTCTTGTTCCATAACAACAATAATTTTTTAAAATCGTCATCTGGAATATGCTTTGGTCAATTTCTCCATCTTGTCTTATAATCTTTATGCTGATAGTAATATTTTTTATTCGAACGACACTTGTATACCCGCCATGACGCACCAATGGTTTTTAACGTCCATTCTTTGCCTACTTCAGGAACAATGTATTTTGCCTAAAAAAAATATTTAAGACGTTACTTATAATATAACTGCAAGTTTTGTGTAATTGAATTGAGTATTTAAAGATGCAGTTAACATACCAGAACATACTCCCAAATCTTGTCTTTGTTAGGCACATAATGCCAAGATTTATGCACCAATGGGGGCATGGACATAATCACGAGCAATTGTACCCAAAAATCGAGAGTATTCACCAACTGTGTCTTTTTCAAGTGTATGAGGTCCAATAGGTTGTCCAAACTCATTCAAAATTATGGCTTCACGTTGTTCAAAATGCATATGGACTTTATGCATCATTATAGGTCCTCTTCTGATCTCCTCTAGAACATTAATATACACAATCAAGCATGTAACAAAGATAAACCAAAATATCTTGATAATATCACATTGATAATTATACCTCTTATCTCTTGCTCTTCCTTTTCAGATTCATCAGACTCACTTTCGTTTGTTTCCTCTGCCTTTTCTTCAAACTCATCTAAACAATCATCATCATCATTGACACCTTCACTTTCACCATTGCTCTGGCCTTCCTCCATTTCAATACCATCTGTAAATTCATACCCATTTACATCTTTAAGATAATATTTACCACTTCTATTAGAATCTTTCCTTCCATTTAATTATAGACACAAAGGATGAAGGTCGAAGTTAACTGCCTAAAGTTGTAAAGCTGAACATATCTTAAATAATTCTCATACTTCCTCCAATTGAAGTTTACTATCTAATGGATAAATATTACCTGAAAGTGATGCATGACTTGCTTCATTTGATATATGTAAATTAAAACCCGCGGGAGCCGAGCTCACTTTTGGTGCCTTCTTATGCAATTCTTTATGCGATAGCATATTTTTTAAAACCAACTCGGCCACTGTAGATGCTTTCTTTCTTCCTTGTTCATCACTTTTACCTTGCCCTTTTTTCTTAGACAAAGTTGCATATTTTTTCAACATCATTGGCTGCACATATTGATGGGATTGCACTTTATCATGAGCAACCTGCAAATTTTTTTTGATCATATATAATAATAAACAATGTAGGTACTAAGTATAATGTCAAAAAATCAAATAATAAACAAGCACAATTTCTATAAAAGCTTACCATCTTTCTAGGTTGACTTGCACAAGTTACACTATCTTCCTCATGATCACCTTCGTCAATTTCCAAATCAAGATCGTAATCTGGATCTTCCTCACTAATAGTATCCTTCGTTGTCTCCTTTCTTTTTTTTTCTTCTGACTTTCCACTAAACTAGTCAAAGACTTACGAATGCCTAAAATTCCACTCTACAACAATCTTTCTCTGTTTTGTTGAACCCTTATCATTCTCATTTTCTCATATGGATTTATAATTGTCTTCCCTGACTACTTGTAATACCCCGAATTTTCAAAGATTATTTAATTATTTATTAAGGTTTAATATTATTTATTTGATAACTATGTTTATTAAAATAATGATTTCATTTAGTTTTGATTTATTTAACAAGTTTTATTTAAATGATTATTTCTAAAATAATTTAATTATGGTAAATTAAACTCTTTATTTTTGGTTATGGGTATCTTTGTACAAGTTGTCCATCCATTTTAGTAATCCAAAGCCCAAATACAAGTCCATATCCATATTTCTTTTAGCCAAAAAGAAAAAGGAAAATAAAACAAAAAAAAAACTAAGAGAAAGGGGTGAAAACTGATTCACCATCTTCCTTCCCTCCCTTCTCTCACGTATGAATTCTAGCTCAAAGGAGCAAATTTTTCAACACAAAAGTTCAGCCTTTGTCAGTACAAATTGAAACTCAAACCACAATTTTCAGACATTAGGGGTAAATTTTCAAAGAGCTACCACCATAGCCTCACCTCCACCATTAATGGAGCTTGACCAAAGCTCAAAATTTTTGACCAAACTCTTCTATAAATACTGAACTTTATTCACCCTAATTGCTCAAGCAAACAAACTTCAAAGGTTTGCTTCAAACTCTTTCCCTTCTCTTCTAATTTCTGATTTTGTTTTGGAAATTTAAAATAAATAAAAAAAAGTTTTAACCCACCATTGAACTCCTCCTCTGTCACGATGAACCACCACGACGAGCCACCTGAGCCAATCGGACCTACGCCACCCAACCGCCAGCCTCGAACCCAGCTCTTCCTTCCTTTAGTTTTTTTTCTCTTGGTTTTTGTCAACTGATTCTTTGAATCAGTAATTCAGTAAACCACCCCTTTCCCTTTTTTTTTAAATGACTTTTGACTTTTTTTTTTAAAACAAAACAAAGTCTAATTTTGATTAATTAATTTGGATTAGTATCTTATAATTATAATAACTTAATCTTTATGACTTTAAAAACATATTGTTTGGTTAAGAAAACTTAAGTTGAAATAATCTTTGAGTACTTAAAATGACTTCATAAATAATTTAAAAACCATAACATTGATTTATAAATTCTCTTAAAGGCCATTAAGAATTTCCTTAAGTTATTTGAATTATTTAAATTATTTATTTTATATATAAAAAGGGGTTATTTAGGTAACTAACATAGATCTCATTAACGTCTATTGTAGATTCCGATTGCGTAGACGAGGAATATCAAGAGTGTTAATCCGTTCGTGAGCTTAACATTTGGGCACGCATCACGAGGTAATCTCCGATGTCCATCTAAACATAGATCCCGTTAGTATAAAATGAATTGATTACGTGATTATGTGCTTACAAAATTTATAAGTATGGACTACAATTATGGAATATCGACTTAATGCGAATTATGAATATGAAGGACAAAATGAACGACTATGGATTTCGATTATGAATCATGACTATGGACGATGTACGATATGACAAAGATGTTTACTATAACGTTATTATTGTTATTATTAATATCAACTTAGTCACTAAATCTTTTACTCCAGTTATTGAAATCGTTTAATGTCATTTAGTAATGTTATGGTTATTATTATTAATATTATTATTGTTATTATTATTACTATTATTATTATTATGATTATTATTATTATGACTATTATGATTATTATTATTATTATCAGTATTGTTATTAATATTGAGACTTTATGAAAGTTGGAATTGATAATGAAATGATTATGAATCTGAAGTGATAAATGAACTCAAGTGACGATTGTGTTTATGAAATGAGTCATTGAAACCACTATGAATGGATTGAGATTATGATGGATTGAATATGTTCACACTGGATTGAACAAGATGACATAAATGTGTACGTGATTTATGTGATGACTTGAAATTTAAAAGATGTTAATCACGTAAAGTGAAATATCGGAGGAAAATGATGAACAGGTTGCCCTGTATGAGAGGTTCAGCGGCCCCTACAGGTTCTCTGGTTACTATGCTGATTTTTTGTTACTTGTCTTCCTTGTATCTTGTTGTGATCCAAGTAGAAGGGGTGTGCACACTAGGGACTCTGTTATTATGGCCATTATGTTATCCGTAGGTGGTTACAGGGGATTGACCCCGGCCTACAATGTTGAAGTAAGTGGTTACAGGGGATTGACCCCGGCTTACTGGCGTTCTCTTTCCTCTCCTTAAATAATTGGATTAATTATGTGATTATTCACTACATATATATATATATATATATATATATATGTGTGTATGTGTGCTACGATTTTCAACCCTATTAACCTACTAATTTACAATATATTTTCAACTTAAGTATTTTACGGGATGGAGTTGGAATTACTCAGTTTTTCTGATTTTTGGGAGCTTGTCTCTCTTGTTTCTTTTCAATGTATTTGTGCAGGTGGGTGATCGACGGGGGAACAAAAGGGAGATCACTTAGAGTTGTCATCCACTTAGCTTATGATTTAGCTTCCGCTAGAACTCTGAAACACTTAAATAATTAGTAATATTTAATGAACGAATTACTTGGTTGTAAGTATTAATTTGTTTGAATTTAGTATGCTTTAATCTAGCCTTGCATTTATTTCCAAGGAGATAAGTGCGGCGGTACCACGCCCGTTGATTCGAACCCTCGTGGATTTTCCCCCATCTCGAGTTTTATTAAATGAAAAAGGGTTCGGGTTAGCGGGGGTGTTACAAATTGGTATCAGAGCGGAGTTTAGATTAACTAGGGAAAGATTAAAATTATTAAAATATAAAATGAATCAAATAGGTAAAACTTAAAATTGGTTTAGGAAGTCAAAATAATAAAAATATGTAGGAAAAAATGAATTAGGATTAAAATGTGACTTAAGGATTTAGTCTGGGTACGTATGGGTTATATGTATATGTATGAAAGTACTCGCTAAAGGTACTTATTAATTGTTTATGATATTTTATTAGATGGCCAAGACACGTTTGACCGCCAGGAAATGCACCAGGATCCCTCGTCAAGGACCTTACCTTCTAAGGATGAGGGTAGGAGAGTCTGTTTCAGCTTATATTTAAAGGTTACGGTTAACAATGAAGTGTCACCACCTCAACGAAGGCCATGGGCATTCGGATTACCTCACGCCACCTAAACAGGCCAATGTTTTGATTCACACTCTCCCCAACGATGGTCCTTATGCCGGAATCAAGAGCGAATACTCTGATGTTCTGAAAAATGGAAAGCCGAACTATGAACGATACACATTGAAAGGGAAGTGGTATTTCACGTTGAGCCCAACTATAGTGACAATGAAGAAGTAGGAAGCAACCCTGCCTCACCCGTTGTAAATCTCAATGGAGATGGAGATGGAGACGGAGATGAAGGTGAAGACGAGGATCCGTCCGAGTACGCTGACTAGAAACCCATATCTCTAGCCCTAACCCTTAGATTTCTAATTAAAGTCGTAAAAGATCAATTAATGTGTTAATTTAGTTAATGAAGGTGCAACTGATGCTTATTTGACTATTTGAAACAAACTCTTATGTTACTATGAACGAATTGTTATGGCACTTTTGGAGTAATGAATGATGAACTTTTGACATGTGAATTGATTGTGAAATGAACGATGAACTTTTGATATGTGAATTGAGTATGAAATGAATGAATGGTGAGAAGCATGATTATGTGAATTAGCTTTTATATAAGAATCAATGTGAATCGTAGAATACAATGTGAATAACGCAGGTAGCTTATGCAATACGTTTATACGCGATCTAGAGCAAGGCGACAAGAAAACCAAATGGCCGAAACTCCTGAACAAGTTGCAGCACGACTTAGGACTCTTGAGCAACTAGCTCAGAACTTTGGCTTAGTCCTTCAAAACCAGATCAACAACAACCACCATGGAGACGATCCGCAAGCTGCAATGGCGAAAAAGATTTCCGCTTTGAAACCACCAACCTTTGTTGGGAGAGAAGACCCACTACTTCTCGAGAATTGGATAAGAGATTTCGAAAAGATTTTCACGGCTACGGGTACGCCTGAGGCCCAGAAAGTAGACCAAGCAACCTTTTATCTGCATGAAGATGCTGATACTTGGTGGGAAAGTGTAGGACCTACTGTTAAAGCTCAAGAGAACTTTAACTGGGAAGCATTTAAGGTAGCGATTAAGGCTCGATTCTTCCCCGAGCACATTCGTAGCCAGAAGTACAATGAGTTTAGTAGGTTTAACCAGAGTTATAACATGAGTGTGCAAGAGTACGCTCAGAAATTCAATGAGTATGCCCAATTCTGCCCGACTGTAGTGCCAGATGAAGGAACTAAGGCTCAGAAGTTTGAAGACGGACTTAAGTTTGATCTTCAGACTCGAATGGGAGGTAGCACCTCTACTACTTTCGCGGAAGCGTATGCTAAGGCCTCAAACCTGGAGAGAATCTTACAGCGTGAGAGAGAGGTGCTAGGCAGGCACAAAAGGAAAGAACCTATCGGCAACATCAACAGCCAAGGGTACGACAAAAGGCCCAACAATGGTGGAAACAACAACAACAATGGTGGACGCTACAACAACTGCAACAATCAGAATTATGGACAACAGGCCTAGCAAGGAAATAGGAACCAAAAGAACTTTGTTTGCAAAAAGTGTGCCAAGAGTCATCCAGGGTTCACTTGTCAAGGTGAAAGGATCAAGTGTTTCGAGTGTGGAGAAGTAGGTCACAAATCGTTCAACTGTCCCAAGAAGCGAGCTCAAAGTGGACCTATTGGGAACAATGGTAACAATGGAGGTGGAAACAAAATTCAAAACTTCAATAACAACCGCCCCAGTGGAGGAAATGCTGCACAGAACGGGAACCAGAACAACCGCTCTTTTGGAGGTGGAAATGGAAATTATGGAAAGAATAGCAATGGAGGCTACACCAATGGAAGAATCAATGTCATGAGCCGAATTGAAGCTGACACCGATGCCAATGTTGTGACGGGTACATTTCTCGTAAACTCAAACCCTGCTTATGTACTCTTTGATTCTGGAGCGTCTCATTCTTTTATTTTTAGCACTTTTGTTAATAAGTATCCCCTCAAGTCTACCCAGTCTTGTCGAGCCAATATAGCTATGCCCACCGGTGAAACTGTTTCTTGTAAATCTCTTTTCCAAAGTATCCCTGTAGTCATAGCTGGTACTGAATTACCGGCCGATCTTATCCTTTTTGACCTAAAAGACTTTGACGTTATCTTGGGAATGGATTGGTTAGCTAAGTATAAAGCCAAAGTCGAGTGTCATAACCAGAAAATATCTCTTAGAGGACCAAAGGGAAATAGGATATCTTATAAAGGCATAACCTTCCAGCCCGATGTCAAGATAATCTCAGCCCTGAACCTTCAAACCTATCTTAGAAAAGGCTACCCAGTCTACCTGTGTCAAGTAAGGGACGTAAGCGTGGAAAATGAGGAGTTGACTCAAATTCCGGTAGTAAAGGAGTTTCCAGATGTATTTCCCGAAGAGCTTCCAGGAATGCCACCCGAGAGAGAAGTGAGCTTTAAGATCGAGCTAGTCCCTAGAACCGGACCTATCTCTAAGGCTCCGTATCGAATGGCACCTGCAGAAATGCAAGAGTTGAAGGTGCAAATAGAAGAGTTATTGGATAAAGGGTACATTCGACCTAGTGTTTCGCCTTGGGGAGCCCAGGTGTTGTTTGTCAGAAAGAAAGATGGATCATTGAGGTTGTGTATCGATTATAGGGAGTTGAATAATGCCACGGTAAAGAATAAATATCCGCTCCCGAGGATCGACGATTTGTTCGATCAACTTCAGGGTGCAATAGTGTTTTCCAGGATCGATTTACGATTAGGTTATCACCAACTACGAATCGCTGAAGAAGACATCCCTAAGACAGCCTTTCGTACTAGATATGGCCATTATGAGTTCACCGTCATGCCTTTTGGACTCACTAATGCGCCCGCAGCTTTCATGGACCTCATGAATAGGACTTTCCAGCCGTACCTAGACAAGTTCGTGATCGTGTTCATCGACGATATATTGGTGTACTCGAAGGATAGAGAAGAACATGAGGATCAGTTGAGGAAAGTTTTGGAGATTCTTCGAGAAAGGTAATTGTACGCGAAGTTCTCGAAGTGTGAATTTTGGTTGGAAAAAGTTTCATTTTTGGGTCATGTGATAACAAAAGAAGGCGTTTCCGTAGATCCATCGAAGATTCAAGCAGTGACCAATTGGCCTCAACCTAAGAACGTCACCGAAGTACGGAGTTTCTTGGGTTTAGCTGGATATTACCGGAGATTTGTGAATGATTTTTCGAGAACGGCTCAACCTCTCACTAACCTGATGAAGAAAACAACAAAATTTCATTGGGATGATAAGTGTGAAGAAGCGTTTCAAGAGCTGAAGAAGAGACTCACAACAGCCCCAATATTGACTTTACCCTCTGGAGTAGAAGGATTTGAAGTTTACAATGATGCCTCAAAGAAAGGTTTTGGGTGTGCCTTGATGCAACATGGTAAAGTAGTGGCCTATGCGTCGAGACAACTCAAACCGCATGAGCAAAATCACCCTACTCATGACTTGGAGTTAGGAGCAATCGTGTTTGCGCTGAAAATCTGGAGACATTATTTGTATGGAGTGCAATGCAAGGTCTATACAGATCACAAGAGTTTGAAGTATCTGTATACGCAAAAGGAGTTGAATATGAGACAGAGACGTTGGCTCGAGCTTATAAACGACTATGATTTGAAGATAGTGTATCAAGAGGGAAAAGCGAACAAAGTGGCTGACGCGTTGAGTAGGAAGAGTGCTCATTCGCTAAACGTGTTGATTTTGACTGATGAACTGTGTGAGGAGATTAAGAGATTGAGTATGGAAATAGTTGAGCCCGGTTATGTGAAAGCTCAGTTGAATGCTCTTACTGTTGGACCGGACATATTTGAGGAGATTCGGGTGAAACAAGCTGCAGATAAGTGGTTAAGCAAGTTAAGAGAGATGAAGGAATGTGGTCAAGCACCAGAGTTCGAGATCGACGGCAATGGCGTTGCAAAGTATAAACGGAGATTGTGTGTGCCACAGGATGAGGAACTCAAGACGAGAATCCTAAGGGAAGCCCATAGTTCGCCGTATTCCATACATCCAGGAGGAGATAAGCTTTATAAGGATTTGAAAAAGCATTTTTGGTGGCCTAGGATGAAGCAAGAAGTAGCCGACTTTGTCGCAAAATGTTTAACATGCCAGAAGGTGAAAATACAACATATGAAGCCTGGAGGAAAATTGCAACCGTTGGAAGTGCCAGGATGGAAATGGGAATCTATATCTATGGATTTCATCATGGGATTACCGAATACGAGGTCGGGAAAGAATGCAATATGGGTAATAGTGGACCGTTTGACTAAGACGGCAAGATTCGTGGCAATGAAGGATACTTGGTCGTTGAAACAGTTGGCGGATGCTTACTTTAACGAGGTGGTTAGGCTACATGGTGTTCCGAAGGACATCGTTTCGGATAGGGACTCGAGATTCTTATCTAAGTTCTGGAAACAGCTTCAGACAGCCGTGGGTACACTATTGAAATTCAGCACAGCCTTCCACCCAGCAACAGATGGTCAAACGGAGAGAACCATTCAGACCTTGGAGGATATGTTGAGACCATGCGTGATGGATTTCGGAGTATTTTGGGATGATCATTTGATGTACATTGAGTTCTCGTATAACAACAGTTATCACTCGAGCATAGGAATGGCACCTTATGAGGCATTGTATGGACGGAAATGTAGAAGTCCTATATGTTGGAGCGATGTCAACGAGTCGTTGAATTTGGGACCAGAAATGATAGAAGAGACTACCAACAAGGTGAAGTTGATTCAGGAGCGTATGAAAGCAGCTCAGGATCGACAAAAATCGTATGCTGATCAAAGGAGACGAGATTTAGAGTTTGAAGTTGGAGAAAAAGTGTTGCTGAAAGTTTCACCAACCAAGGGAGTAATGAGGTTCGGTAGGAAAGGAAAGTTGAGTCCTCATTATGTCGGACCTTATGAGATACTCAAAAGAATTGGGGAAGTGGCCTATAGATTAGCCTTGCCCACAGAGTTAGCCAATGTTCATAATGTCTTTCATGTGTCTCAACTTCGTAAATATGTCCCTGACCCCTCCCATGTCATCCAACCTGAAACCATTGAACTAGATGAGACCCTCACCTTTGAAGAACGTCCTGTTAGAATCCTTGATTCCAAAACGAGAAATACCCGGAATAAGGCAGTAAAGTTAGTCAAAGTTTTGTGGTCTAATCATCAAACCGAGGAAGCAACTTGGGAAGCAGAAGACGACATGAGAAAGCGTTATCCTGAACTTTTTTCTGAGGTACGATTATCGAGTTTCGGGGACGAAACTCCTTAAGGGGGACCGAATGTAATACTAACAAAGCGCAAAGCTTCTATTTCGTTAATATTAAATATCTAACTTTCAAGTTCGAGGACGAACTTTATTTTTAAGGAGGAGTAGATGTAATACCCCGAATTTTCAAAGATTATTTTATTATTTATTAAGGTTTAATATTATTTATTTGATAACTATGTTTATTAAAATAATGATTTCATTTAGTTTTGATTTATTTAACAAGTTTTATTTAAATGATTATTTCTAAAATAATTTAATTATGGTAAATTAAACTCTTTATTTTTTATTATGGGTATCTTTGTACAAGTTGTCCATCCATTTTAGTAATCCAAAGCCCAAATACAAGTCCATATCCATATTTCTTTTAGCCAAAAAGAAAAAGGAAAATAAAACAAAAAAAAAACTAAGAGAAAGGGGTGAAAACTGATTCACCATCTTCCTTCCCTCCCTTCTCTCACGTATGAATTCTAGCTCAAAGGAGCAAATTTTTCAACACAAAAGTTCAACCTTTGTCAGTACAAATTGAAACTCAAACCACAATTTTCAGACATTAGGGGTAAATTTTCAAAGAGCTACCACCATAGCCTCACCTCCACCATTAATGGAGCTTGACCAAAGCTCAAAATTTTTGACCGAACTCCTCTATAAATACTGAACTTTATTCACCCCAATTGCTCAAGCAAACAAACTTCAAAGGTTTGCTTCAATCTCTTTCCCTTCTCTTCTAATTTATGATTTTGTTTTGGAAATTTAAAATAAAAAAAAAAAAATTTAACCCACCATTGAACTCCTCCTCTGTCACGATGAACCACCACGACGAACCACCTGAGCCAATCGGACCCACGCCACCCAACCGCCAGCCTCGAACCCAGCTCTTCCTTCCTTTTGTTTTTTTTCTCTTGGTTTTTGTCAACTGATTCTTTGAATCAGTAATTCAGTAAACCACCCCTTTCCCTTTTTTTTTAAATGACTTTTGACTTTTTTTTTTAAAACAAAACAAAGTCTAATTTTGATTAATTAATTTGGATTAGTATCTTATAATTATAATAACTTAATCTTTATGACTTTAAAAACATATTGTTTGGTTAAGAAAACTTAAGTTGAAATAATCTTTGAGTACTTAAAATGATTTCATAAATAATTTAAAAACCATAACATTGATTTATAAATTCTCTTAAAGGCCATTAAGAATTTCCTTAAGTTATTTGAATTATTTAAATTATTTATTTTATAAATAAAAAGGGGTTATTTAGGTAACTAACTTAGATCTCATTAACGACT
This sequence comes from Beta lomatogona, assembly GCA_947646795.1. Lineage (NCBI taxonomy): Eukaryota > Viridiplantae > Streptophyta > Magnoliopsida > Caryophyllales > Amaranthaceae > Beta > Beta lomatogona. The sequence continues at coordinate 221,424 of CANSNZ010001043.1, forward strand.
ATTGTAGATTCCGATTGCGTAGACGAGGAATATCAAGAGTGTTATTCCGTTCGTGAGCTTAACTTTTGGGCACGCATCACGAGGTAATCTCCGATGTCCATCTAAACATAGATCCCGTTAGTATAAAATGAATTGATTACGTGATTATGTGCTTACAAAATTTATAAGTATGGACTACAATTATGGAATATCGACTTAATGCGAATTATGAATATGAAGGACAAAATGAACAACGACTATGGATTTCAATTATGAATCATGATTATGGACGATGTACGATATGACAAAGATGTTTACTATAACGTTATTATTGTTATTATTAATATCAACTTAGTCACTAAATCTTTTACTCCAGTTATTGAAATCGTTTAATGTCATTTAGTAATGTTATGGTTATTATTATTAATATTATTATTGTTATTATTATTACTATTATTATTATTATGAATATTATTATTATGACTATTATGATTATTATTATTATTATCAGTATTGTTATTAATATTGAGACTTTATGAAAGTTGGAATTGATAATGAAATGATTATGAATCTGAAGTGATAAATGAACTCAAGTGACGGTTGTGTTTATGAAATGAGTTATTGAAACCACTATGAATGGATTGCGATTATGATGGATTGAATATGTTCACACTGGATTGAACAAGATGACATAAATGTGTACGTGATTTATGTGATGACTTGAAATTTAAAAGATGTTAATCACGTAAAGTGAAATATCGGAGGGAAATGATGAACAGGTTGCCCTGTATGAGAGGTTCAGCGGCCCCTACAGGTTCTCTGTTACTATGCTGATTTTTTGTTACTTGTCTTCCTTCTATCTTGTTGTGATCCAAGTAGAAGGGGTGTGCACACTAGGGACTCTGTTATTATGGCCATTATGTTATCCGTAGGTGGTTACAGGGGATTGACCCCGGCCTACAATGTTGAAGTAAGTGGTTATAGGGGATTGACCCCGGCTTACTGGCTTTCTCTTTCCTCTCCTTAAATAATTGGATTAATTATGTGATTATTCACTGTATATATATATATGTGTATGTGTGCTACGATTTTCAACCCTATTAACCTACTAATTTACAATATATTTTCAACTTAAGTATTTTACAGGATGGAGTTGGAATTACTCAGTTTTTCTGATTTTTGGGAGCTTGTCTCTCTTGTTTCTTTTCAATGTATTTGTGCAGGTGGGTGATCGACGGGGGAACAAAAGGGAGATCACTTAGAGTTGTCATCCACTTAGCTTATGATTTAGCTTCTGCTGAACTCTGAAACACTTAAATAATTAGTAATATTTAATGAACGATTTACTTGGTTGTAAGGATTAATTTGTTTGAATTTAGTAGGCTTTAATCTAGACTTGCATTTATTTCCAAGGAGATAAGTGCGGCGGTAGCACGCCCGTTGATTCGAACCCTCGTGGATTTTCCCCCATCTCGAGTTTTATTAAATGAAAAAGGGTTCGGGTTGGCGGGGGTGTTACACTACTCCTCCTCATTCCTTCTATTTCCCATTTGTAAACTATATAATGAAAAAAAATATTCAGAAACATTGTTATAATTAAGACATGATCTAGTACGATAAACCTTAATTAAACGCAAAATATAGAGACTTATTGAATCATCATAAAATTATTAAAATCAACTCTTACTAGTTCAAACTGATCCATAAACATGACAGCTAAAAAAATAACAATAAAAACATGAACATAAATAAGGTTATCTATCATAGTTCATTAGCATCTTGAAATTTTTCTTCCGCTTCCATCCAATCCCATAAAGTGTCATCATAATCTGAGTCTTCTCGAATCTGCTCGTTGAATTCATGAAGTAGAGTTGCATTTGCATCCAATACTGTAGGTTCTATGTCCTCTCTCGACAGGGCATTATCTTCATCTCCAACTCTTACAGAGGAACTTAGGTCATGATTATTTAGTTCACACCCGTATGAGTTTCCAACTTCTCCACCATATTCTTCCCCCCCCCCCATCATAAAATTCCTTTGGAATTGCATTCATAACATAATTCAAACCGGAGATAATAGGATCTGGAGCATACCAAACCTGATGCACTTGAGAAGGTAAGACAAAAGGATCATTAACTGAGCAAAACCTATTCATATAACACAAGGGAGGCCGCAATCATCTTTTTCTACTTGGTACCACTCGCATCGAAACAAAACAACACTGAACTTAGACCAATACTTCAGTTCAATTATTTCAAGTACTGAACCATAATAAGTGACATTTCATAAAATAGGATTTTTGTCCTTTGAGCTCGCGAAGCTAGGAGTTAATGTTGTCAAAGTAACACCGCTATTTTGAGTCTTGCATCTAGCATCACGTGATTTAGTGCAAAATATATAGCCATTAACATAGTAGCCTGCATATCTCCTTCCTATGGCACTAGGACACTTCGCTAACCAGAATATATGATATGGAACATTGTTCGCGATAGCTTTGTCTTTTAACCAATTAGCAAATTCATGGCTATGGTCTTGTGCTTGAGCCCATTTACTTTTTCTTGGTAAGCAATTAATATAGAGTTCATGTTCTCTGCATCATTACGTCACAAAAAAATAAAATATGTAAAATATGTAAGTAGTAGGAAAAATCTCAAACTTAATCTTTAAGGGTATCATCTTACTTGATAAACTCGTTAACTTCTTTGCTGTCAGTATTAAATAAGGCGTAGCAATGTGCTTGCTGAATTGATAAAGTATCTAAGGTGAACAACTTGCCTTTTCTGCGTTTCTTCCCTCCTAATGGATGACCAGTAACAATAAAAATGACTGCACCCAAATTACCTACACTAGAATCAGCTTCAGCATCATTCGAACCCGCAAATGGTCTTTTCTTTACTCCTCCTAACATGTAAATAGAGCAGAAGTTTGCACACTCATCTAACCAGTATCCTTGTGCAATGGACCCCTCTGGACGACTTCGATTCCTCACATATGACTTCAGTTTACACAGGTATCTTTCTATACTCCACATTGTTTGCCCATGAATAGGACCTCCCAGCCTCACCTCATCCACTAGATGAATAGGTAAATGCACCATAATGTCAAAAAATGATGGCTTAAAAATCTTCTCGAATTCACAAAGTACTTCAGCTGTCTCTGTTTGCAGTTTCTCAAGGTCCTTACGTGCAATAACTTTGCTGCATAGCTTTCTAAAAAAGGCACCTAACCTTATTAGTGGAATAGCTACATGCTTAGGCAACGATTTTCTAACAGCAACTTGAAGTAAATAATGTAATATGATGTGACCGTCATGAGTTTTATAACCAGTAACTTTTCTTTCAGAAGAGCACACACATCTAGATATGTTAGATGCACAACCATATGGCAATTTAGTTTCTTTTAGGCCTCGACAAAATATGTCTTTTTCCTCAGAAGACATTGAAAAACATGCTTTTTTTTAATAGAAAACATGTTTACCATTAGCAGAAAGTTGAGGATGCAACTCCTTCTTGAAGCCCAACTGTAAAAGGTCAAATCTACCTTGTGCATGATCTTTTGGTTTTCCTTTGATATCCAACAAAGTCCCAAGAACATTATCACAAATGTTTTTTTTTCAATTTGCATCACATCAAGATTGTGTCGACATGAATTATGTTGCCAATATGGCAAATCAAATAAAATTGACAACTTCTTCCAATGACAATCAGGGTCATTTCTACGCTTCACTGTTTTCCCAAATGAATTCACAAAATCTGACAACTCAGCATACACTTGGACCCTTGATAACGGCTTTGGTGCATGTCTCTTCTCGACTTTTCGTTGAGATCCTTCTTATTGCTTCTCCAAGGATGATTTGCAGCTAACCTACTCCGAAAGTCCATATAACATAGCTTCTTACTGTTCTTTAAGGACAAATGAGTAGTTTCATGATTACAATCTGGACATGCAAACTTGCCCTTTATTTTTCACCCTGACAACATCGAGTATCCAGAAAAGTCGCTAATAGTCCACATTAGGGCAGCATGCAATTGAAATCTTTCATTTTTATATTTATCATGCGTTTCAAGCCTAATATTCCACAAATCTTTTAACTCCTCAATTAAAGGCTGCATGTAAACATCAATATTATTTCCAGGAGACTCAGGACCAGGAATCAACAAGGACAAAATAAATAATTCTTGCTTTATGAACATCCAAGGTGGCAGTTGTAATTGATTAAAATCACTGGCCATGTGCTATGTGCAATACTCATTGTCCGAAAAGGATTAAAACCATCACTAGCCAATCCCAACCTTACATTCCTTGATTCATTTTTAAAATCAGGATACGATAAATCAAACTCCTTCCACGCCAATCCGTCGGCAGGATGACGTAAATACTCATCTTCGATACGACCATCATCATGCCATGTCATGAATTTGGCAGTCTCATAACACATAAATAGTCTCTGGAGCCTAGGTTTCAATGGAAAATGCCATAACACCTTAGCGGGAATTCTTGACTTTTTCTTAGAAGCTTTGTTACTTCCGCTTTCTTCTTTTTCATCTTGTTGTTTCCACTTACTGGTGTGACAAACATGACATTCTTCATCATTTTCAAACTCCTTCCAATACAACATGCAATCGTTTGGGCACGCGTATATTTTCTTGTAATTAAGCCCCAAATCCCTCATAATACTTTTAGCTCTATTAAAGTCAATAGGTATCTTGGCCTCAGGAAGTAACTCCCTCAATAATTTGAGGAGATCATCAAATGCCACATTAGAAAGTCCGTGAAGCGTCTTAAAGAGAAAAAGCCTAATAATGAAAGATAGCAGAGAGAAGTTCTTACAACCAGAAAACAACTCCTGCTTTCCCTCTTCCAGAAGCTCATTTGGTCCCTCTAAATTTCTTGTCCCTGCTAGCGTATCCCAAAATCGATCATGCAATAATTTATCAAAATTATCATGCATGTTAAGGTCTTCTTCATTATTGGCTACATCATTGTAGTTCATGTGTAGTGGTTCCTCTCCATGGAAAGTCCAAACATAATAACAAAATCATCTACTTTTAAATGATCAAATACTTCACTTCTACAATACCAATAACGATTTTTACACCGCCTCCATGGACACCTAATTTGACTCCCACGAGTTGCTTTAGCAAATGTTGCATTGAGAAAATTAATGACGCCATTTTCAAACTCATCCAATCGTCTACGTAAATACATCCAATGCCTATCTTCCCCCATGACTGAAATTTTTTAACAATAGGCTACCATAAGTTTTTTTTTGAAACACAAGATGGAAAATAAAAACATTATGTGTTTAACAAGAATTTAAAAATGTTAAACCCACAATATACAATAGTAATAACAGTACAGGAAACTTGACATTAGTATTAAAAATTAAAAGCGTAAATTCTAGGGAATAAAATAAGAAGTAGCAGCATATACTAGTAGATTATTTTACTCGAAACATAGAGAAAGATTAACCCCACAACCTTAATCTTTCCAAATTAATGTAACCACTTTTTGTTTGATAGCAGGAAAGTAACAATAAAATACAAGCAAAAATAAAGGTCAAAAGTTTAAAAAGATACAAGACTTTGAACACCATGGTTGAAGTATTAAATCAATATTCACCAAAAATAAAACACCCATCACAAATTTAGCTCTGAACTAAAAATACCCACTATGATACCATTGTTGTGTATAGAATATTAAAAATACATCATCTTACCTTCAAGCTTCATGATTATGAACCAAGATCTAAGCTTTTGCAAACAATTTAGTAGATTTAGCGAGCAAAGTTCCTGATCATGCGATTTTTTTTAATTTGAGAAGAATTAAAGAAAAGGAAGTAGATGACGTCAGCTCGGAGATTGGACTCCTGATACAAGAAAGTACTAGAGAAGAGGGACGGTTCAACTTACTTTCTCTCTCTGTTGTTTCATATGAGTTTTTAGTTTTATGTTTTTTTTTTCTTTTTTATTAACTAGTTGGCGCTAGTATTGAGAGCCCAAAAATGAAATAAAACCCGCCCAAGTTTTTAGCCAAAAAAATCCCGCTTTCCCTAACTCGTGTTTGGAGTATCCATAACAATTTATAAATGTTGCATATAATATAACTATAGGCAACACTCTTTGGAAAAGTGCTCGTATGGGAAATTTGGAATGCAACGCTTCTTAAAAAGTGTTGCACTATGTAATAATAAGCAACGCTTTGATTAAAAGTGTTGTAATTGATATTATGCTTACTTCAATTGCAACATATAAGAAAAGTGTTGCACCAAAGTTGTTGCATTAAACATGTTTTCTCTCTTTCCTCTCTTTCACACCACAACCAGGACTCAAGCTCCGGCCGTCATCATCTCCGCGCGTCATCATCTCCGCGTGCATCTTCACTTGTGTTTTTGTTCTCTTCGTAGCATAATTCCTCTCTCTGCCTCGCTCGTCGCTAGATTGCACCAATTCCTCGCTCGTCGCACATCTAGGGTTTCAGCTTTTTTTTATTAATTTCAAAACACAACTTCCTAATTCCTAAATATCAAGTCTTCCTTTAATTTACCTAGGGTTTGATATTAATTTAGATAGTTCATTAATTTGTGGATCTAGGGTTAGATTTCAAAATTGTAATTTAGGTAGTTGATTAAATCGTGTCTTTATGGTTTATTTTGCTTCGAGTTTGTTTATTTTGTTTTATTAATTTCCAGATTGTAATTGTTTATTCGTGTTTTTAATAATTTTTTGGTTTAATTTGTGTGTAATTTCTTTGTAGTTTTTGGTTATTTTTCGGCTTAATGTTCGTATAAGTGTTTTTGTAATTTTTGGTTATTTTTTGGGATTAATTATTTGAAGCATCAATGTCAATTTTTTTAATTGCAATTGAGGTTAATTGATTTTTGTTTTATTTCATTATTGTTTTTTAATTGCGTATAAGTGTTTTTGTGTTGGAATGTCTTCTGTTTTAAATTTATTTATTTAATTTTTATAATTGCTTTTGCAAATTTTATTGCGTTCGATTTTGTTGGAATTGAGTTGGTGATACATATGGATTAAGCACATGAGAGCATGAGTTCAGAGAAGTTAAGATTCGGTTTTAAAAGAGCTAAAAAAAATTACCCGGTTTGTTCTAAGACAAACAACCACCACTTTCACAGCCCAACAACCACCGAACAAGGCTAAGACAAGGTGGAACAACTTGTCCTACAACCTACTTTACGTGCTTAGCTCTCACCTCAACGAATGACAAGCAAACAACAAAGATTTTAGATAAACAAAACCAACCCGGTTTTGGATAGAAAACACACTTGTTTTCTAAAGGAGATAACTCTCTGGTTTTCATTAATCCAAGCTGAGATTTCACAAACAAGCTTATAACTATTTATAGTACAATATTTCAAAATTTCGTGGCCAACAAAGATATACAAATACTATTAAAATAAGCTAAAAGTTGGAAGAGCTGCTGAACCCGGTTTTATGACCTTTCTGCATCTTTCTGCCAATATCTCATGATTAGCTTACCCAATGGCCACGAAACCAATGGGAGAGTTTCCTACACTTGAAGATCTTTCCATCCATTGGTCACACGCCCCAAAATGTAGAGAAATGGCTGCTACACATTGATTTCTTCTTCAGGCTTTTTTCCTTCTTTTCTACATGCTGCCCAGCAGCCTTTGTGGACTTTTCTTCATTGAGTGGCTCAAGGCAAGCAGTTGCATCATGCTTTGATAAGCAACTAGCTTAAGCACATAGGTGACTAAGCACCTTACAAAAAATCAGAAGAAAAGATTAACAAAAACGTTACAAAAGATGTTCTAAAAACCGGCTAAACATCTAACAATGTTTAACTAACACTCTAGGATACTTAGTGCTAATTAAACTTAAAAATTGAACTTCTAAAACATTGTTATCATCATTTACAAGAAGATTAGTAATAGGATTAACGGAGCTAGATGATCCTGCATCATTCTCTCCCTCTTGGGAAGAATCTTCTTGTAAATCGAGATCTTCATCTATGAATGGAGCTAGATCACCAATGTTGAAGGTTGCTGAAATGTTACCCATTTTACTAGGTAACTCGATCTTATAAGCATTGTTGTTGATCTTCTCCAACACCTTGAAAGGACCATCACTCCTAGGCATCAGCTTGTTCTTCCTTCTTGATGGAAATCGTTCCTTCCTTAGGTGTAACCATACTAGATCTCCTGTTGTAGAGCACTTCTTTTCGGTTCTTGTTTGCTCTAATCTTGTAGGCTTCATTCACCTTCTCAATCCTGGTTTTGATTTGTTCATGTAGCTTCTTCATCACTTTGGCCTTCACTTCAGGTTCTTTGCTACTATGCACGTCAATAGGAAAGGGAAGTAAATCAATAGGACTTAAAGGATTAATCCCATAGTTTACCTCGAATGGTGAGTGTTTTGTAGCATAAGTTGGAGATCTATTGTAAGCAAACTCAGCATGAGCTAGCTTTAGATCCTAATCTCTTTGAGACTTGTTCACCAACGTTCTTAACAAGGTTGTTAAGGTCCTATTTGTCACCTCGGTTTGGCCATCAGTTTGTGGATAAGTCGTAGTACTAATGAGGAGCTTAGTACCCAGCATCTTCCACAAGGTCTTCCAAAAATAACTTAAGAACTTCACGTCCTTATCTGAAATAATGGACCTAGGAACACCATGAAGACGTATAACATCTTTAAAGAACAAATCAGCGACATGAATAGCATCATCAATTTTATTACAAAGAATAAACTGAGCCATTTTAGAGAATCTATCCACGACCACCATGATTGCATCCTTACCCCTTTGAGTTCTAGGCAAAGCTACAATGAAATTCATGCTAACATCTTCCCATGGTTGATCTGGAATGGTAGGGGCGTATAGAGACCTTGATGAAAGGTACTCTTAGTCTTATGACATGCAGAACAACGAGCAAGAACTCCATGAACATCACCAGCTAGCTTTGGCCAATAAAAGTGCTCTTGGAGCACGTCTACTGTTTTTGTTGATGCCAAAATGACCAGCTAGGCCTCCTCCATGCACTTCACGTATCAATAGTTCCCTTAGGGAACACTTTGGAATGCATAGCTTGTTGTTCTTGAAAAGAAAGCCATCTTGCAATGAATAGGCGCCAAATGCACCTTCTTTGAAGATTGGTGAGAAATCTGGATCTTCCAAATACAACTCTTTAAGATGTGAAAATCCAAGAACTCGTGCCTCCATAAGAGAAAGCATAGAATGCCTCCTTGACAATGCATTTGCAACAGTGTCAGAAACTCCAGTTTTATATTTTGAAACAAAATTAAAAGATTGGAGCAATTCAACCCATTTGGCATGTCTTGGATTGAGCTTATGCTGGCCATTGATGTATTTTAGAGCTTGGTGATCCGAATGCAACACGAACTGAGCTGGTCTCAAATAATGAGTCCAATGCTCCAAAGCGAACCATGGCATAGAACTCCTTGGCATAAGTGTTGTAGTTGAGTCTTGAATTATTAAGCTTCTCACTAAAGTAGGCAATGGGACGCCCACCTTGAGTAAGAACTGCCCCAATTCCAACTCCACTTGCATCACATTCAACCTCGAATACTTGATTGAAATCTGGAATGGCTAGGATAGGTGCTTCACTTAGCTTGTTTTCAAGAGCTTCAAAAGCTACTTGGGCTGCTGGCGTCCAAGTGAAAGACCCCTTCTTGATGCACTCGGTTAATGGAGCTAACAAAGTGCTAAAATCTTTGATGAACCTCCTATAAAATGAAGCTAAACCATGAAAACTTCTCACCTCCGTGACATTCTTAGGCATAGGCCATGATTTGATTGCCTCCACCTTGGCTTCATCCATAGCTATTCCATCTTTGGAGATAATGAATCTCAAAAACGAAACACTAGGAGTGAAAAACTCGCACTTCTCCATCTTGGCATATAGCTTCTTTTCCCTCAATTTTGAGAAAAACCTTTCTCAAATGTTGTAAATGTTCATGTTCATCTTTACTATACACAAGAATGTCATCAAAATACACTACAACAAATAGTCCAATGAAGGGCCTCAATACCTCGTGCATAAGCCTCATGGATGTGCTAGGAGCATTAGTTAAACCAAAGGGCATCACACGCCATTCAAACAAGCCTCCCTTGGTTTTAAACGCTGTTTTCAATTCATCACCTTCTTTAATTCTGATTTGGTGATAACCACTCCTTAAATCAATTTTAGAAAAGATTTTAGAACCATGTAGCTCATCTAACAAATCGTCAAGTCTAGGAATAAGATACCTATACTTAACTGTGATATTGTTAATGGCTCTACAATCAACACCCATCCTCATAGTTCCATCTTTCTTTGGCACTAAAAGATCCGGTACAGCACATGGACTTAAACTCTCTTTCACGAATCCTTTAGCTAAAAGTTCACTCACTTGCTTTTGTAACTCTTTAGCTTCTTCAGGATTACATCTATAGGCTGGTTTATTTGGTAATGGGGCTCTAGGAATAAGGTCAATTTGGTGTTCAATTTCCCTAAGAGGTGGTAAACCATTTGGCAAATCATTAGGGAAAACGTCCCTAAATTCCTTCACTAATGGTTTCACTCTTTCATGAATTTCAGTTCTAACTAATTTATTTTCATCCAAAAACAACAACAAATACATAGTCTTCCCCTTTTCAATGGCCTTTTCAATTTGTGGTTTAGAAAGGATTAAGGTTTTTTTGGTGCTGGTTTGATGTTTAGAGGTAGGTTCGGCTTTTTTGTGGTGCTAGTGTATGTGTTTGGTTTAGATGGTTTAAGAACAATCTTTTTAGAATTATGCATAAAGGAATAAGTGTTAGTTTTTCCATTATGAATAGTTTCTTTATCAGATTGCCAAGGCCTTCCTAACAACAAATGACATGCATCCATAGGTAATACATCACACAACACTTCATCTTTGTAAGAATCACCGAAAGAAAAGCTAATTAAAGCTTGTTTAGTTACCTCAACATTGCTGCCATCATTAAGCAAATGAAGCTTATATGGTTTTGGATGATTAAAAGTTGAATGGTTAAGCTTCTCCACCATAGTTGTAGATGCCACATTGGTACAGCTACCTCCATCAATGATCATAGAACAAAGGCGACCTTAACAAGGCACTTTGTTTAAAAAATCTGGTCCCTTTGGTTAGGAACCTCCTCCATTGCTTCTTTTGTATGAAGAACCCTTCTCAAAACAAGAGAAAGATGCTCCCCTTCAACTGGTTCAATGATCTCCTCCTCCTCTTCCTCGTCACTTTCTCCTTGCTTAGCATCCGGCACCTTTGCATTTTCTTGGTTTTGAATGGATGCTTCAATGGTTTCAATGTCAATAAGAATCATCACCCTCTTATTTGGACATTCAGCTTGGTAGTGACCATAACCATGGCACTTGTAACACTTCACGTTGGATTTGTCACGTGAATCAGCCACCTTCTTCCCTTTGTCCACCACCTTGCTTGTATCCCCTTTTGGAGTGTAAGGAGAATTGGTTTTGAAATAGCTAGGACCTCCTTTAGAAGTGTAAGAAGTCCCGCTCTTCTGCACGCCCTTCTTCTTCTTTTCAGCTTGATGTTTTTACACTCTGAAAGCTAGTTTGAAGAGCACATCCAAAGTAGTGTATGGTTGCAGCTCCAACTTCCTTGAAATGCTCTTATCAAGACCACCAATAAAACGAGCCATAGTTTGCTCTTCACGTTCTTGCACATCCAGCTTCATCATGAGCTTTTCAAACTCATGGATGTATGTTTCAACATTCTTAGAACCTTGTCTTAAAGATGAGAGTTGATTGTAAAGATCAAGGGTATATGTAGATGGTAAAAATCTCTCCCTCGTATGCTTTTTAAGCTTCTCCCAACTACACACCTTACTCTTTCTTTTTCGGTTTCTAAGGAGTACTACATTCTCCCACCATAATGAAGCATACCCCTTAAGGTGGAACAACTTGTCCTACAACCTACTTTACGTGCTTAGCTCTCACCTCAACGAATGACAAGAAAACAACAAAGATTTTAGATAAACAAAACCAACCCGGTTTTGGACAGAAAACACACTTATTTTCTAAACGAGATAAATCTCTGGTTTTTCATTAATCGAAGCTGAGATTTTACAAGCAAGCTTCTAACTATTTATAGTACAATATGTCAAAATTTCGTACCCAACAAAGATCTACAAATACTATTAAAATATGCTAAAAGTTGGAAGAGCTGCTGAACCCAGTTTTATGACCTTTCTCCATCTTTCTGCCAATATCTCATGATTAGATTATCCAATGGCCACGAAACCAATGGGAGGGTTTCCTACACTTGAAGAGATTTCCATCCATTGGTCACACGCCCCAAAATGTGGAGAAATAGCTGCTACACATTGATTTTTTCTTCACGCTTTTTTCCTTCTTTTCTACATGCTGCCCAGCAGCCTTTGTGAACTTTTCTTCATTGAGTGGCTCAAGGCAAGCAGCTGCATCATTCTTTGATAAGCAACTAGCTTAAGCACATAGGTGACTAAGCACCTTACAAAATTTCAGAAGAAAAGATTAACAAAAACGTTACAAAAGATGTTCTAAAAACGGGTTAAACATCTAACAATGTTTAACTAACACTCTAGGATACTTAGTGCTAATTAAACTTAAAAATTAAACTTCTAAAACATTGTTATCACTATTTACAAGAAGATTAGTAATAGGATTAACGGAGCTAGATGCTCCTGCATCAGTTGGAATGGTTGCAAGTTCTCTTTTAAATGCTGTACGCAGATCTTTTTTTTTTTTTAATTCAATATGACCCTAACTGATCCGGTGAGAGCTTAAAATCCAATCAGTTAACTTACATAACTTATCCGTTTTTGTGCTATGAACCGAATTAGTTAACTTTCCACTACTACTCCATCCTTAAGTAATCCGGTTCAATTTCGCATCAGTTAAGCCCAATTTGACTAGATTAGTTGGGATTTTTTCAACTATTGTTTCAAGAATGTTGGCTTGTTTAAGAGAATAGACCGTGCCTTTTGCTTGTAGACTTTATTTCACCTTCTTGCCATGTTTGATAGTTTTGGACCACATTTCAATGATGTTTTCAATCTCATTATCATTCTTGTTCATGACAGGACCTCCGGCTCCGACATCTAGTCTTATTTTGAAGGAGGGACTCAACACAAGATAGAAATTTTGGTGTAAGATCCATTTAGGAATTCCATGCTGAGGGCATTCTCTATGATATTCCTTAAACCGCTCCCAAATTTCACACAAACCTTCATTCCTTTTGTTTTGCTTGAAACCTTGGATCTTTACTCTTAACTCTACGATTTTCCTTTATGGGAAGAATCAATGAAGAAAAGCCGATGTGATCTCGGCCCAAGTTGTCAAAGAATTTGGCTTAACCTCCTTATCGAGCCAATCTCGAGCCTTTCCTTTCAAAGAGAACTCGAATAGCTTCATCAAAAGGAACTCCTTACTCACACCTTTCACCTTGAATGTATCACAATACTTTTCAAACTCCTTCAATTGGTTGTGTGGAGATTCACTTTTTTTGCCACAAAATTTATGGTTTTCGATGATGAGTTGTATAAGGGCGAGTCAAATATTAAAGTCATTTGCTTGAGATATCTTATCCCAAAAGTTGCACGATAAGCACCAGGAGTGCTCAACTCCTTCAAAGGCCTATTGTGGTTCTCCGCCATTTCTTGAGAACCTTCTCGTTCAATTGGAGGCGGAGAAACGGATAATGAGCATGATCTTGCTCTTACTCTCAATCATCTTATCATTTTCTCAATCTCTTGATCAAATGGTACTAAGTATCTTGATCTTGTCGTATCTCTTTACATAAAACAAAGCTCAGAGAAATGTTAGCAATAACTAGCAAGAGGCAAATAAAGATTTTGACTAATTTCTTGTGTTTTTTTTTTTTTTTTTTTTTTTTTTTGTTTTTATAAAGAAGAAAGAAAGTAAAAATGAACTAGGCTTATGCAAGAACTAATTGCTCAAGTCTACGCCCTTTCCCGACAACAGGCCATTTTAAAGAAGGGAAAAGCAAGGCCGTGTGTAATTAAGCAAACCCCTCTACTAAACAATATTTGCAAAACCTAAATTACAAAAACTAGTGTAGTGGCAAGAAAGGTTCAATCCACAAGGAATGGTGATTTGTGTATCTAATTCTCCTATACATAACCTAATTTGGAAGCAAGTTTGGGTTGCAATCATCTCTATTACTATACTTTGTAAATAACAAATAAAAACAAGTAAAACTAGGATATGCATATAGGAAAAGTGCTTGGGGAATTTGGATCCATAACTAAGCTAAGCAATTGGGAGGATAAGAATGTGTAGACACAAAATCATGTCTCTCCATTTAATATGCATTGATGAAACATGTCGTCGTCCTAATTGGTCCGGTCGAAAGACAGCAATCTGAAAAGCTAAGCCTAAAATCGGTTTAAGAAACTAAAGTCTATTTATTTGCTTGAAATGATTCCGAGCCCACATTTAAGAACCCAATTAATCATTCATGATAATTAATTGTATTTTCATGCCCATTCTCATTAAACCCAATTATTATTCTAGATAATTAATTGTATTTTTAATAAATATTAATTATTCTTGAGAATTAATAAAAAATTTCCATATCAAGATATATTATGAAAATCAGATTTTTATTTCTTTAGATAACTGATTTTCGAATCCAAAAGATTTTCGGAAAACCGCTCAGATCTACGTTACATTCCGTGCACCGGAATGCGGTTGCGCAACATTGAGATAGTCTTAAAATACAGACACGCAACCAAGAGCTGCGCTCCATGTAGGCTGGTTGCTCGAGACTTAGCGGTGATGCGTGGCGCACGCCTCCTACGCTTCTCGCTGCGGGAATTTTGGACTTGCTTTCCTATAATTAGGTCTATTTTTTACGGTTATCGGGGACTTTTTCCACAACATTATCGCTCATATTTCAGCACACTTCACATCCAAAACTCTCTCAAACACATATTCAAATACTTCAAACATATAATCAACGGTTTTTTTTACCATATACCCCTGACAAATTAAAAATTTCACCATATACCCCGAATGTTATAGATATTCCCTACACACCCCTGAGTATCCGAAAACATTCACCAAATAAACTTTTTCTAACTGATGTTAACTCGTCGTTTGCTTTATTTACAATTTTGCCATTATTAACCTAATTAACCCCTTGCTCCACCCTAACCCCCTAGCCCTAATGCCCTAATTAACCTAACCCCTAACCCTAACCACCACCATCCGAACGCTAACCACCCCCACCTCCCCCTCCCCCCTTCCCCCTCCCCCATCCATACCACCTCCTCCCTCACCCCTATTTCCTCGGCGGCCCCCACCCTCCCCCCACCTCCGCAGCTCCGTTGCCCCCAACCCCTACAGCCCTTGCACCCCTTCTATCCCTCCTCGCCTCCCCCCTCCTCTCCTCTCCTCTCCTCTCCTCTCCCTCTCTCTTCTCCCTCGCCATATCAATTTTCGCCCTCTCCTCTCCCGCGTCAAATTAATTTTTTGCTGCAACCTATGTCGGAGTATACACAAAGGAATCCGACATTGGGGCAGGCGGGCGGGGGCAGGGCCGTGGGGAAGTATTTTCACTACTCGCTGTTGGGATTTATGATTGGGGGAGGGGGTGATTGTGTTTTGCGATTCGCTGTTGTTGGGTACTCTTAAGGTGAGAGAAGGAGTGGTGGGTTTCGCGATTGGGGGTGGGGGTGGCGGTGTGTTTGTGCTCATTTGCACTGCTGCTGGTAGAGGGAGGGGGAAGGAGAGTGGAGGGAGGGGTGGGATTTGGGGCCTGCAGTGGATGGGGAAGAGGTGGGGGATGCTCGTTGGGGTGGGGGAGATGGTGGTGGGGTGGGGACCTCTCGTTAGGGTGGGGTTGCAGGGGTGGAGTGGGGGAAGGTTGTGGTGGTTAAGGCTCTGGTGGTTCTGGTTAGGGTTAGGGCATTAGGTTTAGGGGGTTAGATTAATTAGGGCATTAAGGTTAAGGGGTTAGGGTGGAGGGAGGAATTAGGTTAATAGTGGCAAAGACCTAAATAAATGTTCCAATGCTAAATTCAATTAATTTGGACAACTGGATTAGGTTTCCTGTAATTTGATTGCATAATAACATATCACAAATATTTAGTCTATTACTTGTGTTTTATGAACCAGCATGGATTAATTTTTATATTGCATAAATATATTACTGGGTTATTTAACTGCATTTACAGTAGATATTAAGTACAAGCCAGCAATGGCCGAATGTGTTTCCTGATCATGTTTGTACCCTCACCCTCGAACTCTATATTTGGTTCATTGACCAATTATAAGTCATGATTGGGAAATTTACATTGGATAAGTCCCTAAGATGTCCCTATATATAGTTTCCCAAAATCCAATTAGGTTTATGAGTATTTCCTTAAAGAGTTGTTGGTGGCTTCTTTATTTCAAAACATTTTTTTAAAAAACAAAACTATATAATGAGGTAGTCAAATATGCACTCATCTCGCGTAGGTAATAAAAACACGCCTACAATTTGACGATTTCACTGGGAAGGATATAAAATTAATATTTAATGAGTGGGTGAAACTCGAAAAATACGGTTCATACTAGTTTTATGCCTTTAAATGACATTATAATCACTAGTAGAATAATTGCTTATTGCTGCGGTAGTACCCATACGCAGCAATATATCACGTAAAAAGATAAGGCAAAATATAAAATAACAATATTGCTGCGGTTTCTACTAAAAACCGCAGCAATATGGTTTCAACGGGAAATTTTTGAAAAAAAGTTGACTTTTTGACCATACATATTGCTGCGGTTTTTAGTAGAAACCGCAGCAATATACAAAAATAATATTTAAAAAATAATATTTTAATATATTGCTGCGGTTTTTAGAAAAACCGCAGCAATATTCCCATTTATTTCATATAAGAGGCGCTAGGGTTTGGGGGACACTCGCATTTCATTTCAGCCGTTTTTCTCCTTTCTCTCTCCTCCTTCAAATCTCCCTCTTCATCCTCATTTCGTCGTTCTTCTTCACCCTTCTCAGCCCGTCGGCCTCTCTATTCTCGTCGTCTGTTCAATTCGCCGCATCGAAGGACAGAGAGAGGAGTTCGAGAGTTTCATTTTTGTACCGTTTAGGGCTGGAAGTTTTTGGACTTTCGGGGCTTTCTTGGTGCGTTTGCCGGCGAAATTATTGTGCTTCTGGCGAAGCTTTTGACATTCCGGTAACCTCATCACATTTCTTTTTCGTTTTTTGTTCTTGCTTCGATTTTCCGGTGAGTCTTGACTGTTTTTTTTTCTTTGAATTTCCGGCGAGCTGTTCTCGAGACTCTGGTTTTGCTGGTTTCTTTTTCATCCTTCGAAATTCGCCTCTTGCCGGAGACGTCGGTGCTCGAGTTTCAGATCTTGGCTCGAGTTTCAGATCTCGACGGCGGCGGATGCTCTTGGCCGTCGTCCGAATCACCGTCGAGTTTCAGTGCGACGGACTTGTAGAGCTAATTTGATCGGACGGCTTTTGTGGAGTTCTAGAGTTGATTTGATCGAATGGCTGAAGTTTCTTGGACGCCGGCGATTTGAGTAAATAGGACGAATTCGAATCCATTGCGGACTTGATTTGATGCCGCCGGTTCAATTTCGATTTTTTTTTTTTCAATTTAAATTTTTGTTAATTTTGTAGATCTAATTGAATCTATAATTTAGGTTCATGGTGAATTAAATTAATTTGTATTTTTTTTAGATATCATGTGTATATATTTTTTTAAATCTTATATGTGTATTTTCTGATTTCAACATAAAATTTATAAAGTCAAATGTATAATGATGTTATGTAATTTGTCAATTAATTTGATGCTTGAATGAATTCCAACAAATTTGGTTGTGGTTTGAAAATGTTTTGTGGGTATAGACTGTAGTATACTAGTATATGACATTTATAAATGTATAAAAAAAAATTTATAAAAAAGAAGCAACATATTGCTGCTGTTGTTTGATAAAAACAGCAGCAATAGACTCACCTATTGCTGTTGTTTTTACCAACAACAGCAGCAATAGGTTACTTTTCAATTATTTTTTTTTGTTATTTACACTACCTATTGCTGCAGTTTTTGGTAGGAACCGCAATAATAGGTTGCTATATTGTTGCGGTTAAAAACCGCAGCAATAGGTAATTACCTATTGCTGCGCCCTTAATTGCTGTGCGGCCAAAACCGCAGCAATAGGCCACTTAATGACCGCAGCAATAAGCAATTATTCTACTAGTGAATTTTGCATATGCTTGCCCTTCTTCTCTTTTCAGGGCCACTACAAGTTTTATGTTCATGCCTCATTAGCGCATGTTCTATGCGTGAGCCCACTCCCGACGGGTTTGCGCTTTGTCCCTTCAAAAAGCTTCATGAGTGATAGTGTTGGTTCTTTGTTATAAGCAAACATACCCCACCATGATGTTGCTATCTTATTCCTGACGAGAGACTGGAGTGCATCCTACAAGTGACCATCTTTTTATGGACTCTTTTAAGCCTAAACAAAAGCTTGACCATAGTATCAAAAATAGATCTTGACTTTAGTTTGGAACTATATACTTTTTCTTGCCTATATGACATTATTGATGGCTTGTTTGCTATTTTCAACATGCTTTTCCCTTCTATTCCCCTCGAAATAGGCTAGAAACATCGAGAAACGACCAATAAACTGTCGAATAAAAAAAAAACCACTCTGCAATTGTAGACACATAATCGAGTCTCCCCATTTGAGTACCCTATGATGACTAATGCTCCGCTTACATAGATCTTGACTTTAGTTTGGAACTACATACTTTTTCTTACCTATATTGAAAAGAGAGGTTATCAAAAGCCTCAAAGAACCTTCACTCCCCTGGGCATGACTTTATAAGAAGCTTTCAATAGGCTTAATCAAAGGGGAGCAATTTACCCTATTGGTCCTACTCCAGACCCTGCACCTGAGAATAAGTCCAAGAAGTGAAACCCTAATGCTTACTGCAAATATCACCAAGGGAATGGACATCCAACATTTGTGTGTTGGGCCCTAAAGAATGCTCTACTGGACATGGTTGAAGATGGTAGACTACCAATTCCGCCTGCAGCAAAAGTCAGCAATTATAGCAACCCCTTGGGCAGTGCTTAAATAATGCCAGGGCATAGTCATTTAATGCTAGTTTTCTAGGTTGCACTAGTAAAATAATTGATTATTGCGGCGGTTGAATTGCTATGGTTTTACCCATACGCAACAATATATCATGCAAAAAAAAAATTTAAAAATCAACCTATTGTTGCGGTTTCCACCCAAAACCGCAACAAACAATAGATTAAAATATTATCTTATTTATCTATTGCTGCGGTTTTTTGTAAGAACCGCATCAATATGTCATTTTAAGTATTACACGTCTCTCTCACGCCGCATTTCACCTCTCACGCCGCATTTCACTATCTCTATCCTCTCACTCTCAGTTCTCACGCTGTCTCCTCTCATCCTCATCAGAATTTTCGCACCTCGTCACCTCCTCATCTCTCATCTTCTTCAGGATCTACATGTCCTCATCTTCTTCAGAATTTTCTCACCTCATCTTCTCTCCATTCCTTCGCACTTCCTCTCTTGCCGTGAAATATGTTATTTCCTTCTACTCAACTTCTCAAGTCGGTGATGTTTGTGCGCATGGAACTGATACTCAATCACTGTCATCTCAGTTCTATCGAAGCTTCGCTCAAAACCTCCGTTCTTTCAAATTTTTCGGTATTTTCGCTTTTTCAATTTTGTCAGCGTTTATTTTTGTTTGTTAATAAGGTTTTTAACTAAGATTTTAATTTCAGTGTGCCTATTTGTTTGTCAATAGGTTTTTAGTTCAAGATTTTAGTTTTTGTAATCTACCCTTGATTGTTATCTTCCATCTGCTTGTTGGGTTCGTCGACATTTACTCGTTGGGTTCGTCAGCGTCAACAAGCGGACTTATCACTTTGGGTTCATCGACATCAAATAATCAGACAACCATGTTTGGGTTCGTCGACATAAAAAAATGGAACAACCAAGTTACAGTTTTGTTCGAGTTGGTTGGGCTTCGTGGGTCAACCCACTTGCAGCTTCTTGTTTTTTGGTTTTAGTTTCTTAGTTTTTTTGGATTTTGTTCTTAGTTTGTTCATTATAGTTTGGTTTCTTCATTTGATTTCTTAGTTTTGAGTTTGGTTTCTTTGTTTGATTTCTTAGTTTTTGGTCGATCCACTTGTATTGTAATTGACTAATTTAGAGCATGTTATAAATATTTTACTGCCTTAGGGGGTTTTGTATAAAAATCTTTGGTTTTCATACTTTGTTGTTCATTCAAATTTGTCAGAACTGTTAAAAAAAGAAATTTTTTTTTTTCATTTGTATCTATTGCTGCAGTTTTGGGCAACAACCGCATATATCTATTTATCTATTTACCTATTAGCCTTGATTTGCGGCGGTGCGAAATCCGCAGCAATAGGCCACTTACAAACCACAGCAAAATGCGATTATTCTACTAGTGTTGAGTCGGAGAGTCCTTCTCCTAGCTGCTTTGCTTCATTTCCTTTCCTGTCGAGTCTATGTCCTTTAGAACTTTAATATTTATAAGTCTTGTTCCATTTTATTTCTAATTAATAAAATAATCGCATTTTCTTTTCATTTTCATTGGTCGTACGTCATTTTATTTATGCTTATAATTCAATGATGAAACTTAAATCACCTAATGAACTTGACTAATTAAAGACAAAAAATCTGAACAAAATAAAAAAAATTCAAAAAATAAAAGTGGACATACTTTGGATTAAGAGTTATTTCCTCTCCCCTCCATCATACCAATGAACCAGCACCTTTAATAAACCATCCTCATCCATAAATACCAAGAAAAATAAAAAAAATTCCTAAACCATCATCCATCATGATCCTTAGCCATATAACCTTTCAAAAGCAAAGCTCCACAAATAACCTTCAAACTTTCGACAACCAAAACCGTAAAAACTAGTGTGCAAGCCTTACTACATAAAATAAAAAAATCAATGCTAGACAAAATAAAAAAAGTGAATAAATTCAAAGTGCGAAAAAAAAAAGCCAAAGGCAAAGAAATAAAAAGTCAAGCTAGGGGGCTTGCACACAAGTTCAACCCCTCGTTTCAAATCCCTTCGGTCCATCAAAATATTAAACCATATAATCCAAATCCATGATCCTTGCCTTAGCCCAACCAAGTAAACCTTTATCAAACCTAACTCGTTCTCTAAGGTATGTCCAAGTCCGCTAGCTCGAAAACTCGAAAGGACAGCCTAGGCAAAGGTTAGGGCATAAAAAATAAATCAGATCAAGAGCTACGAATAGTCTGATTCCGCAAGGATACGTAGGAATCCTCATCTCGAGGTCCTACCGCTTCAATAAATAAAATTAATAAAGTTCTAATTATTTAACTTTCTAGAATTCAGGAGCATACTCTTTCTAGATCCCGACATAGACTCGAGTTTGAACCTAGCTACGTCAAAGCCTTTTACCACCTACCTTCATATGAGTCATAAATTTAAACCTTTTTATTTTTCAATCCCGAGATCTCCTTTCCTTGAAGGACTCTCCGATAATTGCATAGTCTCTGGCGATATTTGACTTTGCCTATATCAACTCCTCAAAGAAGAATCCCCACACTAGTGGAAAAACATTAAATGACACAACAAAACTGATCCGGTTTTAGAAAAGTCGGACCAGTTAAAGTCAACTGATCCGGTTGAACCATGGCTGGATCAGTTGTATCAAATTTCCCTGGCCCATTTTAATTCCATTCTCTCCTCTCTCTCAAAACTGATCCGGTGGGCTGCAGGCATATCCAGATAAGTTGGGCTAGCCCAACTTAAAATCGGTAAACCTTTTATTTTAGCCTTATCTCTCATTTTCCCTCCCAGCCTCCCTCATGCGTCTTCCCTCTCTCTCCTCTGTCATTTCCCTCCCAGCCCTAACCCTAATCCTCTTTCCCTCTTCCCTCCTTTCCTCTCATCTACAATCGGATCGAAAAAAAACAGGGTCCCCTCTTTTTCGTTCGTAACTGGTGGCATATCGAACATGGCGGGTTTATTCTCTTCGATCTTCTCCTTCTTCTTGCGCTTCAATCTATCTCCTCCTTCTCCATTGAATTCTTCATCAGTCCAATGTTCCCATTTTGGTAATCTTATTTTTCTATTTTCGTTTTTATAATTAGGTTCTTTTTTGTAATTTAGGGTTTCGTTTTTTAAGTTTTTTAGTTTTTTTCGATTTACAGGAATTAGGGTTTTTTAATGTTGCGAATTATTGGAATTAGGGTTATTGGCCGTTATCCTACAACTAGTTGTTAAGGGTTTCATGTGATATTAGTTGTTTGTAGTCGCTTTTTTATAATTGAATTTGATTGGATTTTTGTGTGTTTTAGTGGATGGGTTATTGTTGTAATGGAGTTGGGAAACAAGAAATTGGGTTGAAAAAGAGGACAAAGGATAAGAATAACTCAATTCAAGTTTGCAGGGATGTGAATTTTGTTCATTTGGTAAACACAAAGTCATGTGAAGCTCTTGAAAAATTGGCACTATTTATGTCCTTTTATTTAGGGTAATATATTTTTTTTTCAACGATATTATTTAGTGAGTTGGTTGATGTTGCAATGGTTTAATTGAGGAATTGAATTTGCATTTTCAGGCTTCATGGAGAAGTTGCTATTTCATGTCAACCTTGGTGGCTTACTATTGATTCGACGATGTTGACCCAGGTTTCTTGAATTTCCATTCTCTTTCTCTTGAAATAAGCTCATTGATGATGTTTTTAGCTATATCTTTGATGAAATTCTTGGTTATTTCTCAAGTGATTCTTGTAGCTTGAATATATGGTATCATTGATGATGTTTGTAGCAATGTGTTGTCTATAAGAAATGATTGTAGCTTGAATCCCCCTGCATAATTCATGCATTCGACCTCCTTTTATGGCCTGTTTGGATGCCTACATTTCATTTCAAATGCTGGATTTGTATCAATTCCATTGTTTGGATAAGTTGGAATTTGAAATCAAACAACTTGTTCAAATTTTGGAATAATTCAGAAAGCCCATGTTGATGAGGGATTTGAAATACCATAGTTATCAACTCATTTGAAATTCAACTCCTCTTAAAGCAAAGGTATTTCTTTCTACTCTCTTTCTCTTCCACCTTATGGCACTATGTCTCCCCTGCCATAACTATTCTCTCTCCTCTAGTATACTGCTATATTCTAGAATTGAATATGAGCATTTCAATTTCCAGATCTGAAATCCAACAATTGAAATGACATTTGTGTTCCCAAACACAACCTTAATGGAATTAACGCTATTTCATTGTTGTTGCTCTAACACTAGTGCATAATTGGTCTAAGGTATCACCCCAAAAGTGTTACTTAAAGGCCTAAAAGTGTTACTTTAGGAAATAGGTAATACTTTTATAAGTGAAATGTCTGCCTGTGCAACCTATTCTCTAAGGTAACACTTTACAATGCTAATGTTTCACTTTCTCAAGTGTTACTCAAAATTCTTTAATATAACACTTTTTTTAAACTAATGTAGCATTTTTATAGTGTTACTCATAATTTTAAATGTAACATTTTTTCATCTAGAGTAGCACTTTCTATGTCATCACTTGAATTATGGTAACACTTTATAAGATATTATGTATCACTTTAAATCAGCATATATAACACTAGCAGATATTAGGCAACACTTTTTATGAGCTAGCTTTAAAGTAACACTTCTATTTCACATGTCTTATAGTAACTTTTTTTTTTAATTTGTAGGCACATATATAATGATAATAATGCTAAAACTTGCAAATGTAATAAATGACGAGTAAATAGAAAAATATTATAGATATAAATGAGTACAAATACTCAACAGTCATAGTAGTATTCATCAATATAATTGAAAACATACTTGCGTTCAAAATATAAATAGTGGATCTGAAAATCAAGTCATAATATATATATCTCTCCCAAAATAAACCTAAATCAATCTTAAGGTCATTTCTTTGTTTCGTCTTCAATTTCAATGGCCCAATCCATCATGCCTATTTGCTACTCTGATCCATTATACTCATCATCCTGCAATAAGGAAAAAAAAAAATAAAAAATCTTCAAAGTCTTGTATGATAAAGGGACTAATGTATTTAGGGGTGTGCACCGGTCCAAAACCGGACCGGACCGGGACCGGAATCCCAGAAATTTTCGGACCGGGGACCGGATCGGAATAATTCCGGTCCAGACCGGACCGGACCTGAAAATTCCGATCCGGTCCGGTTTTGGACCGGTATGGACCTGTTCTTTATCTTTTTTTTTTTTTTTTTTTTTTTTGCGATTTTGAATTTTGACAAAATATTCATAACCTTTGGGCTTGAGATGGAGTTAAAGATAAGAATGTGGTCTAAAAGTTTTAAGTAGAGGTGGTCACATAGTTATATCCCTCGCTCATTCGAAATTAACATGAATGAATTCGAAATTAACATGAATTGCAAGATAATAATTCGAAATTCATGAAAACAAGCATTCGAAAATTGAAATTAAAACATAATAAAATTGCAAATCACATGAATTCAGATCTTGAAATTTCAAAAGAATTCAAAAAATAAAAAAAAGAATGAAGAAATTAACCTTAAAATCGCCTCGCGTGCACGTCAATCGTCACTGGTGCCGGTGGCCATAGTGTCGGAAGGTCGTCTCGCGTGCGGTGGCCGGTGGTCGTCTCGCGTCAGCCGTCAACACTTGGGCTGAGAGAATGAAGGTGGTTTAGGAGAGAGAAGAGGAAAGGGGGCTGAGAGATTGAAGAAGAAGAGGGGTTTAGGGTTTGTTTTGTGTTGGGCACTTTACACTTGGGCTGGGTATCATACAAGGAGCCACTGACTTTTTAAAAAAAAAAATTAAAGATTCCGGGTTTCCGGTCCGGAAACCCGGAATCTTTAATTTTTGAGGACCGAGGACCGGACCGGTCCGATCCCGGTCCTTTTCTGCACACCCCTAAGGGTATTATAAAAAAAAGAAGATAACGGGACTAGTGATACACTTGTTGTACAACCTAGTACGGATTAAAAAGTAAGAATCTTCCGGCTCTAACTTCTTCAGTAATTCAACAAGTCTTTCTTCTTTCTTGCAAGACTGCACAACTAGTATTAAATGTATTATGGAGTTATATATATCTTGATCGTTTAAAGGTGCAAGGTTATATTAATGTCTCATTTGTTCCACTTTATATCGTAGTGAAAAATCTGGAAATGAGTTATGAACTCTTTTTGTTTATGAATTCAGGGCATATGACAAGGCATATATGGAGACGATATGATCTCCGAGACACATGATAAAGGTACTACGTCGTGCAAATCCTTTTCTATGCTATGCTCCAAGACCAATTGATATTAAATTAACAATCTTCGTTATCTCGTTGAATCTGTGAACAGGCTGCCAATACCCTCTTGATTTGAACTTGGAGATAGGTAACCCCTCGTTTGCTGATAGCCAACATACAAGCCATAATCCTGGCAGCTATCCTTTTCTCTATGACCAAGACAATAGGTTGAATTAACATTAGAGCAAATGCGAGTACATATTTTCAAGAACTATGTTTTGTTACTATCCAAATGTATGTTCTAATTGGTGCCAAACATTGTGTTTTTTAGGATCAGAACCCCACCATCACTATATCTTAGGTTTATAATAACATATAACCCCCCTCCCCCAAAATAAAAATTTATAAAGATGACTATATGACAAAGTTATCACTCGTAACATCCATACTCCATATTTTGTCCGATCTATATTATATGTCCTTTATTTCTTTAGGAAAGTCCCAATTGACCGTCCTATTTACTCAATAGATAACACTCAACCAAAAATCATTCTCTATTTCACTAGTTAACCGTTATTGCTCACAAGTTAGTCTTTGATCATACTCCCTAATGTTTGTGACAAGTTAACTGGGCAAATCATTGTACAAAGCAAACAAAGCACATATTACGGTAATGTCAAAATTCAAATTAGCATGATTTAGTTTTGAATTTCACCGGGACTCAAATAACCACAAATCATGAAGAGCTCAATATCCTTACACAAAGAGGGTAAAGCTTGAATATGAACTTAAAGAGGGCAAACTTACACAAACAACTATAATGTCATTTACAAGCTATGGAAGTTTCCAAACAACAGTTAGCCAATGGCACTTGTGAGTTCTTATGGAAACTAATGGCATTTTCCTTTTCTCAAATTTTAAGCATAACAAGATTTGAAAATACATTAAGGCTCCGTTTGGTTGGGTGTAAAACATTTTCAGTGTAAAATGATTTTCATGGAAAACAATTTACAATTGAAAACACAATTCCTAAATTAGTTTTCCGTTGTTTGGTTCCATGTAAGAAAAATGATGAAAAGAAAGGAAAATGAAAAAGAAAGTAAAGAGGTAGGGAGAGGAGTGTAAAGGAGAGATAAGAAAAATGAAGGAAAATAGTTTTCCCTTCATCTTGAAGGGAAAATGGTTTTCCATCATTGGAAGAGCAATTTTACTCCTAGGGAAAAATTGTTTTACACTCCCTTGCAAACCAAACAATGTAAAATTGAAAATAGAGGAAAACATTTTTTCAGGAAAACGTTTTACGCCCTACCAAACGGAGCCTAAGTGGAAAACTGGAGACGTATCAAGCATCAGCTACCATCCCCCAAGGCCCGAACTCCTCACATAAATCAACTTTGAAATGATATAAAGTTAACAAATTAGAATAATCACATGACAAAACAGCAATATTCAAAATAGACCCCAGAGGAAACTAACATTACAGAAGCAGGGCCACACACATTAGAAAGCTAACATTTGATTACATATATAGTAATGTCATTACGAAAACCTCCACAATTTGAAAGCTAAGGAATACCTTTTTGGAAGATCCACTAGAATTTGTTGCTGCTTCAACCATTGAACCTAAATCAAATCACATTCAACGATGACACAAACAACCACAATTGAATTCAATCCAGCCTAATTCCATAAATTACTTCCAAAATTTGATAAAAAAAAACACCTAAAAATCACCTGAAATTGAATCAGGCGTGGAAGACGCTGAAGATTGGTGGTCGGAGATCCAAAGCGAATCGAGTGGTGGACTCTGTACATATATTTTTAAAGCATAAGGTTTAAAATCTGAAGAGGTTGTCGCCGCTGGTTGTCTTTGCTCACGGTGCTGGCGATCCTTCTACTTCCGATTAGATGATTAGGTTTTCAATCTCTTTTTTGTAATTAAACTTAATAAATCACAAATAACTAAATTGAATTGTTAGAATCAAACGAGTTCTTAGTTTGTGATTTTTAGAGAAATAGAAGAATTTGATGAACTATGAAGAACAACAACACAGGCGATTTTTTATGTCATCACTGCTACCTTTTGTAGCTCAGACTCTTAGAACTATCTTTCATTGAATATTTGTGAAGTATTACAAGAGAGAGAAATACTCAAATTATTTCTAACAGAAAAGGAAAGAAAAACTAAAAGACTAAAACTAGAATTTATAGAACTGACTAATAGGGAGAGGGATTATTACACAAGGGAAATCAGTTACATGGGTTCTGATCTAGTGCTACGCAGGCACGTGATGTGGCACTATCATCATCATTATCAGTAATCTTATCACCCCCCCTCAAACTTGGCATGGGATAAAACATACCAAGTTTGGTAAGGAGCTGGTTCATCTGAGCAGAAGGCAGAATCTTCGTGAAGACATCAGCAAGTTGGTGATGTGTAGGTACATAGGCTAAAGAGATCAATCCTTCAAGAACCTTATCACGAGTGAAATGCACATCAATTTCAATGTGCTTGGTGCGTTCATGATGCACTGGGTTCTTAGCAATGTGGATTGCACTTTGGTTGTCACGGTGTAATGTAACGGTGAAGATTAGTGACCCCAAGCTCGGAGAAGCCTTACAAGCCGGGTGATCTCGGAGGCGGCGGCGGACATGGCTCGTATTCGCTTCGAGGAACTCTTGGATATTATGTGTTGCTTCTTCGACTTCCATGTGATGGGAGCCGACCAAAGAGTAAAATGTAACCGAGATATAGACCGTCTAGTATCCAAACATGCACCCCAATCGAGTCGGAAAAAGCTTGAAGAGTGAGGGAGTCACTACCTCTTAAAAGGATACCTTGGCGGGTGCAATGAATGTAGTCGAAGACATGATATAAAGCCGAAAATGAGCCTCTCTAGGAGAGTGCATGTATTGACTTAAATGTTGCACGGTGTAGGAGAGGTCGGGCCTTGTGTGTGTAAGAAAATTCAGCTTGCCAACCAAGCTTATTGAGTAGCATCGGTAACAAAGGAGAATCGTGTGTTAACTTGAGAGATAATGGAAGAGGAGTGAGGGATTTGTAGGATGAGAAAGGTGCATCGTCGGTAACTCTTTAGTGAACTTAGATTGAGTCATGGTAATACCATGAGGTAAGTAAGACACCTCGATTCCCGAGAAAAAACTAAGGATGCCCGAGTCTTTGATGCTAAACATTGCATCAAGATGCTTCTTGAGGCCGAATGCCCAAGAGATCATTACCGTCGGTAATATATCATCTACATAGGCTGCCAAGATTAAGAAGAGATCATTGGAGTGTTTAGTGAACAATGAGTAATCATTTTTAGACTGTACAAAACCCTGTTGAAGTAACTCGTTCGGTAACTTAGCAAACCACCTCGAAGCTCTGTTTAAGGCCATATAAAGATTTCAAAAGCTTGCAAACTTTCGATCGGGATTATGAACACCATCGGGGACGGACATATAAACTTCTTCACTTAAATCCCCATGTAGAAAAGCATTGTTAACATCTAATTGAAAGATGTTCCAATGATTATAAGCAAGAGCAATGATGCACCGAACGGTCCCCATTTTTATAACGGGACTAAATGTTTCTTCAAAATCAATCCCTAATTTACGGTTGTAACCCTTAGCCACCGGC
This sequence comes from Beta lomatogona, assembly GCA_947646795.1. Classification (NCBI taxonomy): domain Eukaryota; kingdom Viridiplantae; phylum Streptophyta; class Magnoliopsida; order Caryophyllales; family Amaranthaceae; genus Beta; species Beta lomatogona. The sequence continues at coordinate 250,346 of CANSNZ010001043.1, forward strand.
CGTGCTTTGAATCTTTCAACTGAACCATCGGCCTTAAGCTTGATTTTGTAAACCCATTTAGAACCTATAGGTTTCTTGCCAACTGGTAAAGGTACTAAAACCCGTGTGTGATTCTTAGAAAGAGCATCCAACTCTTTATTCATAGCTTCAAGCCACCTAGGATCCTTAGAAGCTTGTTTATAAGTTGTTGGTTCAACCAAGTTGGTAACATTAGCAATCATAGCAATATGAGCAGTAGGTAAAGAGTTATAAGTAATCAGGTTACACGGTGACTAGTAGAAGTATGACAAACATAGTTGTTGAGATGAGAAGGAGGGTGTGAAATTCTTGTGCTTCTTCTAACGGTGGGAACGGAATCGGTAGGGATGTTGGAAAGAGTAGGAGATGAAGTAGGAGTGTGAGCAGAAGAGGAGGAAAGCACAGGGGTAGGAGAAGAAGTAGCATCAGGACGTGGAGAAGCAGAAGAAAAAATGGGTGAATCTGTGAAGATTGGTGATGTATTAGATGGAGAAACAGAAAATGTATTTAGTGGAGTGTGTGAAAAAGATTGAAAAACATCAGGAAGATCTATGTATGGAGTGAAATTTGTAGCTGTTGGAAGAAAAAACTGAAAAGAAGGAGAAGAAGATGTGGAAGAATAATGGAGAGGGAAATGTTGTTCATGAAAAACAACATCTCTAGAGATAATGATTTTGTGAGTAGAAAGATTAAGGACCTTATATCCTTTTTGACCTGGTGAGTAGCCAATGAATATATGTGGATCAGCTCTAGGTTGAAATTTGGCTCGATTTTGTGCAGGGGAAGATACAAAGCATAAGCAACCAAATGCTCTTAGGTGATTAAGGGAAGGAACCTGTTGGAATATTCTTTGATAAGGACTCTGATGATTGAGAACAGTTAGGGGCATTCTATTAATAATGTGTACAGCACACATAATACATTCACCCCAATAACCAGTAGGAAGATTAGCTTGGAAGTATAAAGCTCTTGCTGTTTCCAAGAGATGTCTGTGTTTCCGCTCAACAACTCCATTTTGTTGAGGGGTATTAACACAACTTCTATGATGCTCTATCCCTTTTTGCAAAAAAAACTGTTTGAGAGCACCTTCACAAAATTCCTTGGCATTATCACTTCTTACACACTTAACAACAGCAGCAAATTGTGTACCAATGTATGCATGGAAGGTGAGAAATATAGAAACAACATCTGATTTAGCTAGAAGCAAATAAACCCAAGTCATTCTGGAGAAGTCATCTACTATTGTAAGAAAATACTTGCAACCATTATGTGTAGGCTCTTTGTAAGGCCCCCAAATGTCCAAATGAATCAATTGAAAACATGAAAGGGTCTTTATTGAACTAAGAGGAAAAGATAGTCTTGTTTGCCTAGCTAAGGGACAAATCTGACAGATTTCATCAAAGGAACTACATTTATTTCCTTCCAAAGGAGTGATATGCTGTAATTGTGAGAATGGTAAGTGGCCCATTCTAAGATGCCAAAGCTTAACATCAATAACAGACTTATTAACCACATTATTGACCAAGGAAGAGTCAATATTTACAGAATTTGTAATAGACAAACCCGCAGGTGTAGGAACTCCATGAGAAACATGCTGCAAGTCAAGACAGTACAGACCTTGTTGCAGGCTACCAAGATGAAGAGGCCTCATTGAAGGGCTCTGTAATATGCAATGATCACCATTAAAAACCACGGAGCAATGCATATCAAGACATAATTTGGGAATGGAAATAAGATGAAACTTGAACTCAGGAACATAGAGAACTCCATAGAGAGTTATAGTATCTGTGAGGTGTATTGTACCAGTATAAGTAACTTGAACCTTAGAACCATCTGGTATAGTTATAGTATTGTCAACAGAAGCATGCTCATAGGTTGTAAACATAGAAAGATCATAACATATATGATCGGTAGCACCTGTCAAGAACCCAAGGTGCATGTGTGAAGATAAAAAACAAAGTTTACTGCTACACAGCGTTTTGAACTGGATTGAATGATCGTGAGTTGATGTAGAAGAACCAGATTCTGTTTGTCCACATGGCCATGAGTCTTTGATATTATTAGTAATAGGTGTCGAGTAAGCTGACCGGTAGTGGGCTCTTCTTCTTCATATTGAACAACGCGGCTACTCTTTTACCCTTTTCAAAGTGAGGAGGAGTATAACCAAGCTTGAAACACCTTTGGACATGTGTCCGGCATTTGGCATGATCACAATAGTAGTTTACTCTCTTCTTATCATGCCTCTTGTCATTTACATAAGGCTTATAGTAAGAGTTTCCACCGGCGGGACCGGTAGGTGATGGCTTGTTTGTTTGTCATATGTATTGTATGGAATTTGTTTCTATTGGCAACAAAAGCCATTGCGGATTCATCTCACTTGAGTGATTGTGTGATAAAGTTGTTTATGTTTTTTTCTGTACCGCGGCCTATAAGCATGAGAAGCAGCTGGTAAAGGTTGCATCAACAATAAGCTTCCTCTGACTACTTCATATCCATCAGTAAGCTTCATAAGAAATTGAATAAGTCTCTTATCTTGTTGAGACTTAAGCAATTTTCTGGTAATGCTACATGAACAGTTTGAACATTCACACGTTGGCAAAGGATCAACATCATCAAGATGATCCCAAATTCTCTTAATCTTGGTGAAAAATGTTGAAATAGTGTCGATCCTTGTTTCAACTCATCAAGACTTTGTTGTAAAGCATATAAAGCTGTTCCGGATGAAGCTCGAACCTCTCTTCAAGATTAATCCAAATCTCTCTTGCGGTGTGAAAATACAACACACTTCGAGCTAATTCCGATCTAAGACTCCTAATATCCATGAAATAAGCATTGAATTACATCTTTCCCATGCTCTTAACTCTTTAGTACCAGCTTCGGTTTATGAACGGATCCATCAATCAAACCTAATTTGTTCTTTGCGGACAAGTCGATCATCATTGATCTTTTCCGGTCTCCGTATCCTTCACCACTAAACTTCTCAGAGACAAGCTTTATACCAGGATTGTCAGAAGGATGAAGATAAAACGGAGATGTTGGATCTTGTGAAGGATCTAGAGTAGGTGAGGAATTTTCAGTGTTCCTATTGTGAGACGAATTATTCGAAATTTCATCCATTATGTGTTTCAACAATTCAGACAAGAGTTGATCGGGAAATGAGAGATTCGAACGGAATGAACGGAAATGATAAAAAAATGAAGAAATCGAGCAACAATTGATGCAAATGAGCAAGAACGAAGAAATCGAGCAAGAATCGGAAAAATCGAGCAAGAACGAAGAAATCGAGCAAGAATGAAGAAATCGAGCAAGAATCGGGAAAAAATGCGATTATTGAATCAATCAATTCGAACTTTTCAATTCAACATACTGAGCAATCAAATTCATCGTTTGAACAATCAATTTTGTAATCGCACAAACTGATATGAACAGAACAAACAACAACATCAATTCTACTGTTTTAACAAAGAAAAATTCAGGATTGAACCTGGAATCAGCTTTGATACCTGATTTTTAGAGAAATAGAAGAATTTGATGAACTATGAAGAACAACAACACAGGCGATTTTTTATGTCATCACTGCTACCTTTTGTAGCTCAGACTCTTAGAACTATCTTTCATTGAATATTTGTGAAGTATTACAGAGAGAAATACTCAAATTATTTCTAACGGAAAAGGAAAGAAAAACTAAAAGACTAAAACTAGAATTTATAGAACTGACTAATAGGGAGAGGGATTATTACACAAGGGAAATCAGTTACATGGGTTCTGATCTAGTGCTACGCAGGCACGTGATGTGGCACTATCATCATCATTATCAGTAATCTTATCATAGTTGCTCCTCAGAACACCACATTAAAATTCTCATCACAAACTAGTAATCATCGCCAAAACAAAATCTCATACACTGGATCACTGATCAACAAATAAATAAAAAAAATTCAAGCTTATAATTTCCAGAAAAATAAATTCACAATTAAAAAGAGGAGAAGACAAAAAAATCCTTCACAAGACTCGGCGCCCTTAAAATGATTCAAATTGGAAGAAGAAACATCGGGCTTGAGATCGAAAGAGGAATTCTCGAGCTGAAGATCATTATGATTAAGATATGATGCTCTTGACGCGATTGGCTTTGTAACGAAATCATATTCGATTTTGAAACCCTAGAAAAAAACAACAGTTTATCATATCTCTTTCTTCTAGAGTTAATTTAATCCTAATTAGACAAAAGAAGGACCGGTGAGAGCGACCGGCGAGCGTCTGGTGATACGTGTTTGAGAGGTATTTTGGGCTTGTTAAACGAGGCAGCTACTAGCCTACAATTATAGGTTTTGTGATACGAGAGAGATAGAGATCGAGTGTTCCAGTCTAAGACTGCGTGAGATATGAGATGAGATAGATAATTATTTTCTTAATTTTTTAAAAAATGAACTTCAATTCTCCTTTGACACCGTCATCTCTCATAACTCCTATTATGCAATTTTTTCTTTTATTATTAAAACCTCTTATTATGCAACTTGTGCAATTCTTGTCTTCAAATCCCTATAGGTGATGCGAAGAATTTTGAGGTTTCTATTTTTTTGTAAAATTTTAAAATCTTTAAAATAAATTGATAAGTGAGGATATAATTATTTACCGGACCCAATTGCCATTTTGAATAGAGATTTTGGACAATAAATATTTTATAAAGGTACCTCAGAAGATTAAAAGTGCTAGTGGAGATATTAAATAATCATGTAACACCCTAAAATGTTAACTAAAAGACTATAAGTATTACTTATGTAACCTATCAAAAAGTGTAACCTCGAAGTATTACATATCAAAAAGTGTTACCTTGAAGAGTTGAAATGTTACCTATAAAAAAAGTGTTATCTTAAAGTGTTACATATTAAAAAGTGTTACCTATGAAAAAGTGTTACCTTTAAACTGTTATCTACCAAAAAGTGTTATATGTAAGTGTTACATGTCAATAAAGTGTTATTCAAGTGTTACCTATGTGTTAACAAAAATTGGATCTCAAAAAGTGTTACCATAGAGTGTTACCTCAGGTCAATTATGTAGTAGTGGACATAACTTGTAACTTGTAAGCACTACTTGAAAACCCGTTATTTCTCGACGCTCTTCCCTCGATGCCCTCGCTCCAGCGTCACAGCTCCTTTAGGAAGAAAAACAACAAAACTAAAATCTAAACCTCAAAATTGATATCCCCTCCTAAATTCCCGTTTTTGAGTACCGCCCTCCTCTCATACCCACGATCTACCCCCTTCACCCTCTTTCTCTCACTTCTCCCACGATCTACAAAAACGCAAAGGCTAATTATTATCAGATGTTGACACCATATCAATCAAAGCCCTTTGGGATTATGTTTTCCCTGTCTTATTCTTTCAGGTATTTGTTTATCTAATTTGAAAATTTGATGTTTGAGGGTTTTTTTTTTCGTTATAAATTATTGATTTTTAAGGCTTTTTGCATACTTTTTATACAATAAATTACAATTAGAATGATATATGATTGGTGATGTCGGGACTTGCAAGTTCAATGAAATGATTTCTGTTTCATAACGTTCTTATTCGGTTTGTTGGATTGCAGTCTCCATAAGTAGTAAAGAAAAATTTAATTTATAGGTTACGGGATAAAAGTATGCGATAAAAATTCAATTTACTACTATTTTTTCTATTCGATTATGTTGTTTTCTGAAACTTGTGATAGGTGAAGTGAGTGATAAAGGATTTTGTTCTATCCATTATTTCTTAGTGTTGAGAGTGCAATAATAATGGTCTCCTGTACCATTACAACTTCATTGGTTTGCTTTCTTTTTTGGTTTTTCTTTTGCTTTATAGGATGCAATTTATATGATATCAAAGGGACAATTATCAAGTTCTTGATAGTTAATTTGCTTTTGTTGCTTCCTCTCCCCTTATCGATTTATAGCTATTTCTAGTATTCTCCTTGACTTGGGGTACAATATAATTGAAGGCAACTTGTGAGCGTAGTTCGAAAATGCGGTTTCGGTCACGATCGCGGTAACGGTCACGGTGACGCGGGAATGGGGATGATACGATTGTCGTACCGCCAAATATCGGCTTAAACCATGAGAAATCCCTAGAATCTACCAAAAACGCATTCTTTTACACCATTACGATGCGGGTTCGGTTCGGTAGATTTGAAAACCTTTACAACACGGGCGATACTATATGATGCGGCCTTGTTTTGACAATTTTTTGATAGGTATGATTACTGCATATTATGGCCTTATTATTTAGTTGATGAAGATTTATATCTCTATCAAATTTTAGTCACTCAACATTAAACATCCTCAATGAAACTAAGCGTAATCATTCTTGTAATTTGGGCTTCATTTATGTTGTTGCCATCTTTAGTTTTTTTAAGTCAGTCCCTTACTTTATTGTTAATGGCTAAGCTTTATGTTAAAGCAACTTCATTGTTTTTCCCGTCTTAGATGACTGTAAGCCCTATAAAAAGCTTTGTGTTTGCTATCAAAGTATAATAGATAATTGAAATAGCACTAACATATTTGACAGATGTAGATTTTGTTGACTCACATGCTGAATGTGTCCATCTTTATTGGTCACTGGTCCATATTTGTGTTTCATTTTTGCTCTCTAATACTGCGACTGAAATCTCTTAACACTGTCAACTTCTCAACATAAGCTATCGTCCATCAACTGAGCAAGACATATCAAAGGGGAAAAGTTTGGTTAATTATCATTTACCTTCAATTTAGTGCCACATAAAAGTATTTCTTTTGGTAACAACGTTGATTATATCAATGATTTTTTTAGGTTATGATGGCATATAATCTACTTGGATGGATTCAAACTGAAGTAATTATATCCAGGCATGTTGTTCAGTGGCAGGTTGTTCCCGCCCCTCTTTCTATCTCACCTCCAATCGATGTCTTCTTGTACAAGTTGGGAACGAATCACCCAAAGGTATTCATTATGATCTTCCTACTTTATTTTATTTCTTGAACTTGCACATTCTTCTCGTTGTAAGATTAGGTTCTAGTTAATCTAAGAACTAGCCGCTAGTACAAAAGCCACTAGTGAAATCATGGCATATCTATAATAATGATAGCTTGGACGATGTGACAATAATCCCACAAGGAAGGAGCATTTGATAATGAAATACTCCCTCCGTTCCAAAATATAGTTCATATTTCCCTTTTTTCACGGTAATTTATGCAAGTAGAATATAAGAGGGATAGTAAAGATTTTTTGTTTATTTAAATAAATGTTGTATGGGAAATGAATAATTTTAGGAGAGAGAATGGAGAATAATTGGTGAAAAGCATTAATTGTAACACTTGGGTTGAATAAACAAAGCAAAAAAACAAAATTCAAGAAGCAAATAAATGATGGGACACGGTTTTTCTAGACAAATTACGGAAAAATGTGGAACTAAATATGAAAATGGGAACTATATTTTGGGACACCCGAAATGGAAATGGGAACTGTATTTTGGGACGGAGGGAGTACTATATACCCAGACGCAATCACAATGTTAGTCTGAATGAAATCCCTCCTCTTATTCTAGTTTTTAAATACCATGACTTCCCCTTGATAAACACGTAATATGATATATTTTTACTCCATAATTCTAGTCTGATATTTGTCCTTTATATGCTATTTTATATTTTTACCTACTTTTATTGAATTGTGGCTATTTATTTCCATATTATGTTATACTCCCTCCGTCCCAAAATACTCTTGACACTTATCAAGGCACAAAGTTTTAGATGATAAGTTGTTGTTTGGTTATCAATTGTTATTTTATTGAAAAGTAGATGTGATAGGAGTTAATAGTTAGTAAATGTAGTGTTACTTTATTTTAAGGAGAGAGAATATGGGCCATAGTTAGATTTGGTATGTAATAGGAGTGGTTTTATTTTATTTGGAGGAGAGAGAGTGTGGACCAATGTTTTAAAGGTAGAAGGATTAAAATAATAGTGGGTCATATCCAAAAATAGAAGTGTAAAGAGTATTCTGGGATAGATGAGAAAGGAAAGTGAAAGTATTTTGGGACAGAGGGAGTATCAAATAATTAGCTTAATTAGGTGTTGTTTTCTTATTATAGGAAAAGCAAGAGAATTACAAAAGCCTTCCATCTAAATATCTAAGTCAGTTGCACGTGAAGAATTGGAAACAAAACAAGAGAACTTTATCTCATAAAACAAAGAAAAAGAAAGAGTGCACAAGAAGTGGTATTATGATATGAAGTCAAAACTAAATTGTACCACCAAACCCACGCAACATATGAATTGAGATGAGAGCAATAACTGGGCTAAGCCCAATGCTTCCAACCACAACAAAGTACAACACGCAGCAGTACAATGAAAAGGGAGGAAAGACAAGGGTTTTAATGAAAAGCCGACACTACAACGCATATAAGAGGGAAATAAAAGAAAGAAGCAAGAGGAAGGAGAATACAGAGCACGCAGCAGCAGCGGAGTAGGAGAGTACAAGGCAGTAGCGTGGACGGCAGTCAAAGAAGAAACCGTAAAGACGAGACGAGAGGAGCAGTGCAGTAGGAAGACAAAATTTTAGTTCGAAAATTCGTCCCTAGTGAGTGATTTATAAATTTAATTTTGTTGCGGAAATGACACACATCAAATTTTGGCGCCGTTGCTGGGGATTGTATAATTTATTATTTTAGACTATTGTTTAAGTATTATTATTTATCTAGTTATTTGTTTAATTATAGGTTCTTGTTTATTGATCCAATATTTACATTTATATTTTTTGTGTGACTATTAGCTAGTGAAATGGTAGGAGAAGGTGAAAAAAGCTTGAAAGAATATATGTTCAATGCCTATGAGACACACATGAGCGTTATTTTTCCCGCACTAGAGAAACCATTCAAACTTGATCCAGGTTTTATCAAAATTCTCCCTAAATTTTATGGTTATGATAAGGAAGATGCTCATAGACATTTACAAGAATTTACTCTTGCTTGCTCTACTTTATTGTTAAATGGTAAAGATGATGATGGTATTAAAATTCGTGTTTTCCTTTTTACTTTACAAGATCTAGCTAGAGATTGGTTACTTTATCTTCCCGTTGGATCTATTACTTTTTGGGATGGCATTCAGAGAGTTTTTCTTGAAAAGTAAAAACATGCTAGGGTTTTTCTACGTTATACCCTTGTGAATTTACAATTTCTACATTGTACCCTAACCTTTTAAAAATTCCACAAGGTACCCTCAAACTTACCTTTTTTAATGCACAATGGTCTTACGGCTTATTATACGTCATTAATTTCGTTTACTTTCTATAATCTAGTGGAACTAATCTAATTTGTAAATATTCCCTTCAAGCATTAAACTATGTATAAGTTAAATTAGTTTCAATAAATCCAAAAAATTAAACGAAATTAATGACATATAATTAGTTGTAGGGGCATCGTGCATAAAATAAGGTAACCTTGAGGGTACCGTGTGGAATTTTTAAAAGGTTGGGTTACAACGTAGATATTGAAGAAACACAAGAGTATAACATAGAAAAGCCCAATAAGGAAACAAATATGTAGTATTGAGCAAGATAAAGATGAACAATTGCATGAGTATTGGAAAAGATTTAATAAACTTTACATTTCATGCCCACAACATCAACTTAGTGAGCAATTCCTAATTGAATATTTTTATGATGGTTTGTTAGATAATCAGAAACGTTTAATAGATATTGCTAGTGGTGCAACTTTGGTGAATAAAACTCCTGGTGAAGCAAGAGAGTTAATAACTACTATGGCCCTTAACAGTGAACAATATGGGACGAAAATTGATTCTGAAGTGAAAATTCAAAGCAACTGAAGGAGCAAACTAAACAAATTGCTGAATTTAAAGTTGTAGTTGCTAATATTAGTAACCAAGTTTTCAGTTTTAGTACTCAACATGAGTCTTTGGAAAATTTAGTAAAACAACTAGCTCTCCAAATAGGAAAAGTTCACTCTCATGAATTTAATAATCAGCAACAATCTGAAAATCACCTTCACCATCTAGATAACCAAATAAATCAAATATGTACTACTCTTAGCAACATAGAAAGTAAATTGGATGGACAAGTTTTTGAAAAGCCTATACCTCACTTGATAGATGAAACTAAAGCCATAACTTTGAGAAGTGGTAAAGAACTTGAAGATCGAGGTAAAGTGGAAAAAGAAGTCGAGTTGAGTCATGAAACCATAGAAAAAGATAGTGAAAAATTACAAGGTGACAAAATTGGGCTGATTAGTGATGAGATTGAAGTCCAAAATGTGGAAAACGAAGTAGTGAAGGTGAGAAAAGAAAAAGAAAAACCTATCGTGAATCCGTGTTCAAATAAACCTGATCCTAGGGAGATAGTGCCATTTCCCTCACGTTTTGCTAACTCTAGGGAAGAAGATTTAGACAATGAGATCTTAGGGACATTTAGGAAGGTTGAAATAAACATAACTCTCTTAGATGCAATCAAGCAAATGCCTAAATACGCTAAATTCTTAAAAGACTTATGCACTAACAAAAGGAAAATTCAGAGTGGTGAAAAAGTATGTGTGGGGGAGAACGTCTCTACCGTTATTCAAAAGAAAATACCTCCTAAATGTAAGGATCCTGGGATGTTTTCTATACCTTGCAAGATAGGAAACCATGAGCTTACTAGGTGTATGCTTGACTTAGGAGCATAGCGTAATGCCTAGATCAATCTATAAATCTTTGAACTTGGGCCCCTCTCTAAAACGAACGTAGAGATTCAGTTAGCCGATAGATCACAAGCATATTCCTTAGGAGTCTTAGAGGACGTTTTAGTTCAAGTAAATGAGTTTGTATTTCCTGTTAACTTCTATATTCTTGATATGGGTGATGCGCTTGAATCTATTGATGTGCCATTTTTGTTAGGGAGGCCCTTTCTCAAAAATGCTAAAGCAAAAATTGACGTGTCGGAGGGTACTATTTCTTTTGAATTTGATGGTGAAATGATTAAACTTAACATTTATGATGCGATGAACTACCCTTCTAACATGCAGGATGTGAACTAAGTGGATTGTATAGATGAGATTGATTGCATTACACAAGAAAAATTTAACTTATTCCATGTTGAATATGTTGTTGGATCTCCTCTCACTGCACATTCAGAAAATCATGTTGCTGCACATATTGATTTTGCATCTTGAAGTGTTAATTATGAGTCGGAAAATACATGTGCTAATAATATGCAATCTGTTTCAAGTTATACCCCTAAGGTAATCCCATCTATTCAATCACCCCCTAAACTTGAATTAAAACCCCTGCCTAGTAACCTTAAGTATGTGTTTTTGGGTGAAAATGACACTTTGCCAGTCATCATTTCTTGTTCACTTTTTGAGTCACAAGAGGAAAGATTGTTAAATGTTCTTAAGAAATACTGACAGGCTAAAGTCGTATCACCTTATCAAAAATAACCTAAAGTCCACTAACAAGTAGTCAGGGAAGTCAGGATCGAATCCACAGGGAGAAAGTTATACTATTATATCTGAATTCTAATATTATACTAACTAAATCTGATGAAAATTGGTGTGTGACTAAACTAATAGGCAAATGATAGAACTAAATATGAAGATAATAATCAATTAATAAAGAACTAGGATTATGGATCACTATGCATACAATTCAGGAAATCAGAGACGAATAATAATCACCCAATAAGTCAATTTATCTAGGGCACATGTAATTTCTCTCGAACATTACCTCCCTCAAAGATCACCTAGCCGCTCTCGCATGGTCAAGGATCACTATGCCTAATGATTGAAAGCCTATACGAAATCTCTCCTCTCGAAGCAGATTCAATATTGCGGTAGTAGAAATACAAATCAGGCCTAATTCATAAATCTAGCATGAACGATTCAATCACAGGAAACAATTGAAATAAAGGGTAATTATACTAATCTATCAATCCTTCATTGCATACATAGATCCCCACAATCCTAGAAATAAAACTACTCACTCATGCTTGAGAAAACAATAACAAATTTCATATAAAAATCCATACTTTGAACTATTGCAAATAACTAAGAAACTAATCTAATCAATAATAGCGAAAGCAAATAATAATGAAGAGAACAAGGAAGAAGATTACCAAATTAATGAACTATATTAAACTTGCGAATAATCCAAAGGTTTGATCTTGAATCACAATGAAGAGTAGTAAAAAAAACTAGGGTTCTTGAGAGAAACTATGAAAAATAAAGATTAAAACAAAGATCCCTAATAAATGTTCTAATTTTTCTATTTATACTTAGTGCCCGAAATCATTAAATGAGTGCGCGGAGTCTGCCGCCCGATCTAGCCAACTAAGCCCGATGAGATCGGGCTCAAATGCAGCAGCTGAGATCAAAACAGGCCCTCGCCCGATGACATCGGGCCGACCCGCCCGATGGAGTCGGGCCGCACACCAGAGGCTTCAGGGACAGGCGCAGAACATGCCAAGGACGCCCGATGATATCGGGCCGGACCGCCCGATCAGGCTCCCCACAGAAATAACGATCGGGCAACGATGCCCGATCGGGCCCGCAACGACTCTTATCAATCTGTATGCACTGACGATGACCGCCCGATCGGGCGTGTGGCGCCCGACCCGATCGGGCTGAGGTCCGATACTCATTCCTTGGCTTCAAACGCCAAGGCTTCAATGCTTCTTCGCTCAGAGATCCCGAAAAGTATCCTCTGGACTTTGGAGCTCATCAAATATGTCTTCGAACCTCTCCAGTCCAGTGAAATAGTCAGATAGTGGTAGAAAATAGAGAGATAACTCCCTAAAACCTGCAATCAGACACAGAACAGAAAACCACAACTAGATGGAGAGAGTTAGCATAAAATGGCTCCTAAGAGCACCATTGATACACATTTTAGCTCAAATACAGGGGGAAAAACACTATATTAAACCATCACATCAAACTCCCCCAAGCTAAACCTTTGCTTGTCCTCAAGCAAAGCACAACAGGAATAAGAATAGGATTGCTTCACCCCTCAGATGGAAAAGTTTAAACTCAATTATTTCCAACTCAAAATCATTCAAGCAACCAAAATTCAAGTTCAGTTGCTCAGATCACCTGACTACCAATCACTTAAGTAAACCATCAAACGTAGCCGCCCTACATATCATGCAAATCTTGAAAAGGTGCTCACCGAGGTGTCACTCCTCTCAATTTTGTGGCAGGCAAAATATGTGCCCGATCGCTCACCAACCCAACCATGATAGCCCTTCCCACTCACACTCTCATGTGTTTAAAAAGGTATAATATCGCTCATCCTAATCAGGTCGACTCAAATAACAAACTTAATCTTCAACTTTGGCATATTGACTCAGTATTATTCCAATATACAATCAAACATGTGCTCAAAAGGTCTTTATCAGGGTTGTAATGGGGCTCGGGCAAAGGTACGGAAATTATTTAGGAAATGTGGTGGAAAAGCCAAGAAAGGGGAGCAAAAAACACTAGTAGGACTAAGTGTGGTCGAAACAACTCCCATGGCAACAGCAACATAACCAAGATAATAACCAACTTTTGAAGTTTCACGAACCAACCAATAATTGTCATTTTCAACATAATTTCTAACACTTTTGATAGTTAAGGAGTGAAGATCATAGAAATTTTTCATATTTTTCACTATCAAAATTTTTTCTTTCTTTCTTTCACTTTTTTTTTCTTTTTTTTTCTTTTCTTTGTACAACCATATCATTATTTTCCAACCGCCCTACGGAATCAACCACACAATATGAGATAAACTTAACAAATGCTCCCCCAAGCTAGGCTTGGGACAATAGTCAATGTAAAGGCTCAAGGTGTGTAATGTGGTTTAATATAGATCCAAAAATAAGTCATTAGGCTCAGCGGGGCTAGGGGGGAAAAATTCATTAAACAACTCTGAGGCTTAAAATTAGACAAATGAACGCCTCTATCACAGCACATGCCTAAAGTTACCAGAACTCAACGAGTACAATGCCAAAACCAAGATAAGAATGCTACGAGGAACTAACACACAAGAATATATCGGATATAGAGATAAATCCGAGGGCTAGAATGAATCCTCACAATCTAACCAATTCAAGCATGCAACTAAGATAGGCACTTTATCATCAAAATTCACTCAAGATCAAGGCAGTCAAAGATCACATCACAACGTCCCAATCACAAATGCCCAACTATCCAGTATAATGAGTTAAATCATTTTTTTTTCAAAGCAAAGTTCGGGGCACAGGGAAGCAATCAAACTATTCGAATTCAACTCGTATTTTTGTGTTTTTTCAGCAATATTTCATTTTTTTGTGATTTTTCATTTTTTCAAAGCAAATAACCTACCTTAACTATCCTAAAATGCAGTAAAAACAAAAAGAAAAATAATACTAATACTTACAGAAGTCCTCCCCCAAGCTGAACGTGGCAATGGCCTCAGTGCAACAAGGGAAAGGAACGCATGGATATCAGCCATCCATAGAAATGTCCTCACCATCATCATCCGCATCTCCATCATCCTCACCTCCATCATCCTCACCTCCACCATCCTCACCTCCGCCACCCCTACTACCGGACCCCGGGCCGGCTGTAATTCGGGTTCCAAGAGTACCGGGATGGGTGGGCATCGGTTTTTCGCAATCGTATGCCGTCTGCAGTAGTCATCGTACGGGGATACAGAGCTAGGTGTTGATCATTGGCCAATGTATCAACACGCCGGGCCGAGGCTCGGAGAAGGACGGAGTTGGCATCAACCTCGCCGACCGATGTTCCTGAATAGCGGTAGAGTTGGCAGTGATACCAGACTCCATCCGCTGGAGCATGCTCATCATTCCCTGAAAATCAAAAGAAGGAGCAGGAGCAGTAGAATATGGGGGAGGGGGAGCATCAGAAGTAGAGGCAATATCAGCAGGATGAGGGGGGCGACGGTGAAATGTGCGTTGGGGAATGTCGGGGATGGGGGTGGAAAAGTCGAAACCAGCTATGGGAAGGTGGTAATGGGGCTGCCCTGGTTGAATTTTGGCTAAGGGACTAGGCAACTCAATAGAGCGCCTCCCGTTGATGCGCCATTGATATTTATCCCCAGCCCTCGCTAACCAATGGAGGCGATCGAAGAAAGCATAATCCAGGAGGGTGGGTCCTAGGGCTGGCTGGTAGCGAGACTCATCAAAACCAGGAATTTTCCTAGCAAAAAGAGTCACTAACCCCCCATTTACAATAGCCCGAGAGGTCAAAGTACCGTCCGCTCTCCTCTTGGGGTAAGTGGTGGCAATACACTCCATCTGGAGCGCAACATGATGAGGGATGTTATATTGAAAATGGTCGGGCGTCCCTTTAAGCATGTAGCTGCCAATTAGGTACAGTTCATCCCCCCTTATTAATTGTCCTTCCACCCTCCCAAATAGTGTCTGCGACATAAATCGAACCCACAGGATGAATTTACCCTTGCAGTGTTGCAGGGTGAAGTCATTACCATCACCTGTGATGGCAAAATACGTGCTACGATGATGGTAGTTAGGGGGGTGCCCAATCTCCCCACCACATTGTACTCGTAGTACCCGTGCAAATTCCGGTAAAGTGAGGTGGAAATCCTGATTGAGCAGTCTAAAGGATACATATGATACAGGTCCAGTTCGGGGTTTGGTAACCTTAAGACTGCTATAAAATTCATAGACCAGTACAGGATAGGTATTAACATGGACGGAGAAGAAAGATTCCATGCCGATTATTTTCATGAAATCTTTGAACTCAGAAGCAATACCCAATTTATTTAAAAATTCAATATCAAGGAAATGGGTAGGACTCACCTCGCGCCCTTTTAGGCGCTGAAACCGTTCATGTTGCTCCGTTGACGAAAAGATGACATCCGGGAAAGTCTCGTCCCGTGGTGGTGGTGGTGGTGGTGGTTGTGGTGGTCCGGTGCCGGATCCGCGACGCCTCCTTGAAGACATGATGCTTGAAAAAAAATTGTAGAGATGTCACACTCACTTTAATGGGGGATTGAATGTGGAATGGGGTGGATGAGAGAGATGGAGTGAAAGAGAAAAAAAAATGAAGATGATGGAGTGGGTAATTGATAGGGGAGATGAGAGGATTGATTTTTGTGGAGAGCTAAGTAGCTTGGATTGGAGGTTGTTAATGGTGGATGGAGAATTTGGGGAAGAAGATGAGAGAATTGGGGTTAGGGCTTGAAGAAGAGAGAGAAAGAGATTGGGAGTGAATGGGGAAAGTGAGTGAGAAATCCTAAGTTTAATTAGCATTCCGGACACGAAGCCCGATCGGGCGTGAGGAGCCCGATTTCATCGGGCGTGATTTTCTTTGTTCAGGCGAGGTTTTCAGTTGCGGGCCCGATCGGGCGAGAACAGCCCGATGTAATCGGGCGGATATCTTCTCCCTCCCAGGTCTTGGCGGATTGCGAGCCCGATCGGGCGGTTGTGCCCGATAAAATCGGGCGTCAGTGTTTTGCCTTCCAACAGCTTGACGGTGTACTGCCCGATCGGGCGAAATAGCCCGATTCAGTCGGGCGGATTGTTGTTTCGTTGACGAAAGACTGCCCGATCGGGCGAAATGACCCGATTGGATCGGGCGTTATTATTTTTTTTTTTCGCTTTTGCTCAACTCCTTGTTGCGGGCCCGATCGGGGCGAAGTAGCCCGATTCCATCGGGCGGTTTTCTTTTTGGTTGCTGTCATGTGGTCTTCGCGGGCCCGATCGGGCGGAGGAGCCCGATTCCATCGGGCGACGCCGAAACGTGCACTTTTCGGGATTTTGCAATGTTTTCCATGAAAAGCGAGCCTCGTTATCATCGGAAACCAAAAATCCTGCACACATATAACCTCAATGTAATGATCAATACCCTC
This sequence comes from Beta lomatogona, assembly GCA_947646795.1. Taxonomy (NCBI): domain Eukaryota; kingdom Viridiplantae; phylum Streptophyta; class Magnoliopsida; order Caryophyllales; family Amaranthaceae; genus Beta; species Beta lomatogona. The sequence continues at coordinate 267,204 of CANSNZ010001043.1, forward strand.
ACACTCTCTCACCGAAACTACAAAACTAGAAAAACTAAAAACAAAACTATACTAAGGAAAAAGAAGAAAAGGAAAGGGAAAATCGGGTTGCCTCCCGATTAGCGCTGGTTTATGAGGGTCCCGCACGACCATAATGCTGCATCCCTCAAACAGAAGGGGAAGGGGGTTGGAGGTATAATTCCTCCACAGATCCAGCAAGAGCTCCTGTATGATAAAGCTTTAAGCGTTGGCCATTAACCTTGAATTTTTCACCTGTTGCATTCATCACCTCAATAGAACCAAACTTGTTAACATTAGTGATAGAAAATGGACCAGACCATCTAGACTTCAACTTACCAGGAAAAAGTTTTAATCTAGAGTTGTACAATAAGACCTTGTCACCAATTGAGAACTCTCTACTCAAAATTTTCTTATCGTGCCATCTCTTAGTGCGCTCTTTGTAGAGACGCGAACTATCATAAGCATTCAGCCGGAGTTCATCAAGTTCATTAATCCGCAAAAGGCGTTTTTCTCCCCGCTAACTTAGCATCAAAATTCAGCTCCTTAACAGCCCAAAAAGCCTTGTACTCTAGCTCAACAGGTAGGTGACATGCTTTCCCATAAACTAACCTGTAAGGGGTGGTGCCAATAGGGGTCTTAAAAGCAGTTCTGTAAGCCCACAAAGTGTCATCTAATTTGTCACTCCAATCCTTCCTAGATTTAGCTACCACTTTCTCCAAGATAGTCTTTATCTCACGATTAGACACTTCTACCTGCCCACTTGTCTGAGGGTGATAAGCTAGGCCAGTCCTATGGTAGACACCATACTTCTTAAGCAGAGCCTCGAAAGTGCGTTTATGAAAGTGAGATCCACCATCACTTATGACAACCCTTGGTACCCCAAACCTTGGAAAGATAATCTTTTTAAACATTTTCATAACGACTTTAGAGTCGTTAGTTGGTGATGCAAGGGCTTCTACCCACTTAGACACATAAATCAACAAAGAACAAGTATGAAATTATTGCCAGAGGAAGAGGGAAAGGGGCCCATAAAATCAATTCCCCATACATCAAATAATTCAACTTCCAAAATGGGGGTTTGAGGCATCTCATGTCTTCGGGAAATATTTCCCGTTCGTTGGCATGCATCACGGGACTTGACAAAGGAACTAGCATCATGAAATAAAGTAGGCCAAGAAAAACCAGATTGAAGTACCTTAGCAACAGTTTTGGAGGGCCCAGCATGGCCTCCACATGGCAGGGAGTGGGAGTGCTTCGGAATGTCATGCACCTCCCATTCTCGGAATACATCGCCTATAGATGGTGTCGCCGCAAAGCTTGTACAAGAGAGGGTCGTCCCGTAAATACTTCTTAGCCTCATGGAGGAATTTCTTCCTCTCGCTGGTAACTCGGCACTGGGGGAGTCCGGCCACTTACACAAAAGTTGGCGAAGTCGGCATACCACGGGGTGACGAAGTGATCGCCAGAGCTTATCATCGGGAAATGAGTCATCAATGGGTAGACCTTCTTCCATGTCTTCATACTGCAATCGGGACAGATGATCGCCCACTACATTTTCTCGCTCCTTTTTTGTCTCTCGATCTCTAAATCGAATTCTTGGAGCAAAGCAAAATCCACCGAATGAGTCTAGGTTTGGCCTCCTTTTTGGCTAGGAGATACTTCAATGCAGCATGGTCGGTATAAACAATGACCTTAGACCCCAACAAATAAGTTCGAACTTGTCCCAGTGCATAGACCACGCCTAGAAGCTCTTTCTCGGTTGTGGCATAGTTAACTTGAGCTTCATCTAGGGTCTTACTAGCGTAGTATATCGCATGGAGAATGTTGCCCTTCCTCTGACCAAGCACAACTCCCACATCATAGTCGCTAGCATCACACATAATCTCGAAAGGAAGGTTCCAATCCGGAGATCGAATGATCGGAGCAAAGAATCAAAGCTTGCTTGATCCCGTTGAAAGATATAAGACAGTTATCGCAAACAGAACGGGGTATCCTTGAGGAGCAACCGAGTAAGTGGTTTAGCAATTTTAGAGAAATCCTTGATGAAGCGGCGATAAAACCCCGCATGACCAAGGAAACCTCGCACCCCTTTTACATTCACAGGAGGGGGTAATTGCTCAATCACTTGAATTTTTGCTTTATCCACCTGGATGCCACGTTCAGAGATAATATGACCAAGTACCACTCCTTCAGTAACCATGAAGTGGCACTTCTCCCGAGTTCGAGGACAAGATTGACATCTTCACACCTTTTCAAAACTTTAGCCGATTTAGCAAACATGCATCAAAATCAATTCCATACACGCTAAAGTCATCCATAAACACTTCCATAATGGACTCAATGAACTCGAAAAAAATGGCCATCATACAACGTTGGAAGGTGGCGGGGGCATTGCATAAGCCAAATGGCATCCTTCGATAGGCAAAGGTACCATAAGGGCAGGTAAATGTGGTCTTCTCCTGGTCATCTGGGTGGATAGGGATTTGGAAGAAACCGGAATACCCATCTAGATAACATAAATAAGAATGACAAGCTAGCCTTTCCAACATTTGGTCAATGAAGGGGAGGGGAAAGTGATCCTTCTTGGTGGCAACATTTAATTTCCTATAGTCAATGCACATACGCCAACCAGTTACTACTCTTGTAGCAATTAATTCATTTTTTTCATTTTTAACAACAGTAGTACCTCCCTTTTTAGGAACTACTTGAACTGGACTCACCCACTTAGAATCAGCAATGGGGTAGATGATTCCAGCATCAAGCAATTTCATGACCTCCTTCTTAACCACTTCCTGCATATTGGGGTTCAAACGACGTTGGCCTTGTATACTAGGACGATGATCATCCTCTAAGTGAATTCTATGCATGCAGAAGTCAGGGCTTATGCCTTTCAAATCATCAATATTATATCCAATGGCTTGTTTATGTTTTTTCAAAACAGACATAAGTTGAGACATTTGACCATCATTCAATGAAGCACTAACAATCACAGGATAGTTTTCAGATTCATCCAGAAAAGCATAGCGTAGAGAAGAGGGAAGGGGTTTCAGTTCAGGTTGCTTTACCTCTACCGGTTGAGTATCATATACTAACCGTTCCTGGTCATGAGTGGTAATACCGTCAAGCTCTTCACATGCTAGAACCGCTTCCCAGTCATCCGCGGCAGCACTCAAGGGATTACCATCACCTGTAGAAGATGCAAAACAAAGTAAAGCCTCCAGAGGATCCCGTAGAAGGGATTGAGGCATGTCATCGTTAACTAGCACATCAATGACATCAATTCTGTAACAGGCTTCCTCTAGCATGGGACTTTTCAAGGCATTGGTTAAACTAAAGGTCACCTTGTCATCCCCCCACGGTCAAAGTTAATTTACCATTCTTGACATCTATGACACTCCAAATAGTATGAAGAAATGGTCTCCCTAAAATGATTGGGATCTCGAGTATCCTCTTCCATGTCAAGCACAACAAAATCCACGGGAATAAAAAATTTACCTACTCTCACGGGGACGTCCTCTAAGATACCTAAGGGGTATTTCGATGTAACGGTCGACCATTTGAAGAGTAATATTGGTGCATTTTAAATCTCCCATGTCAAGTTTTTTGCATACAGTAAGGGGCATGACACTAACACTAGCACCCAAATCACATAAAGCCTTATCGATAAAAATGGTGCCAATGTTACAAGGGATAGAGAAACTCCCCGGGTCTTTCAATTTAGGTGGGGATTGGTTTTGCAAAAGAGCACTACATTCTTCAGTGAAAGCTACAGTCTCAATTTCATTAAAGGCTCTTTTCCTAGTCAGAATTTCTTTCAAAAATTTAGCATATGCAGGAACTTGAGTAATAAGTTCAGTAAAAGGAACAGTTACCTGCAGATGTTTCACTATCTCCAAAAACTTACCGAGCTGATGATCAAGCTTAGTCTTCAATAGTCTATTGGGGAACGGTACCTTGATCACAGGAGTGGGAGGTGAAACTTTTTCAGCTACTGTCTGCTTCTCTGCATGGCTGACATCCTTAGGAGCTGTAGAATGGTCAGTGACAGCTTCATCCTTGTCGGAGCTAACCGGATCATCTTTAGGCATCTCTGGACTATCATACTGCGCTCCACTCCTAAGAGTGATGGCATTGGCAGTATCTCTTGGTTGCATAGGCTGCGAAGGTAATGATCCAGGTGGCCTACTAGCAGAAGAACTAGCCAACTGAGCTAGTTGAGTCTCCAACATCTTGTTATGCGTACCCAAGTTTTCCAACTGAGCCTTTGTGTCGGCTTGAAAGGCATTAAAACCTTTCTGCATATGAAACATCATATTCTTCAACTCTGTCATGGCGGGGTCAGTAGGAGGAGCAGGTGGTTGTGGAGCTTGATTTCTCTGAAAGCCAGGAGGAGCTTGTTGTTGAGGTTGATATTGTTGAACCTGATTCTGTGGGACATATGGTTGTTGAGGTTGAGGATTCAACACATTATTGCTCCGATATGAGAGGTTGGGGTGATTTCTGTACCCGGGGTTGTAAGTGTTAGAATATGGATTGAACTGGGCCCTAGGTTGTGACTGAAACGCATTAACCGCCTCACAGTTGCTCCCGACATTAGAAGATAAGAGCGCAGGGCACTCTTGACAGTTGTGCCCAGGTATCCCACAAGCATCACAAATGGGAGCAATATAATTAGAAGCACTAGCCATCGCATTAACACTCATATGGGAGGAGTCATTACCTAGCTTCAAGGAATCAATCTTCTGGTTGAGAGCAGCTAGTTGCCCGGACAATAAAGAAATAGCTTCGACATCATGTTTCCCTCCCTTCTTCATGGAGGAACGAATGGTAGAGGCTTGATTAGAAGCGAGTTTCTCTAGAAGTTCATACCCCTCATCAATGGCTTTATCCATGAAAAATCCACCAGAGGCTCCATCAATTACCCTCCTTGTATCCGCATCAACTATAGTGTAGAAAATCTGACACAAATACCATTGGTCTAAACCATGATGAGGGCAAAGGCGTTGCAGATCCTTGAACCTCTCCCAAGCTTCATATAAAGATTCTCCAGGGTCTTGGGTGAAAGTTACTATGGCATGACGCATATCTGCGATCTTTTGGTAAGGATACCACTTGATGAGGAAGATTTTGGATAGTTACGCCCGGTGGTAATGGTGGAAGGCAGCTTATTATACCAAAATAGAGCTTTGTCGCGCGAGAGAGAACCCAAATAGGATGAGTTTCATATCATCGGCAGTAACACCAGCTTGTTTCGAGTAGCACAACATTGTAAAAACCGCCGCAGATGCCGATTTGGGTCTTGAGATGGTAACCCAAAGAACCGATTATTCGAACCATATTCGGAACTTGAGACTTGATTTCAAAGTTTGTAGCAGCAATGGTAGGCATCCGAACCCCAGGTGGGTACATTGTCGGGCGAAGGTTGTGCATAATCTCTGAAAGTTGGTTTAGTTTCGTCACCCATTATAGCAGTAATAGGTGAAGATGGCAGAGTAGTTGTCTTTTGGGAAGGTGTCCCTGCAGCCAACTTCGCTTGCTTTCTGAGTCTACGAGCAGTCTTTTCAATCTCCGGATCAAATGGAATGAGATTTGAGGATTTCAATTTCCTGCTCATACACCAAAAACACTAAAACAAACGTGAGATGCTCCAAAGAACAGGTGTTCTTCGAGTAGAGGTTAGTGTAATACTATAATTCGGACAATATAAAAATAAACCGTCTCCCGGCAACGGCGCCAAAATTTGACAAAGCTAAAGTCGTATCACCTTATCAAAAATAACCTAAAGTCCACTAACAAGTAGTCAGGGAAGTCAGGATCGAATCCGCAGGGAGAAAGTTATACTATTAAAACTGAATTCTAATATTATACTAACTAAATCTGATGAAAATTGGTGTGTGACTAAACTAATAGGCAAATGATAGAACTAAATATGAAGATAATAATCAATTAATAAAGAACTAGGATTATGGATCACTATGCATACAATTCAGGAAATCAGAGACGAATAATAATCACCCAATAAGTCAATTTATCTAGGGCACATGTAATTTCTCTCGAACATTACCTCCCTCAAAGATCACCTAGCCGCTCTCGCATGGTCAAGGATCACTATGCCTAATGATTGAAAGCCTATACGAAATCTCTCCTCTCGAAGCAGATTCAATATTGCGGTAGTAGAAATACAAATCAGGCCTAATTCATAAATCTAGCATGAACGATTCAATCACAGGAAACAATTGAAATAAAGGGTAATTATACTAATCTATCAATCCTTCATTGCATACATAGATCCCCACAATCCTAGAAATAAAACTACTCACTCATGCTTGAGAAAACAATAACAAATTTCATATAAAAATCCATACTTTGAACTATTGCAAATAACTAAGAAACTAATCTAATCAATAATAGCGAAAGCAAATAATAATGAAGAGAACAAGGAAGAAGATTACCAAATTAATGAACTATATTAAACTTGCGAATAATCCAAAGGTTTGATCTTGAATCACAATGAAGAGTAGTAAAAAAAACTAGGGTTCTTGAGAGAAACTATGAAAAATAAAGACTAAAACAAAGATCCCTAATAAATGTTCTAATTTTTCTATTTATACTTAGTGCCCGAAATCATTAAATGAGTGCGCGGAGTCTGCCGCCCGATCGGGCCAACTAAGCCCGATGAGATCGGGCTCAAACGCAGCAGCTGAGATCAAAACAGGCCCTCGCCCGATGACATCGGGCCGACCCGCCCGATGGAGTCGGGCCGCACACCAGAGGCTTCAGGGACAGGCGCAGAACATGCCAAGGACGCCCGATGATATCGGGCCGGACCGCCCGATCAGGCTCCCCACCGAAATAACGATCGGGCAACGATGCCCGATCGGGCCCGCAACGACTCTTATCATCTGTATGCACTGACGATGACCGCCCGATCGGGCGTGTGGCGCTCGACCCGATCGGGCGTGTGGCGCCCGACCCGATCGGGCTGAGGTCCGATACTCATTCCTTGGCTTCAAACGCCAAGGCTTCAAACGCCAAGGCTTCAATGCTTCTTCGCTCAGAGATCCCGAAAAGTATCCTCTGGACTTTGGAGCTCATCAAATATGTCTTCGAACCTCTCCAGTCCAGTGAAATAGTCAGATAGTGGTAGAAAATAGAGAGATAACTCCCTAAAACCTGCAATCAGACACAGAACAGAAAACCACAACTAGATGGAGAGAGTTAGCATAAAATGGCTCCTAAGAGCACCATTGATACACATTTTAGCTCAAATACAGGGGGAAAAACACTATATTAAACCATCACATCAAATACAAAGAGGCAATATGATGGACCATCGCTGACATTAAAGGGATTAGTCCTACTTTGTGTATGCATAAAATATTTTTAGAAAATAATGCCAAACCTGTGAGAGAAGCCCAAAGGAGACTTAATCCTTCAATGATGGATGTAGCAAAAAAGGAAATTCTTAAGTGGCGAGATGTAGGTGTCATTTTTTCGATTTCAGATTCAAAGTGGGTAAGTCCTATTCATGTCGTGCCTAAGAAGACGGGAATAATGGTTGTTGAGAATAATAAAGGAGAACTTGTTCCTACTAGAGTGTCCAATGGGTGGAGAGTGTGTATAGATTATAGGAAGCTTAATCAAGCCACTAGAAAAGACCACTTCCCCTTGCCATATATTGACCAAATGTTAGATTAGCTTGGAGGACGTTCTTTTTTTTTTTTTTTTTTTTTGTTTTCTCGATGGATATTTAGGATACATTCAAGTTCCCATAGCCCTTGAGGACCAAGAAAAGACTACCTTTACTTGCCCTTTTGGCACATTTGCATTTAGAAAATTGCCTTTTGGACTTTGTCATGCACCAGGTACATTTCAACGTTGTATGATGAGCATATTTTCTGATTTGCTTGATAATTCTATGGATGTCTTTATGGATGATTTTACGGTTTTTGGTGATGATTTTGACTTGTGCCTTTATAATTTATCTCTTGCTTTGAAAAGATGTGTCGAGACTAATCTTGTGTTAAATTTTGAAAAATGCAATTTTATGGTGGAAAAATGAGTAGTCTTAGGTCATATTGTTAGTTTTAAAGGACTCGAAGTCGATAAAGCTAAAATTAATGTCATAAGTTCATTTCGTTACCCCACTTGTGTGCGTGAAATTAGATCATTTTTAGGGAATGCTGGCTTTTATAGGCGTTTCATTCGAAACTTTTCTACTATTGCATCTCCATTATGTGCTTTACTTGCTAAAGATGCACCTTTTGTTTTTACTGATAAGTGCAAAATTGCTTTTGATACTTTGAAAGAGAAGCTCACTTGTGCTCCTATTATTAGACCACCTAATTGGTCTTTACCTTTCGAGATAATGTGTGATGCTAGTGATAAGGCGGTAGGTGCAGTACTCGGACAAAAGGTAGATAAGGAACCATATGTCATTTATTATGCTTCTAAATCTCTTGATCCGGCCCAATGTAATTACACTGTTACTGAAAAAGAAATGTATGCAGTTATTTTTGCTCTTGAAAAGTTTAGACCTTATTTGTTGGGGACTCACGTGATTGTGTATACTGATCATTCTGCTTTGAAATATCTTCTAACAAAGAAAGAGTCTAAACCTAGATTGCTGAGATGGATGCTTTTACTACAAGAATTTGACCTAGAAATTAGGGATAAAAAAGGAGCAGAAAACCTTGTTGCTGACCATTTAAGTAGAATCACCCATGATAAGAAAGTAGTAATCTCTTCATCTGATTTATTCCCTGACTAGTGTTTATATGCATTGCATGGTACAATGCCTTGGTATGCTGATATTGTTAATTATTTAGTGTCAAAGGAGTTGCCTAATGATTTGTCTAGAGCCCAGAAAGATAAAATTATTCTATATTTGGGATGAGCCTTATTTATATAAAGTCTGTTCTGACGATATCGTTCGAAAATGTGTGCCTGATCATGAAATTAAATCTATTCTTGAATTTTGTCATAAATTTGAATGTGGTGGTCATTTTGGTCCAAAAAGAACTGCTTATAAAGTTTCAGAATGTGGATTCTTTTGGCATTCTTTACATAAAGGTGCTTATCTATTTGTGAAATCTTGTGATCGATGTCAAAGAACTAGAACTATTTCTAAGAAAGACCAAATGCCTCTTAATTCTGTTTTTGTGTTTGATATCTTTGAAGTGTGGGGCATTGATTTTATGGGACCATTTCCCGCTTCTTCCGGTAATCTTTATATTCTTTTAGCAGTTGATTATGTTTCTAAATGGGTAGAGGCAAAAGCTACCAAAACTAATGATTCGAAAGTGGTGGCTGAATTTGTTCGAGATCATATTTTTAATAGATTCGACGTCCCAAGGGCTATTATTAGTGATAGAGGGACTCACTTTTGTAATCGTATAGTTGAGGCTTTGCTTAAGAAATACCATGTCACTCATAAGATTTCAACTGCTTATCACCCCCAAACTAATGGACAAGCTGAAGTTTCTAATAGGGAAATAAAATCTATTTTAGAGAAAGTTGTGAATACTAATAGAAAAGATTAGAGTAAACGCTTAGGTGACGCTTTATGGGCTTATAGAACTGCTTACAAAACTCCAATAGGAATGTCTCCTTATCACTTAGTGTATGGAAAGGCTTGTCATTTACCCGTAGAGTTGGAACATTGAGCATTTTGAGCTATTAAAAAGTGTTATTTAGACTATGACAAGGCGACTGCCCATTAGAAAATTGGAAATTCAATAGTTAGAAGAAATAAGAAACGATGCTTATGAAAATTCTCGAATATATAAGGAGAAAACAAAGATATAACATGATAAAATGTTATCTAGGAAAACTTTTTGTGTTGGTGATAAAGTTTTGCTTTACAACTCAAGGTTAAGACTTTTTCCTGGTAAATTGAAGTCCAAATGGACCGGACCTTTTGAGGTTATTAAGGTCTTTGAGCATGGCGCAGTTGAAATTAAGAGTTATGATTCTGGACAGATATTTAAAGTGAATGGACATCGACTCAAAGGTTTCTATGAAGGGTTTGACGCCAATTGGCTAGAAGTTATTCATTTGGAAGATCCGGTCTACTATGACTAAAACTCAAGAGCAATGTCGAGCCAACGACAAGAAACAAAGGCGCTGCTTGGGAGGCAGCCAAAGGATTTATTGTTTTCTATATTTTATTTTATTTTATTTTTCTTTAATACAATAAACTACTCAAACTACTATGTGTGCTGCTGATCCAGGATGTTATTCTGCCCATCTGCTGATGTTGCTGATGCTGTTAGCTACTACACATTGCTGCTGCACACCGTTGCTCATCTCCTTCCCCGTTTAATTGCAATTTTCAGGACACCAACTACTATATGGAGAATATTTCTGCAGTCTACATACACCAGGTTGTCTCCTTCCTTGTTTCCCCTGTTTCTTTTCTTCTCCCCACTTCTATGTTTAGTTTGATTTTATAAACATTGAGGACAATGTTGATTTTAAGTGTAAGGGGGAATTTTGGAATTATTTTGAGCTGAAAATTGAAGTTGAGTTCGTTTGCTGGATATTTGCTGGAGAAATATGTTGAATATAGGTGCTTTGATTGAAAAAAAAAATGGATTGTCATAATCATAGGGGAGGTGCTGCTGAAATTTACGCAGAAATTTATAAGTTTTATGTCTGATTTGAAGGCAAAGTCCGTTAGCTTAATTTGACTGGAAAAAAAATCAGTTATTAAAATTGAATTAAAAAAAAATTTAAGTTTTCTAGTTTTGTTGCAAGTTAATGGGTTTTTATGTTGACTGATTCGGAGAATTGCATAGCATCATTCTACAAGTGTTTGGCATGTGGTAAGAATGGTTATTTATGATTTGATTTGTGATTGACTTGGTGAACTTCTATAACCATTGTGAGACTTTTGAGCCTTTTAATAGACTAAAACTGTAACACCCCCAAATTCCATACACGTCTAAGCTACATTGCATCGACTTGGGAGTGTTACCGCCGCGGTGAAACGCAAGGGATGATAAAATCAAAACGTTAACAACTCCTTTATAAGAACTACATTGCAGCGGAAATAAAATGTTCACTTCAAATTACAACTCGGGAATCACCATAGACCCCTTTTATTCAAACCATTAACTATTCATACTAATTGTTCTATAAGTTCAATAAAAACATTTAAAAGCTTATAAACCAGAAAATATCCCTCGTATGCCAAACTCATGCAGCATCACCAGCATACCTAATCTGTTCCCCATTGAAATATCAACGGTTCATCACGGGTCAACAAACACCACAAATAACAAACAATCAGCTATGCTGAGTACGTACATAAACCATTAAATTATACATCAGACATAACTAGAATAATAATAACCATCCCTAGACATGATACTACAAGAATACCACAATTCACGTTATAGTTTAATTGGCATTGAACGGGCACCGTCATCTTTCTAGAATCATACGGGCTACTTAATCCTTAATAAACAACTTGGTCTATTAGATGGAATGTAAATACGGTTTCGTTCCGTTCCACATCCATCACCTTAGTATGCATACCCCCAAGATCGTACGGAACCTTCCGCCTACTTGAGTTATCAAAATTTATAAGGACACTACTGTCGTCACAGTAGGCCTGCGTAGGAGTGTAGAACAAGTCTCACACTCCCCCCTATTGTTCATCACTTGTAGGGAATCCAACTACAAGTTTATTGCCAAAATCCTTTCTTAGTATTGTCCATCCATACCACATTAAACATGTAAACATTTAACATTCCTTTTTAAATATAATACTCAAATATTTACTTCTTGTAACATCCTTGTTACACCATAAATCAAAGAATACAAATCCAATAATCATGCTTACGATACGATAGAATTTCGCATAACCATGCTACATATCGATTTCCAATCACAATCATGTTACCAAACAATCTCAGCAATCACAATTGTTCCCTATCATGGTTCTAAGTTCCAATGGAATAAATCACAACCTAACATGATACTAGTAATTGTAATTGAACTGGTACGCGTACGTACCTTGTAACGAAGAATCTTTGCTGCTTACTTAAACGTTCCGCTTATGAAATTGGGACCTAATCGAATAATAAAATAAACGTTCTTGTTGGTTAGACTTTTCTTTCATAAACTTTATTGAACTAACATATTTATTACTTACTAATGAGGTGCTTATAAATCTGATTTTGTTTAACTTTTACACTACTTTGTTTGCAATAACAAAACTTAACTAAATACCTATATAAGAACTATAAAATCAGATTTGAAGAACTAAACCAAAGTAATAATTAGTAATATATGTAATAAATCTGATTTTGTGTAGTTCATAATATACTTTTATTTAAAGTCACAAACTTAAACCAATATACATAAGGATGATAAAAACAGGATTAAGAAATATAATTATCATAAGAACTATATACATAATTCTAAATCTTTTTTTTTTTTTTTTTAATTATATTACCACTATTTTTATACTTTACTTATAGTCACAAAGTTTACTCAAAGATAGTAAGTATAACAATAAAATCAGATTTATAATTTAAAGAAAATAGGAGAGATGACTACCGACAAACACCGGCGACCACCATGACCTGCGGCTGACTTGCGCCGGCGACCCCCGACTACCCTCTGGCAGCACTCGCGTCGCCTCGTTCGCACCACCACTCGACTTCGCGTCGCACCCTAGCCTCGACAGCAGCGTCGACCAACCCTCGCCTCACTCGACACACACACACGCAAGCTTCCCGACTCCTCTGGCGCGAACCCGAGCCCAAAAATTCCGGCCAACGTGAAGAGAAGAGAAGAGGAGAGGAGAGGAGAGCAGGAGAGAAAAATAATTTTATTTTTTCTTGGAAGGAGGAAGAAGAATCAAGTGGAAGAGGGGAAAAGAGGAGAGAGAAATTTTTGGGTAAAAAAAACGGCTGATGACCAAGTGAATAGGGTTTTCAAATTTTTTTTTTCTCTCTTCCTTTTTATAGTATGAGAAACCTTAGTTTATTAGGATTCGTTTCCAAATGGAATTCTGATTTACTTAACAAAACCGAATTAAAATATAATTAGGTACCAAGGTAGGTTGTATATTTAAATTATAACTGTAGGCTTACCTAAACTATACTATATTTTATTTTCACTTTTACTTTATATTTTCTTATTTATAGCAAAATAACTCCAAAAATACGGAGTATTACAGGCTTCTCCCCTTAAAGAAAGTTTCGTCCCGAAACTTTGAGGTAGCCAGTCTTAACGACGAACTTTCGCACTTCTAAGTCCCAAAATTTCACAAGCGTTTTCTCGCTTTCGCAAATCACATAAACAATAATACACATAAATAACAAACTTAAGCAAACTTTAGGGGAAGCGCGAAATATTATCGCAATCTTCCCCCCTTAAAAGAAAAGTTACGTCCTCGTAACTCGCCTACCTCTTGAAAAAGCTCAGGGTACTTCAGACGCATCGCATCCTCTGCTTCCCATGTGGCTTCTTCAGTATTTTGATTTCTCCACAACACCTTCACGATTTTGACGTATTTATTCCTCGTACTACGCACCTTGTTGTCTAGGATCTTGATGGGTTTTTCCTCATAGGACAAGGTTTCGTCTAACTCGACGTTTTCAGGTTCTAGGACATGCGACTCGTCAGGTACGTATTTCCGGAGTTGGGATACGTGAAACACGTTGTGAACCTTTTCTAACTCGTTTGGCAAATCAAAGCGATAAGCTACTTTGCCTACCCTCGCCAAAATCTCATATGGTCCTATGAACTTAGGGCTTAGTTTCCCTTTCTTCCCAAAACGCATCACTCCTTTCATTGGAGACACCTTAAGCAGTACTTTTTCACCAACTTCATAGTTCTCTTCCCTTCGCTTCTGATCCGCATAGGACTTCTGCCTGTCTTGTGCAGCCCTAATCTTGTCTTGAATGACTCGTACTTGATCAACAATCTCTTGAATCATTTCAGGACCTAACACCACCGTCTCACTAATATCGTTCCAACACAAAGGACTGCGACACTTTCTCCCATACAACGCTTCAAATGGAGCCATTTTGATACTAGCATGATAACTGTTGTTATATGAGTACTCTATGAGGTCTAAATGGTCTTCCCATGATCCATGGTATTCTAAGGCACAAGCTCTTAACATGTCTTCCAAGGTCTGGATGGTTCTTTTTGTTTGACCGTCTGTAGCTGGATGAAAGGCTGTACTCATTAATAGCTCTCTACCAAATGCTTCCTGGACCTTTTTCCAGAAATTCGGAAGGAATCGCGAATCCCGATCAGACACTATACTCGTGGGTACCCCGTGCAGTCGAATGACATGTTTAACATATGCTTTGGCTAGGGATTCCATACTCCACGTGTCTTTCGTGGGTATGAACCTTGCAGTTTTGGTCAATCGGTCCACTATCACCCATATTGTTTTATTACCTCCCCGACTCCTAGGTAAGGCTACGACGAAGTCCATGGATATCGAATCCCACTTCCATGTTGGAATGTCAAGAGGTTGAATTTTGCCTTGAGGTCTCTTATGTTCACTCTTTACCTTCTGACACGTCAGACATTTGGAAACAAACTCGGCTACTTCCCTCTTCATCCCAGGCCACCAAAACATCTTCTTGAGGTCCTTATATAACTTATCCCCCCCTGGGTGGACGGAATAATTCGTATTATGACCTTCACTCATTATCTTTTGCTTCAACTCCTCACATTTTTGCGGTACACACCACCGACTCTTGTAGCGTATACTCCCATCCTCATGGATTTCAAACCCTTCTGCTTTTCCCTCCTTAAGTTTTGCTTTGACCCGCTCAAGTTTCACATCCCCAGGCTGACCCTCTCTTATTTCATCTAGGAAGATGGGCTGAATGGTTAGGGCACTCAATAACTTTTCCACTTCCCCTTCATGGACTACTTCAAGCTGGAGTTTAGAAAATTCTTCCCAAAGTTTGTCAGCAACTACCAAGGTGTTCAGGCTATGGCTAGACTTACGACTCAATGCATCAGCAACAACGTTTGCTTTACCCTCATGGTATTGAATATCTAAGTCATAGTCCTTAATGAGCTCTAACCATCTGCGCTGTCGCATATTAAGGTCTTTCTGGGTGAAGATGTATTTGAGGCTTTTGTGATCGGTGAAAATTCAGCAAGTCACCCCGTAAAGGTAATGTCTCCAGATTTTTAAGGCAAAGACAATTGCGGCCAACTCTAGGTCATGCATGGGGTAATTAACCTCATATGGTTTCAGTTGACGGGACGCATAAGCTATAACTTTCCCATTTTGCATAAGAACACAACCCAACCCATTCTTTGACGCATCACTATAGACATCATACCCCTCATCCCCGTTAGGCAAGGCTAGAACAGGTGCTGAGGTTAATCTCTCTTTGAGTGTTTGAAAGGCTTTCTCACTATCGTCAGTCCAGTTAAACTTGCAATCTTTCTTCATCAAGTTAGTCATGGGTTTTGCGATCTTCGAAAAGTCTTTCACAAATCTCCTATAATAACCGGCTAAACCCAAGAAACTACTTATATCTGTGACATTCTTTAGGGTAGGCCATTCACTCACAGCTTTTATTTTTGCAGGATCTACTGACACACCTTCCTTAGAGACGAAATGACCCAAAAATGACACCTTTTCTAACCAGAACTCACACTTTGAAAACTTTGCATACAGTTGGTTCTCCCTAAGTGTCTGTAAAATAAGCCTCAAATGTCCCTCATGTTCCTCCTTGCTCCTTGAATAGATCAATATATCGTCTATGAACACGACTACGAATTTATCGAGGTAGGGTCGAAAAATCCTATTCATGAGGTCCATAAAAACTGCAGGTGCATTGGTTAACCCAAAATGCATGACGGTAAACTCATAGTGTCCATACCTAGTCCTGAAGGCAGTTTTAGGTATATCTTGGTCAGCAATCCTCAACTAATGGTAACCAGACCTTAAATCTATTTTGGAGAACATCCTTGCACCCTTAAGTTGGTCAAACAAGTCATCTATCCTCCCAAATTCCATACACGTCTAAGCTACATTGCACCGACTTGGGAGTGTTACCGCCGCGGTGAAACGCAAGGCATGATAAAATCAAAACGTTAACAACTCCTTTATAAGAACTACATTGCAGCGGAAATAAAATGTTCACTTCAAATTACAACTCGGGAATCACCACAGACCCCTTATATTCAAACCATTAACTATTCATACTAATTGTTCTATAAGTTCAATAAAAACATTTAAAAGCTTATAAACCAGAAAATATCCCCCGTATGCCAAACTCATGCAGCATCACCAGCATACCTAATCTGTTCCCCATTGAAATATCAACGGTTCATCACAGGTCAACAAACACCACAAATAACAAACAATCAGCTATGCTGAGTACGTATATAAACCATTAAATTATACATCAGACATAACTAGAATAATAATAACCATCCCTAGACATGATACTACAAGAATACCACAATTCACGTTATAGTTTAATTGGCATTGAACGGGCACCGTCATCTTTCTAGAATCATACGGGCTACTTAATCCTTAATAGACAACTTGGTCTATTAGATGGAATGTAAATACGGTTTTGTTCCGTTCCACATCCATCACCTTAGTATGCATACCCCCAAGATCGTACGGAACCTTCCGCCTACTTGAGTTATCAAAATTTATAAGGACACTACTGTCGTCACAGTAGGCCTGCGTAGGAGTGTAGAACAAGTCTCACACTCCCCCCGATTGTTCATCACTTGTAGGGAATCCAACTACAAGTTTATTGCCAAAATCCTTTCTTAGTATTGTCCATCCATACCACATTAAACATGTAAACATTTAACATTCCTTTTTAAATATAATACTCAAATCTTTACTTCTTGTAACATCCTTGTTACACCATAAATCAAAGAATACAAATCCAATAATCATGCTTACGATACGATAGAATTTCGCATAACCATGCTACATATCGATTTCCAATCACAATCATGTTACCAAACAATCTTAGCAATCACAATTGGTCCCTATCATGGTTCTAAGTTCCAATGGAATAAATCGTAACCTAACATGATACTAGTAATTGTAACTGAACTGGTACGCGTACGTACCTTGTAACGAAGAATCTTTGCTGCTTACTTAAACGTTCCGCTTATGAAATTGGGACCTAATCGAATAATAAAATAAACGTTCTTGTTGGTTAGACTTTTCTTTCATAAACTTTATTGAACTAACATATTTATTACTTACTAATGAGGTGCTTATAAATCTGATTTTGTTTAACTTTTACACTACTTTGTTTGCAATAACAAAACTTAACTAAATACCTATATAAGAACTATAAAATCAGATTTGGAGAACTAAACCAAAGTAATAATTAGTAATATATGTAATAAATCTGATTTTGTGTAGTTCATAATATACTTTTATTTAAAGTCACAAACTTAAACCAATATACATAAGGATGATAAAAACAGGATTAAGAAATATAATTATCATAAGAACTATATACATAATTCTAAATCTGTTTTTTTTTCTTAATTATATTACCACTATTTTTATACTTTACTTATAGTCACAAAGTTTACTCAAAGATAGTAAGTATAACAATAAAAGCAGATTTATAATTTAAAGAAAATAGGAGAGATGACTACCGACAAACACCGGCGACCACCACGACCTGCGGCTGACTTGAGCCGGCGACCCCCGACTACCCTCTGGCAGCACTCGCGTCGCCTCGTTCGCACCACCACTCGACTTCGCGTCGCACCCTAGCCTCGACAGCAGCGTCGACCAACCCTCGCCTCACTCGACACACACACACGCAAGCTTCCCGACTCCTCTCGCGCGAACCCGAGCCCAGAAATTCCGGCCGACGTGAAGAGAAGAGGAGAGGAGAGGAGAGGAGAGCAGGAGAGAAGAAGAATTTTTTTTTTCTTGGAAGGAGGAAGAAGAATCACGTGGAAGAGGGGAAAAGAGGAGAGAGAAATTTTTGGGTAAAAAAAACGACTGATGACCAAGTGAATAGGGTTTCCAATTTTTTTTTTCTCTCTTCCTTTTTATAGTATGAGAAACCTTAGTTTATTAGGATTCGTTTCCAAATCGAATTCTGATTTACTTAACAAAACCGAATTAAAATATAATTAGGTACCAAGGTAGGTTGTATATTTAAATTATAACTGTAGGCTTACCTAAACTATACTATAATTTACTTTCACTTTAACTTTATATTTTCTTATTTATAGCAAAATAACTCCAAAAATACGGAGTATTACAAAAACATCTATGTTAGTCTCTAGTTTTTTTTTCATGAGAGTGTGTGTTAGTTCCTGGTGAAGTATAGACTCTTGAATTTGCATTGGTTTCTTTCAGACTACATTGAAACATGAGCATACATAAAAATGATAAAGACATTTGTTTTTCTTCAACCATTAGCCTAAGCCACCTACATTATTGTGCTCCTTTTTTTAAAAAAAAAGCCCTCTGAGCCTTAAGCCTATTTCTTTTGTTTAAACCACATTACAAGCTTATAATCCTTAACACGTGTCCTAACCAAAGTTTTGAGCTAGTGGATTATAATTTGTGAAGGGTATAAAAAAAAATTATTATTATGGAGGTGGTGTTCACTATTTTATATTAATGGTTATTACGAGATTGTGAAGCAGAAAAAAAAAAAAAAGAAATTTCAAGAAGAATGTTGAAAAAAAATATATGTTATGTGATACGAGAAAAACAAGATTATGAAAAAAAAAGTAATAATAAGTCAAATGTTATCATTCAAAGCAAATGGTGCACAAAGAGATATATGGGTTGTAAATTATTGGAATTGGATTATTTAGTAGCATTTTATTAGAGTTGGGAGTTTATTTGTTGGCTTATCTTCTATTTGGCCAATGGGGTTATTGTTCTTATACTCCACTAGCTCTTGAGCTTTTGAGCACCAAATCCTAAATACTCCCTACCCTTACCTTAGCCTTACATTACAACCTTATTAAGTCCTTTTGATTTTTGTATGTTCTATGCCTTACTAAATAGTGGAGGATTGAACAATATGCAAATTTAAAGAAGAAATATTTCATTTCGAGTCGACTTTATAGAATTTGAGTGATAATTATTATGACACCAAACACATGAGAGGTTATAAATTTATATTTATTTTTATTTGCACAACTAAAGTGAGGGTTCACCAAGTTAATTACTTACATTACTCAAATCTTGAATATGGTTGTGGTAAGATGTGTTGAGAACGCTAATACATGAAGTACTATGTGATTTGAAGAGTTGGTTAATCTTTTCTATGAACGCTACTTGCTTGCAACGCATGAATACCGTTTTTGAACTAAAATTATTTCCATAAATCATATTTTTGGTCTTTGTGAAAACTTTCAATTGAGTTATGGCTACTTATAATAGGATTTACCTGAAAAGTCAGTAAGTTGGGAAGTTAAATTTATAATGACAAATGGATGCTAGTTATAGTTCTAGTTTGATCGAGGACGACCAATGGCTAAGTGTGGGGGAATTTGATAAACACGTAACATGATATATTTTTACTCCATAATTCTAGTATGATATTTGTCCTTTATATTCTATTTTTATATTTTTACCTACTTTTATTAAATTGTGCCTATTTATTTCTATATTATGTTATATCAAATAATTAGCTTAATTAGGTGTTGTTTTCTTATTATAGGCAAAGCAGGAGAATTACAAAAGCCTTCCATCTAACTATCTAAGTCAGTTGCACGTGAAGAATTGGAAACAAAACAAGAGAACTTTATCTCATAAAATAAAGAAAAAGAAAGAGTGCACAAGAAGTGGTATTATGATACGAAGTCAAAACCAAATTGTACCACCAAACCCACGCAACACATGAATTGAGATGAGAGCAATAAGTGGGCTAAGCCCAATGCTTCCAACCACAACAAAGTACAACACGCAACAGTACAATGAAAAGCAAAGAAAGACAAGGGTTTTAATGAAAAACCGACACTACAGCGCATATAAGAGGGAAATAAAAGAAAGAAGCAAGAGGAAGGAGAATACAGAGCACGCAGCAGCAGGGAGTAGGAGAGTACAAGGCGGTAGCGTGGACGGCAGTCAAAGTAGAAACTGGAAAGACGAGACAAGAGGAGCAGTGCAGTAGGAAGACGAAATTTCAGTCCGGAAATTCGTCCCTAATGAGTTTTCTCTACTCTCTTCTATCTATTTTCTTTGTTTTCATGTCTAATTTAGAGTAGTTTTACACTAGTAGGAACATGTAATTGACTATTTGATATATGGGTTTATGAGATTACGTTTTTGTTTGTGTTATAAACGATTAGTTTCTTTTGGGTATTTATACAAGGTTTATTATCTGGCTTTTGATTCATGTTTATTGATTTAGTTTGATCACCTAAATTGTTTCATGTTTCTATTGTTAGATTGATAGTACTTTTAATTAGGTAGTAGCTTTCTGGTCTAATTATAATTGCTAGAATCTTGTGTAGCAATTGAATTCAATTAGTTGAAGCTTACTGGCTAATTTGGGTTCAGTTGATTGGTGTATGTAATGCTGTCAAGTTTGATAATTTGATACATGCATTCATAGTTGGATTAATTTAGCTTGATTAGGATTAAATTTTTGTGCTTTCACGGAATTTAACGAGTAAGAAAGATAAAACTAGTAATCTACTTGCTTTCAATGGGTTATATAGTTAACCAATCTATCCTAGGCTAGTCGAATATAATGAGTCAATGATTGTACCCAATATCTATAGAAAGTTACATGTCTCCTATTAGCTTCTTTATTATATTTTACAGTCGAATTTATTGCCTGCAATTTATATTTTTATTATTTTAGCCTAATAGCTTTAGTATAGTTTTGATATTTGAAACCCCCCCATATTATATAATAGTAGTTATATATATAATTAAATAGTTAATTTAAGATAATAACACAGTCTTTGTGGGTTCGACCTTTACTTTCCCAGTCTATGTGTTAGAGTTAGTGGGTGATTTATAAATTTAATTTTGTGCGGAAACGACACACGTCACCCCTGCACCAAATAGTGCCTAAGAGGTGCTTAACGACAGTGTGTTGATCCTTTCCCAGAAAACTCTCTTTATGCCCTTTCTAGTAAAAAGATTCATACTTGTTAACCTATAGTCTTGTTACTTGTGATTATCTAATCGCTTTTTAATCAACATAGTATTGTGGTCAGGTTTAAAATAAGGCAACCCAAATATGGGCATTTGAAAGAATTACACCGATTCATCAAGCTTTGTGAAGTGTGAACAGGCATTGGTCTCTTCGGATGCTAAAATTACATCATTGGGAACTTATCAGAAGGTTGGTTTCATACTCCGTGATCCCCTGTTTTCGGCATCTTATCACTTTTGTTGTTTTGATTGATCAATAACAAGTACTCATACAGGCTTATGTCTTCTTGGGCCGGGGAACTTGTGCTTCTGATTTGCGAGGAGCTCCAAGTCTCATGGTGGAATCAGCAGGGCATGTTGTCCATGTGTTTGTTAATGGAAAGTTTTCAGGTATCTTTTCACTTATATCATCTAATGATGATCAACTAATTGAGTTGGGAGCTTCCACACACATAAATATTGCCTTGGAGTTAAGAGATACTTGGGGCTGAAGCGAATGTTAATAAAGCTAACCTTTGATGCAGGTTCGGGTTTCGGAACTAGAGAAGAAATTTGATGAATTTTTTTGTTTGTTCGCTGTACAGATGGCACACTGCTGGCACGTTTGATGTGCTCCTTTGGTACAATGAGGCACAAGGGAGAGTTGGCTCATGGGGCTAACAACGGGCTTGATATTGTATATTCTCTAGATTGGATTTGGCACTCTGCTGGTAGCTTTGTGTTAAATTTTAAATTAGAATTTTACATGTTATGTTAATGTATTTTAATTACAGTTGGTGTATACATGTGCTGAACTCAAAGTAATCGAAATGAAACACCTGCAGTCTGCTGTATGAATGTGACAACTATATTTTTTTTAGATGTCCACTAGCTGATCTGGTTCTTGCTGGAAACCGGATTAGTTAGTTTTGTCTGAATTTTTTTTAAATCAAATTTACACTTAACTGACCCGGTTTTGATGGAAAACCGGATCGGTGAATCTGATTAACTGATCCGATTTTCCATCAAAATCGGATCGATTAATGATTAACTGATCCGGTTTAGGAGCGGATCACTTTATCATTGTTAATCGCTGCTAGCCCACCCGATTCGGACCAAAACCGGATCGATAAGCCCGGTTTTGACAGGATCGGATAGGCCTTTTTCCACTTGTGCTAGCAAAGAACTCTGAGTGCTCAAGATAGATCAAGTACATTCCAATCAAGGCTCGTAGTGCCCAATTTCGGACAAGCTTACCCAAAGCGGAGGCTTCCTATATATGTAGTGATTCCTCCAACTCAAAATCCCGATTCTACGAACCTTGTTTATGGCCCTCGATTTTTTACTATAAACAGTCTTCGAAAATCATTCTATCTATATCTGATCATTCCATCATTCTACATATCCAGATCTTCTAATTTTGCAAAAACCTGACATTGCATTGTATTACATACATTATAGTCTTACATAACCCTGACCTTGATGACGAGCCATCCTCCTTAGCTTTGCATAACCTTAATCCTTGCATAGTGTCTCATCTATCCTTAGAGAGTCTAAGTGTGCATTGTTTGCATCATTATGTGTCTTATCTGAGTTGTTTGCACCTATCTGCTAACATATTTCTTCTGCAAGTAATCAGATTGCTTGTAGTTGTTTTCCTGCATACTAACTTTGTTTTGTAGAGACAAGCATATATAGATTAGTTGTATACTGCAAAACGTTTAGAATCGTTCTCCGATCCGTCCCGACATTGTATACTTTGACTATCGGTTTCCTAAACCTCAGTCAAAGTGGGGCCTTTTGTAGACATAATCGTGTCTCCCCATTTAAGGGCCCAATGATGAAACATACCGCAGTCTTAATTGGTCCGACCCAAGGGCAGAGCAGTTCGAAGAGCCAAAACTATTTTAAAGTGTTAAAGCGTATTCGTATTTTAAAGCCCACTTAATTATTCATGATAATTAATTGTATTTTGAGCCCAACTCTTTGAAAAAGCCTAATTATTTGTTTAATAATAATTATTTATTTTTTTAAATCAAATAAAAATTTTCAAAGATTTTCTATAAAATCGGATTTTATCCCGTAAAATCAGATTTTCGGACTTAAAAGATAAAAGAAAATCGTTAAAAAGCGTTTTATAAAAAAGCTGTCAAAATGTGTCAAAAAATAAGGCGGTGCGCATGACGCACCATCGTGCGGCTAACGCAATATCATGCGCCTGGCGCACCATTGTCCAACTGTGTCAGGCACACCAATGTTTTCCTGACACATGGCATTATATGTCACACATAGTTGTGCGAATAGCGCACTCCCCTGCGTGACGCGCATTGTTCTTTTATATCTTTTTAAAGTGTCACTAGTGGAAAAAACCTTATGTGACACAACAAAACTCATTCGGTTCTCTCAAATCCAGATCACTAAATCCACCAAATTATGGGCGCTAAATTTTGGGTCAATTAACTGGTTGGGAGGAAAATCAGATCCGTTTTCATTAACTGATTCGGTTCGTCCCAACCGGATCAGTGATGGCCCAAAATGAACGGCCCAATATGAATGGCCCATCGTCCACATGTCTCGCTTCACTTATATTCACGCTAACACTCCTAACAGTACCCCTCTCCTCTCTCATTTCACCCTACCAAACCCCTCTTGTCTCACTCTCTCCCCGAAAAACAAAGTAAATTCGATCAGCACCGCCATCTCTCTCTCTTCATCTCCCCATCTTCACCAACAACGCCATCAGCGAAGACCAACAACTCAGCGAGGCGATTTCAATTGATGCGATTTCGTTTCGTTTTCCTGCCATCAGTTAGTTTTTCATTTCATTTTTTTAGTTTAGTTGTGATTTCAATTTTTTTTTCCTTTTTTTAGGGTTTAGAAGAATGATAGTTAGATTAGATGTGATTTCATTTTCTCCTTTTTTTAGGGTTTAGAATTAGAAATTAGATGCGATTTATTTTTTGATTTTTTTAGCTCAAATGTAATTTCTAAGAATTAGACTTTCTAAGCTTCAATTGAATTTACTTAATTGATTTCTGAAGTATTTCTGTCTCTGATTGCCACAGCTTCAGGAGAGGCATGCAATGAGTTGGCAGCACACTCATTGTTTCTGTCATGTTGTTGCTACACTTGCTGCATTCGGAAAAAAGTTCCACAAGATTTTCAATATCAAGGTTTCTCTCTGTATTCATAATCTGATCAACATGATTTCAAGATTTTGCTTAGCACCGATCTTCTCTTTCAGGGATGTGATGACTTCCTCTCACATTTATTATACAACTGCTGTTCTCTTGTCCAAGAATCTCGAGAAGTGGAGATTCGTGGGGTGAAAGGTGCTGTTTCTTATTTTGTCTAATCAGCAATTACTTTCTTTCTATCTTAATTTAAGTGTCAATTATTCCATCGTTTTATTGAACCATGAATATTTTATTTGATACATTTATATTCCAGTATTAAGTGTTCAGTTGGGATAGAAAAATATTTTATTTGATACATTTGTATTTTTCTAAGGTAGACAGGATCAGAAAGCCAAGTTGCAATATAGCTTAGTGATGGGTTTTAAAATAGTACTGCAAGTGTACTGTGTCTGTTGTTAGCAGATACTTAGCAAATACGGGTCGATCAACAGGGAGAGGAATTCTAAAAATTAATGTTCAATTACTTTACTATTCAGACAGAAAAGTTGTTGATTGACTAATAACTAAGGTGAAATAAACTAAATCACAAGAGAAGGAAATTTATCAAATAATTAAAAATCTAGGGCATTCGATCGGTCCATCATGCTTATACCAATCAGGCGGGTTCAGAAAACTAATAATACTTAGGTATTGGGTCGAGCAATTAGAGTAGGCGTTAATCCTATGGTCGGGTTTTAACACTCTCAAGGCAACACATGCAGTACGGTCACATCACATAATCAGACTCACTAGTGTGTTCTAGGCCTCTAAAAGTAGGATCTTGATCAATACAAATAATTATTAGCCAGAAACGATTCATGAAATTGTACACTAACATAATCGCAAATAAAAAATGAATCACACTAGAATTGCTCTAACCACAACCTAATTATCAATGAAATCAAGAACAATAAATCATTGTATAAACATGACATCCCTCACTAAGACCTAGAGATGAATCTACTCACTCATGACAAAGTAAACACAAACAATAACCATTGAAATACTCATACTTGAAGCAATTAAAAACAATAAGAGACAAATACTTGAAAGTAAATAAGAACTGTGAAAGAGACAATTACCAATTGAAAGGAAAAATGAAGAACTTGAATTGAACTTGAATTAATCTCCAATGTGCAATAATTAGGGCTAGAGAGAAAACTAGAATTTTAGGGAAACTAAGGAACATAAAATGAAAATCATAAAAAAAGTCCTTGCCAAATATTTTACAAGGCTATTTATACTAATCCTAAAAAAGAACAAAAAAGGAAATAAAAAGTTATGGATTTTCAGCTTCAGGGCCAACCGCCCGATCCTGCGGCAAGCGCCCAATGCCATCAGGCGGCCTTCCAGTGTATGGTTCTTCAGCAGGTGTGGGCGAGCAGGGCTCCCGATCACATATGGCAGGTATGCCCGATCGGGAGCTATCATCGAATTGCGAGCGGGCGACATACGCCCCATCGTGCCCGAGAGAATTGACATTTGGAGAAAAAGGCCGCCCAATCGAGCGTTGGTCGCTCGACCAGATCTGGCGGGCCTTGAAAAGCAGCTTTCTTGGCCTTTGACGCTAAGTCTGCAAAACTCTTCACATCCGAAGGCTTTAGGAAGTAGCCTCGGGCCCCGAGAACTTATACACGTGCCTCCTAACTCTCTTAAATCCATTGTGGCATCAAGAATAGCAGAAAATAGGGAAATAATTCATTAAAACCTGAAAACTATCATAGGACACAAAACCACAACTAGATGGAAAATGTTAGTATAAAATAGCTCCTAAGAGCACTATTTGCACGCATTTCAACAAAGAAGCGGGGAGAAAAGAAGATATAAAACTATAACTTCAAATTTCCCCAAGCTAAACCTTTGCTTGTCCTCAAGTAAAACATGACATGAGCATGAATATAATAGCTTCACCCTTTTAGATATGAAAACAAAGATCAAATTTTTTTCAGAGCTCAAGATCATTCAAGCAGGCAAAATTCAAGTTCAACTATTCAGATCACTCTAACCACCAATCACCCAAGCAAGCAATCAAATGCGGCTGCATTACGGGACATGCAAATCTCGAAAAGGTGCTCACCAGGGTGTCACTCCTCTCAATTTCTGTGGTAGGCATAAAATATGCCCGAAGACTCACCGATCCAACCATAATAACCCTTCCCACTCACACTCTCATGTGTTTAGAAAGGTATCATGTCACTCATCCTATTTAGGTCGAACCAATTAGCGAACGCACATCTTTAACTTTGGCAATTTGACTCCATCTCAATTCAACAAACAAAGAATACATGCTTAAGAGGTCTTTTCTGGGTTGTAATGGGGCTTGGGTTAAGGTAGGGAAAACATTTAGGCAATGTGATGGTAAAGCCAAGAAAGGGGAGCAATTAACACTAATAATCAAGACCAAGTGAGGTCTATAACAACTCCCAAAACACTAACACACATCCAAAACATCAACCTACTATGGAAGATCACCAAACACACAACAAACTTTTGTTTTCAGCTCACTTTTTCATGGTGTATATTTTTTTATCTTTTCAGAATAATGTGAATGAAAGAATATGGAACAAATGCACTTTTCCAACTTTTCACACTTTTATGCTTTCCTTTGAACTAACAAATACAATTCTTTTCTTTCTTTTTTTCTTTCTCTTCAAACCTTTGAACTTGCAATTAATATTTTTCCAACGAACCACCAACATCAACTTATCATCACAATGCCAACCTAAGCTAATGGTCACCCAAGCTAGGCTTGGGATAGTAATCAAACAAAGGGCTTAGGCTTGTAATTTCGTTTAGTAACCAGAAAAGTCATTAGGCTCAGCGGGGCTAGAGTGGAAAAAGAATCATGAAAATCAAATTCAAGGTTTAAGAAAAAATTCAAAGAAACGCCTCTGTCACATCATATGAAAAATGATGCCAAATGTCAACAAGTACCTTGCCAAATTCAAGATCGGAACACTAGAGAGGAACTAACACACAAGAATAGACTGGAAATAAATCCATGGGCAAGAAAGAATCCTCACAGGCTAACCAGTTCAAGTATGGAGTCAAAGTAAGTGCGTTATCATCAAAACCCACTCAAGGTCAAAGCAGCTAAAGGTCACATTCCAGCATCACAATCTCAAGTGCCCAGCTATCCAAATAAAGAGCTAAATTATATTTTCAAAGAACATCACGGGGCACAGGGAAGCAATCAATCCAATCTAGTCAAATCGTATTTTTGGTATTTATTTTTTATATTTTTTGAAAGCAATGAAACTAAACTAACTACATTAGAAAGCAATTAAAGAGAGGAGAGTACCTACAAAGATCCTCCCCCAAGCTGAACTTGGCAAATGACCTCATTACAGCAAGGGAAAGGAGAAAGAATAGGGCCGTCAACCCCCCAAGGAAGCATCAGGATCATCATCCTCCATGTCCTAGGCAACACTGGTTCCTGGAACGCTGTAGCTGGGGTCCCATGTATACCATGAGGGATGGGGGCCTTCCATAGAAATCTGATGAGTCCTACAATACTCATCGTACAAGGGGTAAAGGCCAAGTGCTGGTAAGTCAACCTGCTGGCTAAGTGTAGTCATGCCAAGCTCCAACCTCTGTAGGGTGCTCATCATGTCCTGAAAATCAAAATCACCAGCATATGGGGGAGGGGGAGCAGAAAAGAAAGGACCACTGTCATCATCAGTGTGCAGGCACCTATTGTATGTGCGCTGGGGTACCTCAGGAGTGGGGGTGGAGAAATCCTGGCCCTAGATGGGGAGATGGTTATGCGCCTGTCCAGGCCGCAGGCGAGCCAGGGGATCAGGAACGCTGGCTACCTATAAACCACTGATAATGACCCCGCCCAGCTCGCTCTATCCAATGAAGTGAGTCAAGATAAGTAGCATCTATAAGGATGGGGCCGGGGACTGGGGTGTAGCGGGATTTGTCAAACCCCGTTATCTGTTGGGCAAAGAGGGTAATAAGCCTACCATTGACTATGGGGCGGGAAGAGAAAGTGCCATCAGTGCGGCGCTTGAGGAAGGTGGTGGCAATCCGCTCAAACTGTAGAGCAACCTGATGGGGGATATTATATTGAAATGCTTTTTCTTTTCCCCTAGACAAGTAGCTACCTATTAGATAAAGTTCGTCCCCCCGCAAGTTGTTTCCCTTAACCCACCCAAACAAAGTCCAGGACATAAATCGTTGCCAAATTTTGAAGATAGGGTGGTGAATGTAAGTGGCCTTCTAATGTTGCAGGTTGACTGGGACCTCACTAGCCGTAATGGTAAAATAACATGAACCATGATTATACCCATCAGAGTGACCAATGTCCCCCTATTGGTGATTCTTAAAATGTCAGCAAATTGGGGTAGGGAAAGACAAAAGTCTTGGTTGAGCAATCGGTAAGAAAGATAAGAAATAGGACCAGACCTAGGCTTAGTAATTTCAAAGCTATTGTTATTCTAGTATGAACATTAGACCAACTACAAGAGGTGGGGTGAATTGTAGTTGAGGGAAATTTTCGATTTGTAATGCGGAATTCAAACAAACTTGAGAATAGAAAGAGACAAACACACGAGATTTTTACAAGGAAAACAACCTAGGCCCAATAGGAAGAAAAACCTTGACCACGAGGGATTTTAACTCAAACACTCTTTACTACAATAGGCCAAAAGACTCTATCTTTTACAACCTATTAAAGGACCTACTCTGTTCCTCAAGGAACTTGTTCCCAGTCACCCAGTTCCCCCTGAACTGATGACACTCACTTTGATTTCACTCGAAGTCTTCTCTCTTTCTTTCTCTTTCTTGATTACAAGAATATTCTTTGAATTTTCTCTCACCCAACCACTATGAATATTACAATAATAAGTATGTTGAATATAAGAGGAAATTACAAGAAAACTTTCTAAGTGGATAATTAATTTTCGCTCAAGAAAGTCATAAAATTTCTCTAAGTAATTTCTTCCTTATACAGCTGCTGCAATTCTTGTGGACATGTTGTGCTCCACATTCTCCATAATGTGAGCTTGTAGTGGTGTGGAGATCATTTACCTATTTTCGCTGCACTTCCTCCATGCTTTTTGCAACGGAAATAAACTATCTTCCACTATCCATTAGTGGGAGAATCTTCAGCGAGTTGGTTGGGGTTTGTTGGAGAGCTTCAAGGAATCAGCTCCTCATTGTATCCAACTGATTCCCACGCACAAACAAAACAGCAAAAATATCTAATAACTTTGAGAATCTTTTATTCAAAGATTCTAAGTTATTAGAATATTAAACATACCTTATAATAAAAACTGAAAGTGCATGAAATAAATATCTTGACTTAGATTAAATAATTAATCTTTCTGCACAAGATAAAAATGCAAAATGAAACATTACATTATTTTTGGTATTTTATATTTTTCGCAAAATAAAAATTATATAATATACCTTAATTATTTGGTATCATCAAAACATGGAATACAACAATATTCTCCCTTTTTGATGATGGTAAATATAAGGCATATAAAAATATAAAAGAAACAAAAATGAATATACAAAAAAAAAAAAAAAACTAGACAAAAGAATCAAGAGCTAATGACATTAAAAAGAAAACTATCAAGAGCTAATGACGTTAAAAAGAAAACTAACAAAACTAAAAGAATAAGCAAAACTAATACTAACATAAATCAGTCTTGATTATAAGGCAAAGAAAAATCCAAAAAGCATCACCTAGAAATTAAGAAGACTAGAATTGAATTTTTATGTGCCACTCTACTTCCCCCTTTTGTCATCATCAAAAACAACTAAGTACCCAACAGTACTCTAAGAGTGCATCATATACAACAATGTCAAAGCGTAGTAGCTCAAACACGCATCTAATAATAGTAGCCATCCAAACATTATAATGGGCATATAGAGACAAAACAGATGCAAACAAGCAAGGTATAAGCAATAGCAGAGTTCAAGAGATGAAAAGAAGAAGGAAATCAAGGATAAGAAGAATAAGAAAGACAGAAAAGAAGATAACTAAACTAAAATAAACCGATGTGATTAACACATCCAAAAACCAGCAGTAACAACGAGCACCAATGTTTAGTTATAAAAACCAAAAGTTATATTGTTTAATAGGTTGAGGGAGGAGTGATAAAGGGATGGATCAAGGCTTGGGACAGATGACATAGGTGGAAACAACGGAGTCAATCTTCTCACGAACAACAGCTTCACCTTTCTTCACAATAGCAAGAAGGTGCTCCTGTTGAACATCTATGCGATCAATCCTAGCTTCCAACCCCTGGACCCTTGAATGAAGAAGAGACATGGACCCTTGAATGTCTTTGAGAAGACCAGCAAGACCAGCAGTAGAGAGCAAGGGAAAGTCGACAGCTTTGGAACTAGATCATGTAGGAACTGGAGCCTCCTCTAAGTCAATCATGACATCATCATCATCATCCTTGTTCCTTGGGGACTTGGTATCTGCCAACCTTCTACTCTTCCTCACTGACTTGTTTCCTCCAGCACTCAGCTCCTCAACAGATTTCCTCTTAACCCCTACTTCACTTTTAACCTTTGGCTCTTCAACATCAAACACCACTTTACCACCCAGCACCTTCAAACTCAACCTTCCAAGTGTATCTTTGGTCAAATAGTTCTCAGGTTCAAGTTCAAAGGATGGGCTAGAAGGGAGTTTAACATTACTCTTTTTGAAAATAGTAGTAAGAATACTACCATAGCCAACTCGGTTATTGTGGGTAATGCAATGGGTCAAATGAGTAATCATGAGGGAAGGGAAATTAATCTTGATGTTGTTGGCAAGACAATACATAAGGGACAAGTCCATGAGATTGGCTTGAGTTCTTTTAGAAGTACGGGGCAGGATAAAATGCCAAACAAGCTGAAATTGGAATTTGTGAAAAGGTGAAAGGTCTTTTTGGTCAAGAGAAAAATTAGTAGACTTTCCACCAAAAAATGACAGAACTTTATCATTTGAAACTCCATTTATATTCAATTGAACCTTGCCCTTAATGTAGGTCTTGTACCCTTCAGTTGGTACATCCGGCCAGTCTCCTAGAATTTTTTTAGTAAATTTCACCAATTTGCCATTGACAACACTCATGCACATACCATCAGAATTTTCAAACTTTGAACATAACTCACCCATTTCAGCCTCAAACAAGCCCTCATCAGAAAAAAAGAATTTTAGACCACTTCTGAAATTTCACTAAGTCAAGAAATTCTACCCATTTAACTTTCTTGCACCATGCAAGATCAACACAAAATCCAATCAAGTATTTGGAGGATTTTGATTTCTAACCCCTTTTTATCAGCACATTGATGATCTTTTCTTGCTCTATTTCATCCTCGCTGACATGCTCTTCTTTCTTTGGTGAGATTTCTTCATTTATAGAGGATTGCTCAAGTGAATCTTGGGTTTCTTGATTCAAATTTGAAGATTCGTGATCGCTCTCGTCGTATTCCACCAAAGGTGAGGATTTTTCTGCAGGGCAATTTTGATGGGGTTTAGTGTCTTCAGAATTTTTTCGTTTGGGCGCCATTGATGAAGTTTTGAGAAGGATGAAGAAGATGAGTAGTTTTGAGAGTTGATGGTTTTGGGTGAAAAGTAAAACATGCCATGAAAGAGAGATGATTTGACAGGGTTTTTATGTGGTGGTAGATTTATGGGGATTTGTGAAGGAATTAATGACGGTTGTTCACTCTCCTCTTAATCCATTGAATTTTTACTTTGGCTTTGAACTTAACTTATGTGATGCGTTTCATTGTATCAGAGTGAGACATTTTTTGTGAAAAAAAAATAAAAGGAAGAGAATAGAAAAATAAAAGTTGAATAAATATTTACAAGAGAAATAAATATTTATGGAATAATATTTACAAGAGAAAAGGAAAGAAAATAAAATAAAAGAAGGAACTCATGCATTATTCATGTGTATGCTTTATTTACACAAGTCTCATCAAGTTTTGCACAACAACAATGTATGGACAATAAAGGGAGTATTATGAAGACTAATGTGAGTCCTTTACAATGACTGTGTAATGAGTGATTAAATTCACAAAATGTTGCTGGCCACTTAGTGTTATCTTGTAACTCAGGGTTTTATTTGAAGTAGCACACTCAATGAATTTTAATCATCCCTAGCTCTAAGCGAATTTTCTCAAATTTTTCTCTAGGAAGTGGCCAATATGTCAGCTATTTGATTTTCAGTTGGACAAAATTTGACTTTAACAAGACCTTTTTCTACATTATCCTTAAGGAAATGATGTCTAATGTGAATATGCTTGAGCCTTGAATGATGAACTGGATCCTTAGAAATACAAATTGCACTAGTATTATCACAATAGATAGGAACACACTTAAACTTAATGCCAAAGTCTATTACTTGTTGCTTGATCCAAAGGACCTGGAAACAGCATGCTGCAGCAGCCACATACTCTGCCTCTGCTGTGGATAAGGCAACAGTAATTTGCTTCTTTGAGCTCCATGAGACCAAGCTTGTTCCTAAGTACTGGACAATGCTTGATGTGCTCTTGCGGTTAACCAAGTCTCCAGCGTAATCCGCATCCGAATAGCTTACTAGGTCAAAAACATCACTTCGAGGATAGAATAAACATAGGTCATCGCTTCCTTTCAAATACCTTAGAATTCTCTTAACTGTTGTTAAGTGAGATTCTTTGGGATTTGATTGGTATCGAGCACATAAACCAACACTAAAAGAAATATCGGGTCTACTTGCTGTTAAGTAAAGTAATGAACCAATCATACCTCGATATTGCTTCTCGTTTACACACTTACCATTTGAATCTTCATCTAACCTTGTTCCCGTTCCTATGGGAGTGTGGTTGGTTTTTGAATGTTCCAGTCCATATTTCTTAAGCAGTTCCTTGACATATTTTTGTTGATGGATCATTATTCCTTTTCCAGTTTGCTTGATTTGCAATCCCAAAAAGAAGTTCAACTCTCCCATCATACTCATTTCGAATTCACTACTCATAAGATCAGCAAGCTCCTTACAAAGAAGATCATTAGTAGCACCATAAATTATATCATCAACATAAATCTGGACTACTAATATGTCTCCTCCTTTTGATCGAAGGAACAAGGTTCTATCAACTTTACCTCTTATGAACTCATGTGAAAGCAGGATATTTGACAACCTTTCATACCAAGATCTAGGAGCTTGTTTCAACCCATAAAGAGCGTTATCAAGCTTATAGACTTGATTTGGAAGTTTCGGATTTTCAAATCTAGAAGGTTCTTCCACATAGACGTCTTCAAGTAAAAAACCGTTTAGGAATGCACATTTGACGTCCATTTGGTACAACTTAAATCCCATAAAGGCATCAAAGGCAATCAAAATTCTAATTGCTTCTATTCTAGCAACAGGAGCAAAGGTTTCATCGAAATCAATACCTTCTTATTGATTATAACCTTTGGCTACAAGTCTGTCTTTGTTCCTTACCACTGTTCCATGCTCATCAAGCTTGTTCCTGAAGACCCATTTAAGTCCGATAATTTTCTGGTTCTTTGGTTTAGTCTCCAGGTGCCATACCTTGTTCCTCTGGAACTCATTTAGCTCCTCTTGCATAACATTAATCCAATCAGCCTCTTTGAGCGCTTCCATATGGTCCTTAGGTTCTGTCATAGATAAGAAAGCATGAAAGACACAAAAATTCTTCATTTGGGATCTCGTTTGAGTTCCCTTTTTAATATCACTTATTATCAACTCTAAAGGATGATAATTTTGATGTCTCCAAGGCTTTGGATTATATCTCCTAGTTGCATCTTGAGTTGCTTGTGGTGATTGATTCACTTGCTCTTCTTTAGGATCAGGAGATCCTTGATCCTCCTGATTTCCTCCTGTTGCTTGTTCCTCTTGGGGATCAGGTAGAGGGTTATCAGGATCAGGAACTTGCTTCTTTTCTTTACCTGTAGGGGTTAGTTCCTCATCATATTGATTAAACTCATTAGGATGAGTTAGACCAATTTTAAAGTTATCATTATGACTCTCATCCTGCAAGGAGTTAGTTTCATAAAAAAAATAACATGGACACTCTCCTCAGCACACATTGTTCGCTTATTGTAGACACGATAAGCCTTACTACTTAAGGCATATCCTAGAAAAATAGCCTCGTCACTTCTAGCATCAAACTTTCCTAAGTTGTCCTTTCCATTGTTATGTACAAAGAATTTACATCCAAAAACACGAAAATAAGCAATATTGGGTTTTCTTCCTCTAAGAAGTTCGTAAGAAGTCTTCAAAGTGATTGGTCTTAGCATGACATGATTGATGATGTAGCATGCCGTATTCACTGCTTCAGCCCAAAAATTCTTCGGAAGACCGCTTACAATAAGCATCGTTCTTGCCTTATCTTCAAGGGTTCGTTTCTTCCTTTCGACTACACCATTCTGTTGTGGTGTTCTAGGAGCTGAAAAGTTATGATCTAAACCTTCATTGGTGCAAAATTCATCAAACTTGGAGTTTTCAAACTCCTTACCATGATCAGATCTTAAATGCTTCAATTTCAAACCACTTGTTCTTTGAATCTTTTTAGCAAAGGTTAGAAATTCATCAAACGTTTCATCCTTACTATGAAGAAAAATAACCCATGTATATCTTGAAAAATCAACTACTATGACTAATACATATTTCTTACCGGATCGGCTTTGGATGCATACAGGGCCACATAAGTCCATGTGAAGAAGTTCTAATGGACTTTGTGTGCTTACCATTTTCTTGGATTTGAATGAGGATCTCACTTGCTTGCCTTTCACACATGAATCACAACACATCGTGGTTTAGTGACTTAATTGTTGGTAGACCAACTACCAAGTCCTTCCCACTTAGTTTATGCAGTAGGGACAGGCTTGCATGACCGCATCCGTAACACCCCGTAATTTTCACCATTTATTTTTGGTGTTTGTTTACATTAAAATGATTTTTTTCGTAAAAATAAATAATTTATTATTTAAATTATTTTGGAACGTGTTGTGAAAATGTGTATATATATTTATATGCTGTGATATATATTTATATATATTTATTTTATATTGTTAGTTATTTATTTTAAGGGTTATATTAGTTTCGTTATTTATTTAGGCGGTTAGGATGCAGTTTTATCGCGTTGCGTTTTTGTAACGTTGTTGGACCGACTTGGATGAAGAAATGTTGCATCGCATGTGGCGTGTCATGCTGGCCGAAAATCAGCAATTATGGTGTGGAGGATGAAGAGTTTTGATGCTCATTAAGTTAACCTTTGGATCTCTTGTAACCCCCTATTTAATTCCCCATTAACCCACCTTAATGAACCCTTAAACCTTTGCTTAATGAGGTGAATAATCTCATTATTTTACTGCACTTTAACCCCCTTCATAATGCTGGAAATAAGTCAGGAAATTCGTGCATAACAACTCCTCTTCTTCTCTCTTCCGCATTTTCGGCTATTTCTGCACCCCTATTTTGTTTGCATCATATCTTCTTCGTTTCTTATCCAAATTGGACGTGTGAGTAGTCAAAATCTATCTACTCGGAAAGATCTTGCTTGTGGTTTAATTTGTGTTTGAATAAAGGGAAAGACGCGACTGCAGTTTTCGTTTCAATCAGACGAGTCATCTGGTTTTTGTTCCCTGTCACACCTTCACGAAAATAACCATAGCTGGAGATTTAACCGTTGGATCGTCCTCAAACGTGCACATCTTTTCCTTCCATTTGACCTGAGCGATTGTGAATAAAATCTTTCAATCGCCGGAAATCATGGTCGGACTAGAACAGCACGAAATGAGATTTTTCAATGTTCAAGAAGAAAACGCGTAGTGACTTGTTGCTACAATTATCGTTCATGGAGCAGTTGGATTGCACGCATATTTTTCAAATCCATTTATACTCGACTCTCCTTCCGACGTTCCAGGTAACTAGTAGTTATCTTAAAACCATAGAGATTAAAGTATTTTTGGGTATTAGATTATTACGCTAGGAAATTGTTTAAAATACTATTTTTATGAAATTATTGATGAAATTGTACGTGAATGTTCTTGATGTATGTTGTGTGAATATTATGTGCAGCAAAATAATTTTCGTTTGAGTTTTACTATTTATTTGATTTATTTGGTAATTTATGCGTTTATGGCTTATTTGCAAACTAATTAGTGAACAAATTTTATAATTGCCGAAATTATTTTTCATGAAGCATGTTATGGGTGTAGTATGTCTTTCATGCCTTAGAATTATTTTTTTCTACTGTTTACAGGTTTATTTAATTGATTTATCTATTTTTGCATTTTCGTGTTTTCTAGTATTTAAATCACGAATATTATATTTGGAGGCCGAAAAATCTATTTATTTGCATAATCTGTATTACCATATGTTTATGCATGTTATATGAATTTGTGGTAATTTTTGGGCGTTTATTTAATTTTTTAATTATTATATTGGCTTTCTTGAGTATTCTGTGAATTAACGTTTAAAATTTCTTTTGGAGACCGAAAATTAGAAATAAAATTTGTACCATGTCAGTAGAGTTATAATGGTCGTATGATAATTTTTGTGATAATTTACTGATCGTTTTTATTAGTTTAATAATTTTTATTGTGTTTTTGTTATGAGTTTGAGGATATTCTTTTTAATTATTTAAAAATCAGAAATAAATTGAGGCCTTTTTATATTCTTGAGAATTGATGATTTTTAAGTTACTGTGGTTATAATTGTGTATCATTATAATTACTTTTAGTCCTTCTAAAATGATTAATTGTGTACGTTTTGCTGATTTAATGAGCTTTGGTATTAATTGGTGGTGGCGTTAGACGCACACTGATGCGTCAGACGCAGGATGGTCCGTGCGGTAGACGCACAGGTTGGTGATGAGCACAAGCTCATGCGCCGAGCGCATAGTTTTGTGTTGCGTGATTTTCGTATGTGCTTGTACGTATGTTTTACTTGGAGTTGGTGATCTTGTATGACGTGATTCATTTCTGGTTGATACTGTTGGTTTTGTAAACTCTTTAATTGTCGTTGTTTGTGCTTTGTGGTGCGCAAAGTATTTGTTGTTGAAACATTTGTTGTAAGTTTGTAAGTTACTACTTTGAAGAAATTTCGAAGAGATATCTTTTGATGAATTTTGGGTGTAAGGCCGGGTGGCATCCCTTTGATGAATATTTTTGAGATGAATGATATTTTGATGATATTTATGAATTTATTTTGAGATAAAAACATCCGGTGGGATAGATGTAGTCCCCGGTGAAGAACATGCCAACCACCTGGTTTGCGAACTAGGGGTACACCTGGGATAATTGTTGGCGTCTGAGAGGTCAGGGAGTTCTGCATGTTCTACCCTGCATCGGGAGTTTGGCCATTCTTAGACACAGGCAGTGGGGCACGTAAGCCCATAGACTGACCTGGAGATTGCGATCTGACAAACCTTAGGAAGTGAATTGCGATTCACTGGCGTTCGGTTTCTGACTCAATAACTGATTTATCTATGTTTTTATTATTATTGAAGTACCCTTGAGATGATTTATTCATTTTAACTTTTGTATTACTTGAGAGCTTTATGATTTTGGATGCATGTCATAGTTGTCTTGACCTTATGTTTCCTCTCTTATTAATATATATCTGAATTGTACTTTGATTTCTTTTATTCTGGGAGAACTGTCAGTTACTCCCCACTTATTGTGGATGTTTATTGATATATTTTGCAGGTGATGTTCATGGGAATCTTCTTTGGTTTTGGGCTCGGGTTGAGATGTGAGCATTAAAATGTTAGATGTTTTAGGCCTAGACTTTTAGTTAGTTGAAGAGTTAGTTTTATCTTTTGGATATTATTCTAATTAATTTAATTTTTTTATACTATTTACTTATGTTGGTTTATCACTTAGTTATTTAAACGCATTTCTTGTAGTAGTGAAATTCCCAGAAGACGATTTCCGCCATCGTCTTATTAATATTATTATTATTTCTTTCTTTTCCGCTTTGAAATTTTGGGGTGTTACAGTTGGTATCAGAGCAAAACGCTCCTAAACTCTGACAAAGAGTTGCTAATGATTTTTTAGAATTATTAGTTAGCCATAGGATATAAAATTTGTTTAGAGTTAAGTTTAGTTGTTTCACTATAATGAGAGTGTGATGGGTAGGGTAAGTAAAGGGAAGCCTTATGGGAATGTGGTGTGCTCTCATGCTTATGGAGCATATGTTATATGTATAGTTACTTGTATTATTGGTGGAATTAGTCTACCAAGTTTGCTAATCTTATTTGCAGGGCCTTTTACATGTAATTTATT
Source organism: Beta lomatogona (assembly GCA_947646795.1). Lineage (NCBI taxonomy): Eukaryota > Viridiplantae > Streptophyta > Magnoliopsida > Caryophyllales > Amaranthaceae > Beta > Beta lomatogona. The sequence goes on from CANSNZ010001043.1 coordinate 305,737, forward strand.
TTCTCTTTTATCAGAGTGCGCAGCGAAAGCGAAGTAATTTATAGCCTTCTCGGTTTAGTTTTGTGTTTAATTTATTTTGTGTTTTGCAATTTAAAGATAAACTTTAATTTTATTTTAATATTGTCTTGTGTGTTGCATTGCATTTATTTTATTTGCTAGTTGCTTGATAGTATATGTTATTATGTGAGACAATATATACTTTCTGTTCTTTTTCAATTAAGTGTTGTTTTTTATGTGAGTACTACGTATGTTTTTTTATTTACAAAACTTTCTAGTTTGAATTTATATTTCAAATTATATTTTAGATCTTTGAACTTAATACATTTTATACTTATGTTAGAGTTATTTTCTGACTTTCAAAGTTTGTTATTGTTAATATTTGACATACTCTATTGAAAAACGTTTAATTTCAATCGTTTTATAGTGGTTTGGAAAAAGAAAGGTTTTTTGAAATTGTCTTTCAAGATATTCTTCAAATTTCTCTTACCGTCTTTGACCATCTATATTTATAAATATTTTCCTTTTAATATATTTATTTTTCATGCTAATCCTTATATAGCCTTTAATTATGGTAATAAGTTTTGTAGCCTTTGAAAATAAAATTACTTTAATGAGTTGTCTTGGTGTTAGATTGAAATGTAGACGCAAACTATTTTGTTTTAAAGGTTAGCACTCAACAACTTTTACTTTACTTACTTTTCTCATTAGCATTATTTTTTTTTCAAACTCAAATGCGTGAAAGGATCTCGTTTACCATTTGTTCTTTCTTGTTTAAATATTTAGTGCTTTCTCATTTCATAGCAAAATTTTGGTTGTTTTCTTTACTTCTTATTTAATTATCCGACTTTAACTATTTTGTTTTATATTCTTTGGAAAGGAAATTTATATACTCAGTCTAAATTTTAAACTTATTTGAGTTGATATTAAGTCATAATGGGTGATTCCTTTGACTTGTATGTCAATTTGATAAGTCTCAATTTTAAACTTGTTTGAGTTGATATTGAGTCATAATGGGTAATTCCTTTGGCTTGTATGTCAATTTGATAAGTTGACACATTTTTATCTGTTTTGACTTAATTTCTTTTTTCAGTTGATATTAAGTTTATATTGGGTGATTCCAGTAAACTCTAATGTCGATTTGATAAGTTGGCTTTCAAATATTGTTTTGTTGATACTAGGTTGTAATGGTTGGTTCCATGCACATTTGTGTCGACTTGGCAAATTTTATAATTGTTGTTAATAATTTATTACTTTATCGCCTATTTATTATTAGTGTTTTGTCATGATGAAATTTATTTTAAAGTTTTCAATTTCTTTTGCGAACTTTAATTTTCATATATATGTTTAGGAGGCGTACGCTCTTATAACATATGTCATGACTTGTGTTCGTAAGTGCTAATTTAATAAAGCAGCTAGCTACTCTTTATTAAAATATTCTTATCACTTTAAGTGGAGTATAAGCCCGTGTGGTTACCTCTATTTAAATTGGTTTGGCTATCTATTTACGAACTTTTTCTTCTTCATTTCTTTTCTAAAAATATTTATGTATGGTCGGATTTATTCTTTTACAATTTTACATAAATATTTATTCCTGCTTCTTTTATAAAATTACCTATAGTTTATTGTGCAAAAGTTTTTACCTTAAACTTTCTAATACTTGTCTTTGGTTCTTTCACATTTTGTAAAATGAATGTTGTTACCGTGCTTCTTTACTATACAACGCTTTTGGTCTTCCAAAATAAAATATATATTATTTGAGTTATCAAATTTTATATCTGCCAAGTTCTTTAGTTCTTAACTAAAATCCAACGATTTCTGTTTTCTTAATGTTCTTTATCTAGAGTATTTTCTTTTGTCTCTTGGTTGTTTTGAAGTTTCGAGGACGAAACTCTTTTAAAGGGGAGTGATTGTAACACCTCGTAATTTTCACCCTTTATTTTTGGTGTTTGTTTACATTAAAATGATTTTTTTTCGTAAAAATAAATAATTTATTATTTAAATTATTTTGGAACGTGTTGTGAAAATGTGTATATATATTTATATGTTGTGATATATTTATATATATTTATTTTATGTTGTTAGTTATTTATTTTAAAGGTTATATTAGTTTCGTTATTTATTTAGGCGGTTAGGATGCAGTTTTGTCGCGTTGCGTTTTTGTAACGTTGTTGGACCGACTTGGGTGAAGAAATGTTGCATCGCATGTGGCATGTCATGCTGGCCGAAAATCAGCAATTATGGTGTGGAGGATGAAGAGTTTTGGTGCTCATTAAGTTAACCTTTGGATCTCTTGTAACCCCCTATTTAATTCCCCATTAACCCACCTCAATGCACCCTTAAACCTTTGCTTAATGAGGTGAATAATCTCATTATTTTACTGCACTTTAACCCCCTTCATAATGCTGGAAATAAGTCAGGAAATTCATGCATAAAAACTCCTCTTCTTCTCTCTTCCGTATTTTCGGCTATTTCTGCTCCCCTATTTGGTTTGCATCATATCTTCTTCGTTTCTTATCCGAATTGGACGTGTGAATAGTCAAAATCTATCTACTCGAACCGATCTTGCTTGTGGTACAATTTATTTTTTGAAGAAAGGGAAATACGCGACTGCTGTTTTCGTTTCAATCAGACGAGTCATCCGGTTTTTGTTCCCTGTCACACCTTCACGAAAATAACCGTAGTCGGAGATTTAACCGTTGGATCGTCCTCAAATTTGGATAGCACTTTTATAATATCTTTTCCTTCTATTTGACCAGAGCGATTGTGAATATAATCTTTCAATCGTTGGAATTCATGGTCGGACTAGAACAGCACGAAATGAGATTTTTCAATATTCAAGAAGAAAACGCCTAGTGACTTATTGCTACAATTATCGTTCATGGAGCAGTTGGATTGCACGCATATTTTTCATATCCCTTTAGACTCAGCTCTCCTCCCGACGTTCCAGGTAACTAGTAGTTATCTTAGAACGATAGAGATTAAAGTATATTTCGGTATTAGATTATTACGCTAGGAAATTGTTTAAAATACTTTTTTTATGAAATTATTGATGAAATTGTACGTGAATGTTCTTGATGTATGTTGTGTGAATATTATGTGCAGCAAAATAATTTTCATTTGAGTTTTACTATTTATTTGATTTATTTGGTAATTTATGTGTTTATGGCTTATTTGCAGAATAATTAGTGAACAAATTTTATAATTGCCGAAATTATTTTTCATGAAGCATGTTATGGGTGTAGTATGTTTTTCATTCCTTATAATAATTTTTGTCTACTGTTTACTTGTTTATTTAATTGATTTATCTATTTTTGTATATTCGTATTTTCTAGTATTTAAATCGCGAATATTATATTTGAATGGCGAAAAATCTATTTCTTTGCAAAATCTGTATTACCGTGTTCTTATGAATGTTATGTAAATATTTGGTAATTTTTGAGCTTTTATTTATATTTTTAATTATTATATTGGCTTTCTTGAGTATTCTGTAAATTAACGTTTAAAATTACTTTTAGAGACTGAAAATTAGAAATAAAATTTGTACCATGTCAGTAGTGTTATAATGGTCGTATGATAATTTTTTTGATAATTTAATTACCATTTTTACTAGTTTAATAATTTTTATTGTGTTTTTGTTATGAGTTTGAGGATATTCTTTTTAATTATTTAAGGGATCAAAAATTAGAAATAAATTGAGACCTTTTTATATTCTTGAGAATTTATGATTTGTAAGTTACCGTGGTTATAATTGTGTATCATTATATTTACTTTTAGTCCTTGTAAAATGATTAATTGTGTACGTTTTGCTGATTTAACGAGCTTTGGTATTAATTGGTGGTGGCGTTAGACGCACACTGATGCGTCAAATGCAGGATGGTCTGTGCGGCAGACGCACAGGTTGGTGATGAGCACAAGCTCATGCGCCGAGGGCATAGTTTTGTGTTGCGTGATTTTCGTATGTGCTTGTACGTATGTTTTACTTGGAGTTGGTGATCTTGTATGATGTGATTCATTTCTGGTTGATACTGTTGGTTTTGTAAACTCTTTAACTGTCGTTATTTGTGCTTTGTGGTGCGCAAAGTATTTGTTGTTGAAACATTTGTTGTAAGTTTGTAAGTTAGTACTTTGAAGAAATTTTGAAGAGATATCTTTTGATGAATTATGGGTATAAGGCCGGGTTGCATCCATTTGACGAATATTTTTGAGATGAATGATATTTTGATGATATGTATGATTTTATTTTGAGATAAGAACATCCGGTGGGATAGATGTAGTCCCCGGTGAAGAACGTGCCAACCACCTGGTTTTCGAACTAGGGGTACACCTGGGTTAATTGTTGTCGTCCGAGAGGTCAGGGAGTTCTGCGTGTTCTACCCTGTATTGGGAGTTTGGCCATTCTTAGACACAGGCAGTGGGGAACGTAAGCCCATAGACTGACCTGGAGATTGCGATCTGACAAACCTTAGGAAGTGAATTGCGATTCACTGGCGTTCGGTTTCTGATTCAATAACTGATTTATCTATGTTTTTTTTTTTTTATTATTGAAGTACCCTTGAGATGATTTATTCATTTTATCTTTTGTATTACTTCAGAGCTTTATGATTTTGGATGCATGTCATAGTTGTCTTGACCTTATGTTTCCTTTCTTATTAATATATATCTGAATTTTACTTTGATTTCTTTTGCTCTGGGAGAACTGTTAGTTACTCCCCACTTATTGTGGATGTTTGTTGATATATTTTTCAGGTGATGTTCATGGGAATCTTCTTTGGTTTTGGGCTCGGGTTGAGATGCGAGCATTAAAATGTTAGATGTTTTAGGCCTAGTCTTTTAGTTAGTTGAAGAGTTTGTTTTATCTTTTGGATATTACTCTAATTAATTTAATTTTTTTATACTATTTACTTATGTTGGTTTATCACTTAGTTATTTAAACGCATTTCTTGTAGTAGTGACATTCCCAGAAGACGATGTTTCCACCATCGTCCTATTAATACTATTATTATTTCTTTCCTTTCCGCTTTGAAATTTTGGGGTGTTACAACATCATTTGTGCCACAGAAAAGGATCAGCTTCGATCACACTTAAGCATGTGAGATTCCTAGGAACAAGGTTCAGGTCAACCATGTAGGTGTTCCCTTTCCTCGTTCTCTCAAGGATCTTGGTTCCTATACTCTCATTGCTGACTACATAAGACTCATTAGTAAACATCAATGTATTTCCCTTATCGCAAATCTGCGATATACTAAGTAAACTATGTTTTAAACCCTCGACCAAAAGTACGTTATCTATGGAGTGTGACTGAGATTTACCAATCTTACCAACTGCTACTATGTTACCAGTAAGGTTGTCTCCAAAGGTCACAGGTCCTCCATTGAAGACTGAAAGTGAGAGAAATTTTGACATATCTCCTGTCATGTGCTTAGAACAACCGCTATCGAGGTACCACAGGTTGTTCCCTCTCACTTCAACCTGTACCACAGCAAACTAGTTAGTGGTAGGAACCCAGTCTAGCTTGGGTTCCTTTGTTGGACTTGAGTCTTTCTTAATTTTCCAAACCTGTTTTACTAGGTACGTGTTCCTCTCAATACATTCTTCTCTGGTGGAACAGTCAGACACAATGTGACCACTGTTCCCACAGTAAGAACATATTTTACTACTTGGCAGATCAACATATTTTTTCTTTTTGTTCTTCTTTTTGTGATTGAAACCTAGACCATCTCTTCCTTTGTTTTGATACTTTTGTATCCAAGAGACTGGATCAAGAAGTTTGTTCCTTGAGGATTCCAGTTTCTTCCTTAATGCCAGATTTTCTTGAAAAATATTTTCATAATCAGTTTTCAAATTTTCAACATTAGTTCTGGTATTATTTGAAGAGACTGTTATGAACACACAGTTTCAATTCTGCCAATTCCAAATTCAAAAGATAATTATCGTTTTTGACCTTTTCAAATGCTTCTTGATAAACTCTACTCTTGTCAAGAATCTTTTTTCAGTATCACATTTTAATGTGTTAAGCTAACTTGAATGGTTCTTGGTGACTTTCAAGGCATTAGTTAATTGATCTCTTTTTGTACATACATCCTTGTAATCATCTAAGGTTTCTAATAAAAGTTTTATTAATTGGCTTTTATTCAGTTCTGTAAGTTCCTCTTCAATAGCATTAAAACTAACCTTGGATTCCACTTTTTCTTTGATATTCGCAATGAGACATAGATGGGCAGTTTCTTCCTCAGTTTGTTTCTGCTCCTCCTCTGAGTCAGATTCTCCCCATGCTGCAACCATGGCTCTCTTCATGTCATTTTTCGAAAATGACTTTTGTTGTTCCTTACCCTTCTCTTTGTATCTTCCTTTCGCTTTCTCATATTCCCATTGAGGACACTCCTTGATGAAATGATCAAGGCCTCCACACTTATGGCAACTTAGCTTCATTGGTTTCTTGGTGACCTTCTCTTTGTAGCTCTTGTTGAAGAACTTCTTGAATCTTCTTACAATCATCGCAGCTTCTTCATCATCAGTATTTGAGTCTTCTTGTTCCTCAGACCTGAGGGCCAGAGCCTTAGGCTTTGATGATTCAGTCTCATGAGTCTCTAGGTGTAACTCATGGGTCATCAAGGAACCAACAAGTTGTTCAATGTTGAACGTTGTGAAGTCCTTGGTTTCCAACAGTCCGTTGTCTTGGCCATCCATTTCCATCTTGTGGTAAACTCCTTAGTACCTTACGAACCTGTTCCACTGGAGAGATTATCTTTCCCAGAGATTCAAGTTCGTTTATAATGTTTGAGAAGCGAGTGAGCATATCTTGAATAGGTCCTTTCGTTTCACGTGAAACAATTCGTACTTATGCATGAGCATATCGATCTTTGATTGTTTCACTACGCTTGTTCCTTCATGAGTGATTTGAAGGAGTTCCCACATTTTCTTTGCAGTCTTGCATCCCATGACTCGATTGTGTTCATGGGGACCAAGACCGTAATGGAGTAGCTTCTTGGCCATGTTATTCATCTCCATTTTGTTGAAGTCCTCTTTGTCAAATTCGGCAAGGGGTTTAGGAACTAGCTCCCCTTTCTTGTTCTTCTTTGTGACTTCAAAGTCACCGATTTCAATTACCTTCCATACTTGGTAATTTTCAGCTTTAATAAATATCTCCATACGGTTCTTCAGTATGGATAATGTTTGCCATTGAACATAGGTGGGCGTTGAGTTGAACACCCTTCATCAAGCTTTTCTCCCGTCGTGTTCATTGTTCCAGGTACAATCTCCTCAATGTTAGCTGATACTGGAGGTACTAGGCTCTGATACCAATTGTTATTCTAGTATGAACACTAGACCAACTACAAGAGGGGGGGTGAATTGTAGTTGAGGGAAATTTTCAATTTGTAATGCGGAATTAAAATAAACTTGAGAATAGAAAGAGACAAACACACGAGATTTTTACAAGGAAAACTTCCTAGGCCCAATAGGAAGAAAAACCTTGACCACGAGGGATTTTTTAACTCGAACACTCTTTTACTATAATAGGCCAAAAGACTCTATCTTTTACAACCTATTAAAGGACCTTCTCTATTCCTCTAGGAACTTGTTACCAGTCACCCAATTTCCCCTAAACTGATGACACTCACTTTGACTTCACTCGAAGTCTTCTCTCTTCTCTCTTTCTTTCTCTTTCTTGATTATAAGAATATTCTCTGAATTTTCTTTCACCCAACCACAATGAATATTACAATAATAAGTATGTTGAATATAAGAGGAAATTACAAGAAAACTTTCTAAGTGGATAATTAATTTCGCTCAAGAAAGTCATAAATTTTCTCTAAGTAATTTCTTCCTTATATAGCTGCTGCAATTCTTCTGGACATGTTGTGCTCCACGTTCTCTATAACGTGGGCTTGTAGTGGTGTGGAGATCATTTCCCTATTTTCGCTACACTTCCTCTACGCTTTTTGCAAGGGAAATAAACTACCTTCCACTATGCATTAGTGGGAGAATCTTCAACGAGTTGGTTGGGGTTTTGATCCTTCAGGGTTGCTATGTTTAATCTGTGATAGTCAATACACATTCGCCAACCTGTAACAGTACGAGTAGGGATTAGTTCTTCCCTATCATTCTTAACAACATTAGTCGCTCCCTTTTTAGGAACCGGGCTCACCCACTTATAATCTGAGATGGGGTAGATGCCCGCGTCATGTAGTTTCATTATTTCCTTCCTCACTACCTCTTGTATATTAGGATTCAAAAGTCTTTGGGGTTGTATGCAAGGGCCGTGAGCCTCTTCAAAGTTTATTCTATACATACAAAAATCAGGACTAATACCCTTTAGATCATCAATACCATACCTAATAGCTTTTTTGTGCATGCGAAGCACGGTAAGAAGTTGTGAAAGTTGGCTATCAGTGAGTTTAGTAATGACAACCACAAGGCATTCCTCATTATCATCAAGAAATGCATATTTGAGGTGAGAAGGTAAAGGTTTAAGTTCTAACTTCTTTACCTGTGGCTCGGAAGTAGAGCAAATAGTCTCCATTACCTCACATTCGACTGCCTCATCAGTATCAAGGCCATCCAGATCAAGAATTTTCTTCAATGGATCATCTGACAGAAATTGGTGATAATCACCTCCAGAAATCTCTTCTAGTACATCAATCCTGCAGCATGTGTGCTCAAGCATTGGAGACTTAATATCATTGGTTAGTTTAAAAGTAATAGTATCATCAGCAACACTTAAAGTCAGAGAGCCAGATTTAACATCAATAACAGCACCGGCAGTACACAAGAATGGCCTACCCAAAATAATGGGGATCTGACTATCCTCCTCCATGTCTAGCACTACAAAATCTACAGGAATATAAAATTTCCCAACCCTGACAGGAATATAGATATTTCACAGAACGATCTGTCATCTGCAAAGTAATCTGGGTGCACTTTAAACTCCTAAGTTCAGTTTATTACAGATATATAAAGGCATAATAGATACACTAGCTCCTAGATCACATAAAGCCTTATTTATAAACAACGCACCTACATGATAGGGGATGGAAAAACTACATGGATCCTTTAATTTTGGATGGATTTTATTTTGCAGCACAACACTACACTCTTCAGTTAGAGCAACTCTATCTAGACCACCAAAATCCTTTTTCTTAGTAATCATGTATTTCAAAATTTGGCATAAACAGGCAATTGAGAAATTAAATCAGTAAAAGGAACTGTTACCTCAAGGTTCTTGACCATAGACATGAACTTACCAAGTTGTTGATCAACCTTGGATTATTGCATCCTATGGGGGAAAGGTAGTGGTGGTGTAGGAGAATCAGTAACCTTCTCCTTTTGCTTCTTTGCTTCATGTACTTTCCCTTGCTCAATTTCAGCTTCTGAGCTATCTTCACCTTCATTTTCATCCACTACATCATTCTTGTTTGGAGGTGGCGAATCATCAGTAGGCATAGGAGGAGCATCATATTGTGTACCGCTTGGAAGAGTGACAGCATTAGCAGTCTCTTTGGGAATTGGTTGCCCTGACAAATGACCTAGTTGCCCCGGCAAATGACCTGGTTGCCTCTGTGCATTATTTCCTGCCACATGTGCAAGTTGAATCTCCAAATGTTTGGTAGTGTTCTTCAACTCTTTGATGCTCTTTTTATGACTCTTCTACATAGAAACCATCATCTTCATTAGATCAGACATGGTAGGCTCTTGAGAGCTGGCATTCTGAGAAGCTTGCTGCTGATAGCCTTGGTGTGAAGGCCTATTGAAACCAGGAGGGGGCATCTGAGGAGCCCCTTGATAATATTATTGTCTGGCAGCATGTTGTGGTGGATTTTGATGAGGTGGTTGATATGATGCTTGTGGTATAGGTTGAGGGTTCTGAACATTATTGTTTTTGTAGGAAAAATTAGGATGATCCCTCCAACCTGGGTTGAATGTGTTGGAATATGGGTTGTGTGAAGGTCTCTTCTAAAAAACATTTGCATGCTCCATCTGATTCATGTCATGTTGATTATAGGAACAATCATAGCCAAAGTGGCCTCACCACACACCTCATAGTAAGAAGTGTTAATAGGAGCCATGGAAGACATCGCATTAATACTCATGGGAGGAGTATTAGACTGTGAAGATTTAAGTGAATCCATCTTCATGCTCAACTGGGCAACTTGTGGAGACAACAGAGCATATGCATCAGCATCCAACTTTTTCTTAGTAATAGTCTTAGAAGAACTATGATCATTTGCTGCTAAGTTGGCCAGAAAACTGTACCCTTCATCCACCTCCTTGTCTAGGAAAACACCCCCTGCAGATGAATCAATTGTACTCTTGATATGGGGTTGTAGACCATTGTAAAATGCCTGGGTGATGAACCACTTGTCAAGATTGTGGTGTGGGCATTCTCTCTGCAGATCCTTAAACCTATTCCATGCTTTCTTCAATGTCTCATCAGGTTCTTGTTGGAAGGTAGCAAGCTTATGTCCGATTTCTGCAGTCTTGGTAGGAGGGTAGTATTCTCTCAGGAATGCTTCAGAATTAGCACTCCACTCAGTATCTTTAACATCATTAAACCATTTTTGAGCTTTGTCTTTCAAAGAAAACTCAAATACGATGACCTTGAACTGATCAGGAGTGACCCCTTGAAGCTTAACGGTACAACATAATTGTTGAAACCGTTGTAAATGATTTGCAGGGTCTTCAGATGGATGCCCTCCAAACTAGTTCTATTGGATCATATTACTGAGGGCAGGTTTGATCTCAAAATTGGCCGCTTGAATGTCAGGCATAGTAGGACCTGTGGAAATGGCACCAGGAGAAGGTACCCCATAAGATGTCAATGACTCAGGAGGCATGATTGGCTCTGAAGGACCTTTTGTGGATTTTCCCTGGTTAGCAGACTGCTTCTTCTTCTTTTGTTGCTTTTTGAGTTGCCTGATGGTTTTCTCAAGACCAGGGTCAGTTGGAACTGCAGTACCTGTTCTTTTAGACCTAGTCATAATAGAAACAAAGAAAAATATGCAGTGAGATTGCCTCAATTGGAAGTTGAAGTTCCAATGAGACAGTAGGAATAGTTTAAATAATGAATAAAAAAGCTATAGAACTAGCCGTCTCCCCGGTAACGACGCCAAAAACTTGATGGGTTTTAAAATAGTACCGCAAGTGCACGGTATTTGTTGTTAGCAGATACTTAGCAAATACGGGTCGATCCACACGGAGATGAATTCTACAGATTAATGTTCAATTACTTAACTATTCAGACAGAAAAGTTGTTGATTGACTTATAACTAAGGTGAAATAAACTAAATCACAAAAGAAGGAAATTTATCAAATAATTAAAAATCTAGGGCCGTTCGATCAGTCCACCATGCTTATACCAATCGATCAGGAGGGTTCAGAAAACTAATAATACTTAGGTATAGGGTCAAGCAATTAGAGTAGGCGTTAATCCTATGGTCGGGTCTTAACACTCTCAAGGCAACATATGCAGTACGGTCACATCACATAATCAGACTCACTAATGTGTTCTAGGCCTCTAAAAGTAGGATATTGATCAATACAAACAATTATTAGCCATAAACAATTCGTGAAATTGTACACTAACATAAATCGCAGATAAAAATGAATCACACTAGAATTGCTCTAACCACCACCTAATTATCAGAGAAATCAAGAACAATAAATCATGGTATAAACATGACTTCCCTCACTAAGCCCTAGAGACGAATCTACTCACTCATGGCAAAGAAAACACAAATAATAATCATTGAAATACTCATACTTGAAGCAATTAAAAACAATAAGAGACAAATACTTGAAAGTAAATAAGAACTATGAAAGAGACAATTAGCAATTGAAAGGAAAAATGAAGAACTTGAATTGAACATGAATTAATCTCCAATGTGCAATAATTAGGGCTAGAGAGAAAATTATAATTTTAGGGAAAGTAAGGAACCTAAAATGAAAATCAGAAAAAGGTCCTTGACAAAAATTTTACAAGGGCTATTTATACTAATCCTAAAAAAGAACAAAAAAGGAATAAAAAGGTCCGGATTTTCAGCTTCCGGGCCAACCCCTCAATCGGGCGGCCTTCCAGCGTGTGGTTCTTCAGCAGGCGTGGGCGAGCAGGGCGCTCGATCGGGCGCTATCTGCGAATTGTGAGCGGGCGACATACGCCCAATCGTGCCCGAGAGAATTGACATTTGGAGAAAAAGGCCGCCCGATCGGGCAGTGGTCGCCCGACCAGATCGGGCGGGCCTTCAAAAGGAGCTTTCTTGGGCTTTGACGCCAAGTCTGCAAAACTCTTCCTACCCGAAGGCTTTGGGAAGTAGCCTCGGGCCCCAGGAACTCATACACGTGCCTCCTAACTCTCTCCAATCCATTGTGGCATCAAGAATAGCAGAAAATAGGGAAATAATTCCCTAAAACCTGAAAACTATTATAAGACACAAAACCACAACTAGATGGAAAATGTTAGTATAAAATAGCTCCTAAGAGCACTATTTACACGCATTTCAACAAAGAAGCGGGGAGAAAAGAAGATATAAAACTATAACATCACTTACCTTTTTTCCCCCTTCCATGTTGCATGTGGTGAGAGAAGGCATAGATCATTTGATAAAGGAGTTCAGATAAAGATCTTCATATTGTTTTCCTCTTTAAGAAGACTAAACTGCAAGATGATAAGAGAACCTCTTTGTTTAAAGTTATCAATGAATGATTTGAATGTTTGGTAGGTTCTAATTTTGATGATTTTGAGTTTTGACCTATCTTTGTCAATAAGTCTATTTATGCTTCTAGTTTACATATAGAATACCCTTATTTTAAGGATAGTTTCACCAGTCTCCAGTGATGCCATTCTTTCCATTTTATGATCAATATTCTTGTTAACTATCAAATTAAACTGTCTATTACAACATTATTTTCTATGTGAATACTTAGAAGTATCTCATGTAATTTCAGTGGCTTGAATGGTATACATGATGGATCTACTTTTAAGTATACATCATTAGCTAGTTTTAATCTTTAAATTGGGGTTCGCATTGAAATATTCAATCTGTCACATGGTTTAAAAAAGTGGTTTGAAGTAGCTAAATAAGATTGTAGGTGGTACCAAGTATATGATTAGGCTATGAAGACGATACGAGAATTTTTCATTCATTTTTTTATGATTTATATGAGATGCTCTCATGGGATCTTCCCATAATTTGTGTAAATTGGATGCTTAAGACATGGTTTGGTTAAGGTTTCTATTAATCTAGTGTGTCTTAGTATATGGTTTGGAAAATGTGATTAGATTCACGATTCTTGAGCCTTATAACATATCATGCCTTAGCAATATTGTGTAAATAGTGGGCAGGAATGAGATAAGGAGGATTACTAAATGAAGAGGGGGGGGGGAGGGAGTGCCTCTATAAATTTTCAGCTTCTTTCCCATGCACGGTTAAGCTTAAGTTGTTTCTCAAACGTTGTGGTCTGGTTAAAGTTTCTAGTATGTGTTTGGACATGGTTTGCAAAATTTGTTCAGAATTGCAGTGTGAAATGAATCTCAATCACCATTCTTGAGCCTTATCTCGTATCATGCCTTAGAAATATTGTGTATATAACTATATAGTGGGCAGGATTGAGACAAGGAGGATTACTTAATGGAGGGTGCCTCTATAAATCTTCACCTTCTTCCCTGTGCACGGTTAAGTTAGAGTTCTTTCTGGAAAGTTGTGGTACTTGGCCTCTTGCAGGAGTAATTCAACCTAGAGACTTAAGTGGTAGCCGGGTTGTCGTAGGAAATTTTTAATCTAATTTATATGAAACCGACCTCGTTTTTATTTTTTTCCCTCTACGCGTAAGTTATTTTAATAAATTTTGGTGCTTCAATTTTTTGGTAATGGACTGACTAATGGGGTATTGTGTTTCATGTGATTGTATGTTTTGAAATGCTTCCCCATCCCGTCCTTAAGGATGTTTAATGAATGTATAACATGTAACATATTATTTTTTCAAGTGTTTGCTCGAGTGGTTATCCAAGTGTTGCTTATTGTGCTAGGTCTGATTTTCTTGGACTTGGGTTGAAATACACTGCAAATGGTCATTATACTCTTTCTCGCGTGCGAGCTGCACAACATAGAGGGGATGCATCTTCTTTTATGGGTTGGTTGTTAGTTGTTACCTTGTTGGATAAGCATTGCAAGGTTCTTTTGTATTGTGTGATTCCTTGAGTATCACCTGTTATACGTTGGCAGGTAGTTGTTGAATGTTAGGAAAATCTTCTATCCTGTAATATATTTTTACACATAGTATTGTTCTAACAGGTAAGTCAACAAGAGCACAATTGATCTCTAATATTTATTAGGCAAGAAGAGATCGCTAAAACGCCTAACTGTTCTCCACCGAACTTGGACAAGGCAAAGATAGCACAGATCTTCAAGGTTTGAAAATCACTTAATTTCTATTGGAGATAACTTTTGTATTCCAAAATTTTAGCTTATCCCAACTTATTTATCCTGGTTTAATTTGAATAGTGATAGATGTTGACCATAATGCTGCTGCAGAATAGAGCGCAATTCTTAGGATACAGGAAGCTAAAGCTTCTGGAGACAAATCACTAGTGTTGTAGCCTAAATAATCGACGGCTCTCCAGGAGACACGTGTATCCATCAGGAGCATCCACGTGTCCCATCAAAAGGAGTAAAAAAGGCGGTTCAAAGCCTCGGTTTTTACCATGAATGGAATAAAAGCCCACTTTTTGGCCTGAAGAATATTCAGGGCCAAATCCCAAAAAACGGCTGCACATGATTGGCTAGATGCTCAGCTTCCAATCATGGCCCGCAACGTGTGGAGATCTGAATGCCCGACCAATCAGGTGCCTTTATTTTAGGGTGACCTCAAATGGTAGCATTCAGACCCCAAACACTATAAATAGTCCCCTTTAAATCAAGAGAAAGGTAACTTTTTCAATAGTGTGCCCTTACTCTGCAAAAATACTCTCTCACTTTCTGATACCTGACTTAAGCTTCGGAGGGGGAACCACCACCCAAACCACCCGGGTGGGTCCCATTTTCTGCAGGTTTGGGAACGAAGCTCAGGTTCGGGTTACAAGATTTGGACATCGTTGCACAAATCTCCATCGAAGAACATTTTGAAGGATAGGAGTTTACTTGCCGGCCAAGAAGACTTAACATTTGGCGCCGTCTGTGGGGAGACGCAACGATGACCGACTGTCACTCGTCCAATGTGGCAAGAAATCAGAGTTTTCAGATTCGAGTAGAAGATACAGTAGATGATGAGAGACCACCTCGAGGGAGGGATAGACCTCCGTCCATCATTAATATTCCTAGTCTAAGCCATGTACTCATTATCCAGGAAAATGATGAGGGTCCAGTGACTGCTGCTTATTTGGAGAACGTATTGAATGACTTCCAGAGTAAGATGGTAGCAGTAGTCCAGGAACAGATCAAGAACAATATGCTGTTTTTCCATGTAAATCCAGACCCAGGGGCTAACAATCCTGTTCCTCTTCGAGGACGTTCTCAGGAGAACCGTCCGGGTCCTAGTCGCCCTGCTCGTTAGGAACTCTCTAGGAGGACAGCTAGAAGGTAGTGAGCAGCGAAGGAAAATGGACTGGAATCTGGTGGTTAGAACCTAGGAAGATGTTCGTCCAAATTGACATCGAATGGAAACAGATGCCCGTGAGTTCTTGGAGGCAAAGAAAGCTGATGCATTACAACGGTGGGCCACAGTATCTACACTGTATTTGAGAGATCCCCCTTTGAGGTTATCGTCCATAACATAAGGAAGAAGTCTTGGCCCTTCCCTTATTTGTCCAAGATAAGAGAAAACAGTGGTGCAACCAATGGTTTATCGGCGTGCAACCCCTGCAAACACCTCGTCCAACCCTATGTTGAAAGAGTATCGTAAGGAGTTCATACCCATTGAGGGACAACTGGGAGCCCTCCAGATCAATTGGCCAACACATTTTCGGCCTGGATCATGGTGCCCCCCCCTTCCCAAATGTTAAACTCCCAACCATAGAGTCGTTTTATGGAACAACATATCCTGATGATCATTTCTCCGCTTATAAGCATCAGATGTACGTCCAAGCAGTAGATGGTGCTACTTGGTGCAAGAAGTTCCCGACTACTCTGAAGGGAGTAGCTAAGAAGTGGTTTAACAATCTCCCCCCTAATTCAGTCAACAATTTTACTGAACTCAGTTGTCTCTTCACTAGTCATTTTATCGCCAATCAGCAAGAACAGAAGACAAGCATGCACTTGGGTAAGGTCATCCAAGGACCAAAAGAAGCCTTCTAAGTTTTGTTAAGAGATTTAATCTAGAAGCCTTGTAGATTCAAGATCTTAATGCTGGTGTGGCCTTCGACGCCTTCATCAGGGGGCTACGGCCAGGAAGCTTTACGTTTGATCTCGTGAAGAAGAAAATCACCACCCTTGGAGAAGCCCTGAAGGAGACAGATGCCTTCATACATGCCACATAAGTTTGTGATAAGGCCAAGCATCCTGAGTCCAAGAAGCCTGAAGAGGTTGCTCAGGCAAAAAAGAGCAATCCTAAAAAGTCTGAGACTTGGGCTATAACCTCCACAACCACTTCGTCCAGGCGAGGAAAAAGGAAGGAATATGAATCTTCTGCTGATCCCATAGAATTTAGCAAAGATCAATACTCCATTCTTATGGAGATAAAGGATCAATATGAGCTTAAAGCTCCAGCTGAGATGAAGACTCCTTACCAGAATAGAGACAATAGCAACTACTGTCATTTCCGCAAGGATTGTGGTCATGAGACCAACGAAAGTAAGCACCTTAAGAGCGCTTTGGAGGACTTAGCCCGGAAAGGAAATATGAATTCATTCTTGCCCTAAGGGGTAAGGAAGTTTTAGAGGAAGGATGATCGTCAGAGCAAGACGAAAGAGAGTGAATGCACTAACGAGGATGTCGTTCTTGTCATCTCAGGTGGGTTTGCAGCTGGAGGACCAACCAACCGGGGGCACAAAAATTATCTCAGGGAGCTTGGCCAAAATTTACTAACTGATCAGACAAAGGCTGAACCCTTCCCTAAGGTAGTAGTCAGTGAGTAAGATCGGGGGAGGCTGAAAACTCTTCATGATGGCCCTTTGGTTGTCGAGATAAAGATAGCAAACCTAAGAGTAAGAGGAATTTTGATAGACACCGGAAGCTAGACGGACATTATTAGTGTAGATTGCTTGTCTAGATTGAAGTTTGATGAGAAGAACTTGGTCCCTGTTTATCACTCAATCATTGGGTTTGGGGGAGGAGTTATCCACCCTATGGGGACAATTACTCTGCCAGTCCGAGTAGGAGAAAAGGAGGTCTTCGGGACTTTGTTCATCAAGTTCCTGGTCGTCCGAGGCTTGACATCTTACAATGTCATTGTTGGATGTACAACTCTGAATCATGTTAAAGCAGTGATAGTTACGCACCTTATGCTGATGAAGTTTGAATGTGATAGTGGTCAAATTGGTACCCTGTATGGAGACCAGCAGGCGGCCATAGAGTGTTACCTAACTACTTTAAAACCATTATCTTGGAAAGTAGAGAAGCAGGACCAGACGAAAATCGCTGGCGAAGGAAAAACAGCCTGAATTGTGAAAGACCAGGCGGCCTCGCTGAGAATGACCATTGAGAGTCCTCAAACGCAGGTTGCTCCCTCAAGGAAAACGTTCGAAAACCTTCCCAGCAAAAAAAGAAAGTATGTGCCGGTTAAGGAAGAACCTCCAAAGCCTGTGGGCTTGACGCTTGAACGTCCAAAGCCTGTGGAGGCCTCAGAGGATATTTGTCTAGATGATGCTCATCCAGAAAGAACCTTGAAGATTGATCTTCTCTTACCCCTGAGTTGAGGGGCATTTTGATAAATTTGCTCAAAGAATTTCAAGATGTGTTTGCCTATAGTGTTGAAGAGATGCCTGGAATTGATCCTGAAATAATCGTCCACCTGCTAAATGTTGATTCAAGCTTAAAACCAGTTCGTCATAAGAAGAGACATTTGGGGCCGGCCAGAAATCAGGAGGTTGACCAGGAAGTGTAGAAGTTGTTGGAATCACGGTTCATAAAAGAAACTTATTATCCAGAATGGATAGCTAATGTGGTCATGGTACCAAATCCCAATGGCACATGGAGACTGTGCGTGGACTACACTAATCTCAACAAGGCCTGTCCCAAGGAGCGTTTTCCTTTGCCTAAGTTGGATCGACTGGTGGATTCCACGGCTGGCCATGCTTTGCTGAGCTTCATGGACGCTTATTCCAGGTTACATCAAATCCCCATGTGGCCAGATGACCAGGACAAGACGTCCTTCATTATCGAGAAAGGATTTTATGGCTGGCTGATGATGCCTTTTAGCCTCAGGAATGTGCCGACCACTTTCCAAAGACTGATCAATACAGTCTTCCAGCCACAATTGGGAAGGAACATGGAAGAGTACATAGATGATATGATAGTAAAGAGTCAGCAAGAAAAAGACCATATTGGTGATCTACGGGAGACCTTTGAAACTCTCAGAAAGTACAAAATAATGTTGAATCCCAAAAAATGTGTTTTTGGAGTATTGGTTGGGAAGTTCTTGGGATTCTTAGTGGATCAGAGGGGAATAGAAGCAAATCTCGAAAAGATCCAAGCCATTCTAGACATGAAGTCTCCGTCCAAGATTAAAGAAGTGCAACGTCTGACGGGCTCCCTAGCGGCTCTTGGATGTTTCCTATCTAAGTCAGGTGACAAGTGCCATCATTTTTTCGCCACAATTAAGAAGAAAACTATGTTTGAATGGACAGCAGAAGTTGAGCAAGCACTTCATCAAGTCAAAGATCACCTTCGTCAGTTGCCTAGGTTGGTCAATCCAGCCGAGGGGGAAAAATTGTTTGTATACCTAGCTGTCTCTCCTCAGGCCGTGAGTGCTATTATGCTGGCCGAAAGAGAGTTAGTGCAAATCCCAGTATACTTTGCGAGTCATGTACTCAAGGACGCGAAATGTAGATACACAGTGGTCGAGAAGTTTGGGTTGGCATTGGTCATGGCCAGCCGGAAGCTGAGACCTTATTTCATGGCTCACAATATACTAGTCTATACCGACCAACCCCTGAAAACGGTTTTACAAAAGATGGAAGTTGCTGGACGAATGCTGAAGTGGGCGGTCAAATTAAACATGTTTGACATAACCTTTGAACCAAGGAAAGCCATTAAGGGGCAAGCTTTAGAAGACTTTATAGTTGAGCTTACTCAGCCAACTATAGATCCCATAGCCGATCCAGCCGAAGGTAGGAAGCACTGGACACTCATGGTAGATGGGTCGTCAACTGTTAATGGATGTGGGGCAGGAATCATTTGTCGATCTCCAGAAGGAGATAAGTTTGAATATGCATTAAGGTTCCAATTCTAGGCGTCTAACAATGAAGATGAAGATGAGGCTCTGCTGGCTGGGATTAAGATATGTAACGCGACTGCGGCTTTAGAGATTGAGGCTAAATCGGACTCTCTCTTAGTGGTCAGCCAAGTCAATGGAGATTATGAATGCAAAGAAGCATCAATGAGCAAATATATGAGTCTGATCAAGGATGAGATTGAGCCTTTAAAGCGCTTTGTTCTCGACCAAGTACCAAGGTTAGAGAACCATCAAGCTTATGTTCTCTCAAAGTTGGCCAGCTCAGTTGACTGTGATGTACCAAGGACCATATTCTTGAAAGTTAAGCAAAAAAAGAGTATTGATGAAGAATATACCTTCAGACTCTGTGGAGGCCAAGTATGTCAAGGCGAGAGATAACTGGTTTGTGTTATGGGATGAAACCTTGTACAAGAAATCGTTCAATCGTCCTCTTCTAAAGTATATTACTAGGGAAGATGGGCTGGAAGTGTTGAAAGATTTCTGTGAAGGTGCATGTGCATCTCACATTGGGGGAAGAGCCTTAGGAGGAAATGCCTTTAGAACTGGGTATTATTAGCCTACATTAAAGGAAGACGCTCTTGCTTATGCAAAGAAGTGTGACAGTTGTCACGAGCATGAAAAATTGCATCAGAAGCCGTCCTATTAGCTAACTCCCATCTTGTTCCCACTTCCCTTTGCCAAATAGGGCATGGATATTCTGGGACCTTTTCCTATGGCCGCTGGGAAGAAGAAGTTTGTAATTGTGGTTGTGGACTACTTGACTAAATGGGTAGAAGCTGGGGCAGTGCGAGGCATAACGATGAATGACGTCAAGAGCTTTATTTGGAAGAATATCATAACCCGGTTTGCCATGCCACAGTCCATCGTATTTGACAATGGTCCACAGTTTGAAACACCAAAACTGAAAGATTGGTTAGCAGAAAGAGAGATCAAAGCTCACTTTGCTGCAGTCGCCCACCCACAAGCCAATGGACATGTAGAATCCTTCAACAAGATCCTCTCAAATGGCATAAAAAAAGAAGCTGGACAATGCCAAGGGACTATGGGTTGAAGAACTACAACTGGTTATGGTCCATTAGAACCACAGCCAAGAACTCTACAGGTGAGACACCTTTTATGTTGGTCTATGTAACTGAAGTCGTCTTACCCATTAAGATCGAAGAACCCACCCTGAGAGTCATGTTGTACACAAAAGAAGCCAATTGGGCCGCCTTACGTACTGCCTTGGACCAAGTATTAGAGGTCAGGGGGAATGCGTTATTAAGAATGCAATTGTACAAGCTGCGAATGGCTCAGGACTTTAACAAGAGAGTCGCTAGACGACCACTCAAAGTAGGGGACTTGAATCTGAGGAAGATGGAAGACGTTGGACGAGCTAAAGAGTTGGGTAAGCTGACACCAAATTGGGAAGGGCCCTATCTAGATAGTCCAAGAAGTGAGAAGTGGAACTTTTCGTCTCCAAGATATGGACGGACGTCCGATACAACGTACTTGGAATTCAGACACCCTGAAGAATACCACGTTTGATTTAGATAGTTAGCAACAATACTAGTAGTCCCAACAAGTGCCACGACACAAAAAAGAGAATTCGAAATGTATACATGTATCTTGGTACTTTGCCAAGCAAAATTCATATAATACAATTTCTACTTTCTCCCTTTGTCCATGTTGTTTCTTTATTATTACTAAAGTCATTCACTTAAGGGCATTTTTGCCACTAGTTGGCCTAGTGGTCTAAATACATTAACTTAGATAAAATTGAAGAAAACAATAAAACGACCAAAATCAAGCTAAAAGAATGAGTCACCCCAACAAGGGATAACCATTCTTCTGACGCACATTGCTTCCTCAAGGAGACCGGCCTAAATGTAATAAACCTAAAAGGTAGATTACATATTTAGTTAGCCAAATAGTGATAATCTCTATTAAGGGAAACATCATGGTCTCCTAAAGGAATCCGACCAGAAATAAGCAAGCCTTAGTAATGGTATGTTACTTTCAATTGCAAAGTCAACGAAGTAGTAATAGCCTTAGTAAAGGAAGCATTACTACAAGACGAACACTACTTCCTAAAGGAAGTCGACCAAAAATAAGCAAGCCTTAGTAAAGGTATCTTACTTTAAATTGCAAGCTCAACCAAGTAACAATAGCCTTACTAAAGGAAGCATTACTACAAGAAGAACACTACTTCCTAAAGGAAGCCGGCCAGGACATGGTAAGCTCATAAATTAAGGTCGACATGTGTATACATATCCAAGCTCGTCCAAGACAAGAGTCCTACAGAGGTTCGGCCTATTGTGGCCAATCTCCTTCTTGGAACACAACTCGTCTGGAATGTCAGGACGAGCTTAGTACCAAGAAGGGGGGAAATAACCAAGCCTTAGAACTTATAAGACACTCATTTAGGACGAGTTCCCTTTGACTTAAACATTTGTACATAAAAATTTGATGATCGTCCAGAAATTAGGATGAGTTCCATTTGAAATCGGGCATCGGTTTGAAGATCAATAATCGTCCAGACTCTTAGGACGAGCTAATGTTAACTTGGCAAATTAACTCTAAGTTTAATAGTCGTCCAGACTCCAGGACGAGTTCTATTTGAAGTTTGACATATTTGTTCAAGGATTTAATAATCGTTCATTAAATAAGACGAGTTCCATGTGGACTTGGACATATTTGCTTAAAGTACGATGATCGGCCAGATTATAGGACGAACTCTATTTGAACCTGGTGTATTTGCTTAGGTTTCAATGATTGTTCATCTTTTAGGACGAGTTTGTTTGATACTTGACCGATATCTAGTCAAGATAATGTAATCGTCCCTAATTTCAATGAATGTTCGATGGTTAGTCTAAGACAAATATTGAACAAAAGAAGTTTTCCATTGATAAAAGCCAAGGGTTACAAACTAATCTAAACAAAAGAAGACCAAGCTACAGAGATGGCAATCAGCCAAGATACATTGAACACTAAGCCTAAAACTAGGCACTCTATTCAGCAAAAGGTGTATCTTGGCCGACGGGCTGATCCTCGGGGATTTCCTAGCTGTTCTTTGGAGACTCTTCTTCCTCCTCCGCCTCTTCATCGTCTAAATCTGTGAAGGTAGGAGGTTTCTCAGCCCTCACTTTCGCCCGGCGAAGATTCTCCTGAAAGAACAGGCGACGTTCAAAGCGAGGAACCTCCTCAGGCTCAGCCAACATTTCAAAGGCGCTTAGAGTCGAGCCCTTGGACGTTTCAATAATCTCGGACAGGGCCTCTTTAGCGTCGTTAAAGCATTAAGCCGCCTCTGCCTTCAGACGCTCATTCTCCTCACTTAGCGTGAGGTTATTCCTTCTGAGCTGAGCGGTCGCCAAGAGAGCAGTGTCCATGGCCAGTTGCCATTCAGCCTTCTCATCAAGCAACTGGTTAATCTTGATGAGATATTGCTTGTTGTTGGACTCCATTTCGGCCATACGTGTTTCCCAGGCTTCCCAGGAATGACGATGAAAAGTCTCTAGCTTCTAGCAGTCGTGTATGGCCTTGTCCATGGTCGTTGTAGCTTAGTGGACGAGGTGCTTATTTTCCTTTCTAAGCTCCCTTGCCCAATCTTCAGTGATCATGCAGCGAGCAAGAAGTTGTAACCATGACAAACGAACACCAGTCTGTAGACGAGTGGGAAAATTTGAAAAATATTACAAGTACAAAACTAATATAGCCAACGACTTACCTCCACTGCAAGTTGAGACATGTAGCCCACATCCCAGAAGATGCACCCCTTAAGCCATTGATGTAGGACTCGGGGTAACACTTAAAGAGCTCCTGCTTGAGCCGCTCACGTTAGGCCTTCGTCATTTTGGCGAAGGCGGCAGAGAAATCATCGTCCGAATCTGCCAATAGAGCAATAGGAGCTGCGACAGATCCTTTACCCTTATCTGAAAATGCGGAGGAGTCAGTTCTCTTGATGGGGATGACTACTGCTAGCTTGTTGGATAGACTCATTGAACGTCCACCAACTCGCAGTGTCCTAACTACATTTGAGTAGTACGACTCACCCGCTGAAGGCCGATCTACCTTTAGCAGTCGCATCCGGCTGAGCCTTCGTCTCATCAGCCGCTCCAGGCTAGTTCCCATGATGATCAGTCGCGTCCAGCTGATTGACAAGTAGGGGGGTAGAGGCTAGGCTCACCTTTCCCCAAATGGAACGATGGTGGACGAGTCGTCCACCGTCAAAGGCTTGCCCACTGAAAGAGGGTGGGCCTTGTCTCCCGTCCCTTGGCTGAAGAGAGTAGTCTTGAGCACAGGCGACTTATCGCTCTTCTTTTTTGCTATAAAGCCTGTGGATGTTTTGGATGGGGGTTGATCCCCATTAACTGTTGACCGCTTCTTGGAAGTTCCCACCCAACGTCTTGGACGTTGTGGCATTCTTCAGCAAAAAACAAATGATGTACAAGTCAGAAAATAAACTCGTCCAAAAACAAGTGGCAAATTCATAAATTTCGGACGTTCTCTGCTTGCTAAAGGAAGCCGGCCTAAATTACAAAATGTACTCGTTCAGAAGTAATTCAGGATCATGATGAAGACTATTTGCAAAAGGAAACCGGCCAAAATTAGTCGCTTTCCTTCTACGAAGGACCTTCGTCAAAAAATCCTCATTGACCAGGAACGTCCAGAGACAAGAAGAACTTTGGATTTTGGACGGAGACCATTTGCAGAACGAACCGGCCAAGGCTAGCCGCTTTCCTTCTACGAAGGACCTTCGTCTAGAAATTCTCCTCAACCAGGAACGTCTAGGCTCGGACGTTCTCCTTCCGACAAGGACTCTCGTCTAAATCAAGATGGACGTCTGTACTACTTAGAAGGACGGCTAAGGCTAGCCGCCTTCCTTCCATGACAGACCCACGTCAAAAAAAAATTCCAGGACGGTTGCAGATGCTGAGCCATGCTCCGTCCACAGCCCCAGGTACTTTGGACGCATAATGGATATGGGTAAAGGCTTGAAGGGAAAGGGCTAGGCCGCGTAGCTCGCAGACGGCAATAAACGTCAGGATGTTGTGCCAAGCGTTTGGTGCCAGCTGGTTATGGCCGATGTGGTAGTGCTGCAGCACTTGTTCTACGAAGTCGTGAAGAGGAAACCTCAATCCAGCATCTAAGGCCAGTTTATAGACGGCGAAATGACTCCTGGGGGCACTCAGGATCGTCGCGTCGTTATTAGGAATGACAAAGGAGAAGCCCGGCATGGGCATGAAAGACGACAAGAAATTAGGGTCTGGTCCTAGTTTCTCTAACCACTTACGGTTAACTAAAATGAAGCCAGGATCAGAAAGGGGACCTAAACGTCTTCTAATCTCCGACGAGGTGGTAGAAGCCTCGTCTGATTCTTCGGCAGCTTCAGGATCGCTACCATTATTACCTTCGCCGATCTCCGCCATATCGGCGTCCCGGCCAGAAGTACTGGTCTCAGTTTTTATTTCTGATGTTTCTGCATCATGGTCGAAAGGAGGCCTGTCCAAAGACTGAGCACTTTGGACCTCTCTTGCCTCATATGGCACTCGTCCAGTTGATTCCTCCATATCCGAGCTATTTGATGGGATTATTGCTTTTCGTCTTAAACGGGCCGTTTGCTTGTCGCGCCAGATTACCCTGCACAGGTAAAGACTGGGTCGTCTGACATTCTCGACCAAAACTATGAAAAAATAAGTACTCGGCCAGAAGAGGCCCAACTCTAGAATGTGCCGAAGAAGAAGTATCGGTTCTAGGGTCAAGACAAGCTCTTGGTCGGCTAGGATTATTTGACGAAGATGATTCCATTTTATTGATTTTCTAAGAAAAAATAAAGAATAAAGAAGAAGGAAAGGATCAAAGAAACGATACCTGCTAAGAACGTCTGGGAAATTCGGTGAAGGATGCTGAAGCTGGACGATCTCTCTCTCTCTCTCTAGAAAATTGCAGAGCTTCTCTCTCTAGAAAAATTTGTTCGAGGTGTTAAATGATTGAATGTTTTCACACCAAGGATATTTATAGAGGAATAAGAAACCTGCGCAGCCGGTCAAGAATGATCGAAAAGAGAATCCCACGGTCTAATATGACCGGTATAACACAGGAGAGGGCGCGCCACTTCATTTCAAATTAAACTACCTTGAGTGTAAAAGGGCCTTAACCGTCAGATGGACCAACAGTAAAAGCCCTTTTAGGGGCAAATGTTGTAGTCTAACATCGATGGCTCTCTTTGAGACACTTGGGCTCATCAGGGCCGTACACGTGTCACCTTAGTAAAAGAAGAGAAAAGCCTTGAATCTCTGGGCTACACTCACTGAGTTAAAAGGATCAAATTTCGGCCCAACACGGTCGAGCCCAAAGTGCCAAATGGCTGAAGGAGAGTGGTTAATAGACATCCCCCGGTCATTGTCCGCCACGTGTCATGATCTCGATTCCTCGCCCAATCGAGGCCACTATTGTAGGTCAGTTTTTAAGGTTAGCTGTCAACTTGCTATCACTATAAATACCCCTGAAATCAGGAGAAAACACATTCAATGCAAACAGTGCAAAGTTACTCTGATAAAATTCTCTCTCACTTTCTCTTTCTATCTCTACTTTCTCTTACTACTCCTGATAACTGACTTAAGCATCGGAGGGGGAACCACCCCCCAAACCTCCAGGGTGGGTCCCTTTGTGCAGGTTCGGGAGCGAAGCCAAGGCTAAGGATTAAGCTAATTCAGGCATTGTTGCACAAGTCTCCATCTGAAGAACACTCAAGATACTAATTTACTTGCTCGACAAGGAAGCTAAGCCTACAGCTTACTTGTTGGACAAGAGGATAAAACAACTTCCATTCCACCTCTTAGGATTAGATTAATTTGAAGTACCTGAAATGTACACACCAACGATGTTAGTCAATGACTGATGGATTTTTCTTTATATGTGTTTTTAGCAGGAAATGGAAGAATTTTCCTTTTGTTTTTTTTTTTTTTTGAAATGTGATTATCCCTTTTGATTAGACACATTTTTTAATTAATTTTTTTTAGACTAGACTTCTCGTGTTTTATAGACCATGTTTTAATTACATTATGATTCCTAACACATGACTCGTTTTGATCTCGTGATTATGACTTTTTCATTTTTCAATTTTTTGTTTTGGGATTTCATTTTCTAGAAATAAATTTTGTTTTTTTTTAAGAAAAAAAAACCAATTTGAATTAATTGAGTTTTTTTTCTTTTTTTTTTTTGAAAACAATTACCAATTTATGAGTTTTTTTTTTAAAACAATTACCAATTTGAATGGAAAAGAATTATGAAGTAAAAAATAAATTTGAAAATGAGTGAGCACACAACATTTTTTATTACTCTTGTGATAAATGAACAAAAATACTCTTGATATTTCAATAATCATTTCGGCAGCAATTCAGCTACACTTAATGATTACTGAAATATTGACCAACTGAAAACGGACTCAGGAATTTTTTTTTTAATGTTTTTTTTTTCACATCATTCTATAACTGAAATAAATAAAGGACATTATTTGTGCATTGATCCTTGTGTCCTAAAAGTCAGCTAAAAGGTGATTCATTTAAGAAGAGATTATGTTAAAGTGGCCTCGAGTCACTTCCATTGTGTCCATCGAGGGTGGACGCTCCTGACAGAGCCGGTCAGAATAGCTCGCGGATGCAGGTTTTACGCCCTTAATTCATTAATTTGTCATTCTAAAATTCTAACCCTTGCCAATAGACAGAGGTATCAAACCTAATAAGAAAATGGTTAAAAAGAGTGCACGTGTATGGATCGATAAACTGCCAAGCATACGTAATTTTCACATAAGCATGCTATATACAAAAATTAAATTGAGAATAGCCATGATTAACCTTATTTATTATACATACATATGGAAAATAACGCATTGTTCAGGTTTAAACCTCATATACTTCAAGTGGAAGTATAGTCCCCAGTGGAGTCGCCAGCCTGTGGTATCCGATTTTTGACTGTCTTAATTAACGGTCTGAATCCCACGAAAGTCTCTCGTTGGACTTTGAGTTTTAGAAAACTTGGAAGTCGCTACCCTATTAATATCTGAATAAGGACATATTTCATTTAATAAATCGTTTGAAAATCAATTTCAAGAAAATTCATTTAAAACGATGATGACTTCATATGGATAAGGCTTTTTTGAAAATTGGTCTTTCATACCATGACATAGGGTTCGGGGTTTAGGTTAAGAGGTGCGAACGTCTGGAACTCGTCTCCTCTTCCGTTCTAAAGAACGGGCTCTTACTAAATTTGTTATTTTCCATTTTAAAGTAATCATGGCTATTAAAAAGAAAGAAAATCACATACTTTGCACATATACACATTAGCCATTTTTATTTAGGACCAATATATCATTTGTACATGGTAGGTTTGAGCACTGGAGTTGCACTACGTACCAACCATTGCGGGATTGGAATCCACTCATGGATCAAAACCGTCGTAGTTCTAGCATATGTCTCACCCTAAATGGCCAATTCCACTGGGGGAAGAAGAGAGGGGAATAAATTATGAATAACTCACTTTTAGAATTAAACAAATCTAATGGAAATGAGATAATCACTCCAATTAGTGATTAAAATGGGGTTATGATAATCACCTTAATTAGTGATTAAATATGAAAGATTAAAATAATCACCTTAATTAGTGATTGAAAATGGAGGTTAAGATAATCACCCTAATTAGTGATTAAATATGAAGGATTAAGATAACCACCTTAATTAGTGATTAATAAGGAAGAAAATAAGTAATCACCCTAATTAGTGGTTATTCAAATAAAGATAATCACCTTGATTAGTGATTAACAATGAAGATGAGGAATAATCACCCTAATTGATGATTGTTGAGGTTTAAGATAATCACTCTAATTAGTGATTAAATATGATGAAAGGTTAAGCTAATCACCCTAATTGGTGGTTAACCAAGTTTTAAGATAATCACCCTAATTAGTGATTAAATGAGGAAAATAATCGTCCTAATTAACGATTATTAGGGCTTGAAATAATCACTCTAATTAGTGATTAAATGAGAAGAATAATCGTCTTAATTAACGATTATTAGGGTTTAAGATAATCACTCTAATTAGTGATTAAATGAGAAGAATAATCGACTTAATTAACGATTATTAGGGTTTAAGATAATCACTCTATGTAGTGATTAAATGAAAAGAATAATCGTCCTAATTGACGATTATTAGGGTTTAAAGAAATCACTCCAATTAGTGATTAAAAGAAGTTTGTGTCGACCGCTCTAATTAGTGATTAATCGGGGATTGAAATAACCACCTTAATAGTGATCATGTTTATGATTTTCGAGAGGTCTTAGAAGGTTTGCTTCCTAATTGAAGGCTTTTGAGAAATAATTTTAATTGAAGATTATTAATTCATTTGGAGAGAAATGATCAATTTGAGATTGAATTTGGAGATTTGTGTTTGGCTAATTGGAATTTGGCCATTTTAAAGTGAGACACATGAAACGGCCTAAAATCAATTCGAAGATCATAATTACCAATCTAATTATGTCAAATTATATGATTAATCCATTTGAATATGGAGAACACATTTTTAAAATGTAAGATGGATCATCATACAATTTAACTTAGCTAGATTTGCAATTTTTCCTTTGAATAGATATTGGGTCATTTGATTCATATACTATGATATATTGGCCCAACATGCAATATTTGTAGCATTGGTTGCTCATTTTATTAAAAAGATTTGTGGAATTATTTATGAAAATTATGCATAAACATCTCCATGTTTTTTTTTTATTAATTGAGTGATGCAATAACTATTTACAAAGAAACTATTATTACAACAATATGTACAAAAACTATGATCTATACAAATCTTCAATCTTAATCTTGACCATGATGCTCCTTGATCTTCACCTCCTTAAATGGGCTTTGGAATTCATGTTTGTTTATATACTTGGGAAAATTAAAGATTAATTAACCTCTTTGATTTTGATTTTTTATGGCAATTTTTATTGATTTTTATTTACATGATAAAATGAGTCATTTGAAGATAAACTTAAGGAATTCATGATTTTTTATTCACATTTTCGTATGAAAAGAAAATATTTTTTTATGAAAGTTGAATTAATTACTTTATTTCATTTTCGAGATTGCCTTTTTGTTCTTGTACTGACTTACAAAAATCATAACATTGTGTACAGAGTGTTAAAATGAACATATGATACATCTATGGATATATCAGTGAGTTCTTTATGTTGTATCAAAATTTCACAAGTTTTTAGTGACCACTTGAATTATGGTGAATTTTATACTAAAACTGGTCAAAACAGGACCTTTATTCAATTTGTTCTTTGAGACATAACTTATTGATCTTAGTTCGAAGTGAAATTTGGTATGAACATTCTAGACACTTGGAAAGACTAGACTGAAAATTTTCACTTTAATTGGACATTTTTAAGACCATTTTATTATTTATTTTCCTAACTGAAGAGAAAATCAGTATTCTGAAATTTAGTGATTTACATGAATGATTTTGTAAAAATGATGCAAAATTGTATGAAATTCATATAACATAATTTTTTTTTTTTAAAAAAAGCTACTAATGTTTTCTTCAAACTTGATGTTTTTAATTCTATCTAAATGATTTAATTTTTTAATTTTTTATTGAAAGAACAATTCTAGGTGGTACTGGACAAAATCAGTTTGGCACAACAAAGTTGTATGATTTTTAGTTATTTGCAAAAAAAATCGTTTTTAGAAATTCCAAAGCCCAGTTGCTGGAAACATCTTGCACTTCAAAGGAAAAATATTAAATCCTATGAACTAATTAGTTAATGTAGACCAAAAAATAATATAAGATAGGAAAGTAAAACTGACTATAATTACAACATCACATTTTTATATGGAGATGTTTTTACACAATTTTTCTTGAATTTTTGTATGAAATCATTTTTGGTGACGAATAACAACTTGATTAAGGAAAATCACATAATCTCATTGTTTCCTAAGAGTCACCCCATTAGAGATTACTATTCTAGGTGGGGCGATTTAAGGTTAGGAACCTATTAGGACTTCCACATACCCAAAATCACATAATCTTACATCTTTTCATGATTCTTATTGTCTAACTAATTGATAAATGATGTGTTTAGTGAATAAAGAATATATTCTTATTATTTATTCAATGAACAATGACTTGACCATCATGTAAACTGATTAATGCCGATTTTGGGATACGACTAAAATCCCGACGCTTAATCGCGACTCGTTTTTTCATTTTTTCGAAAGACTAACTTAAGACAATTAATGAAAACTCGTCAATTTAATAAAGACGAGCATGATTATACTACGAATCATTTTATTAAAACGGTGGTGGTAGTATTGACTACGACTCACGAAATTATACTTCTAAGCCGAAACTTTATGATTAATACGCAACAATGGAAAATCGTGCGACGGAATGAAACTCGCGCTCCGAAGCGCGCGCTCCACGATGCATGGTAATTTTGTTATTTTTTCCAAAACCTTTATTTATCCGAAAAAAGGGGTTCAAAATTTGGTGTCTACAGCCACGTGTCATGTTCTGATTGCCTAACCAATTAGGTCCCCTTAATTTAGGGTAACCTCAAAAGGCAACAATCAGATCCCAAACACTATAAATACTCCCCATAAAATCACGAGAAAGGTAACTTATTGAATAGTGTGCCCTTACTCTGTCAAAATACTCTCTTACTTTCTCTCTCTATCTCTACTTATCCCTTTTTTCACTCCTGATATCTGACTTAAGCTTCGGAGGGGGAACCACCACCCAAACCTCCCGGGTTGGTTCCTTTTTCTGCAGGTTTCGGAATAGAGCTCAGGTTCGGATTTACCTGATTTGGACATCGTTGCACAAGGCTCCATTGAAGAACATCTTGAGGGATAATAGTTTACTTGCAAGCCAAGGAGACTAAACATTTGGCGCCTTCTGTGAGGAGACGCAACGATGACTGATTGTCACTCGTCTAATCTGGCAAGAAATTGAAGTTTTCAGATTCGATTAGAAGATACCGTAGACGATGAGTGACCACCTCGAGAGAGGGATAAACCTCCAACCATCATTAATGTCCCTAGACAGAGCCATGAACCTGTTATTCAGGAAAATCTTGAACGTCCAGTGACTGCTGCCCATTTGGAGAACGTCCTAAATGACTTTTATACTAAGATGGTAGCAGTCGTCCAGGAATAAATCAAGAACAATATGCTATTTTTCCAAGTCAAACCAGATCCAGCGGCTAACAATCCAGTTCCTTATAAAGGGCGGTCCCAGGACAATCGTTTAGGTCCAAGCCGACCTGCTCATCAGGAACCCTCAAGGAAAGCAGCCAGAGAAAACAGCTAGAAGTCAGTGAGCAATGAAGGAAGATGGACTGGAACCTGGTGGTCAAGACCTAGGATAATGTTCGTCCAAATGGGCATAGAATGGAAACATATGTCAGGGAATACTTGGAAGCAAAGAAAGTTGTTGCATTACAACGGTCGGCCACAGGGGTTACACCGTATTTGAGAGATCCCTTTTTGAGGTTACTGTCTAGAACAAGAGAAAACGGTGGTGTAGCCAATGGTTTATCGGCGTGCAGCCCCTGTAAACACTTCATCTAATCCCGTGTTGAAGGAGTATCGTAAGGAGTTCATACCCATCAAGGGACAGCCAGGAGCCCTCGGGATCAACTGGCCAGCCCCTTTCCCGGCCAGGATCATGGAATCGCCCCCCTTCCCAAAGGTTAAACTCCCTACCATAGAGTCGTTTGATGGAACGACTGATCCAGATGATCATCTCTCCGCTTATAAGCATCAGATGTACGTCCAAGCAGTAGATGATGCTACTTGGTGCAAGAACTTTCCGGCTACTCTGAAGGGAGTAACTTTCCGGCTATAGAATTTAGTAAAGACCAATACTCCATTCTTATGGAGATAAAGGATCATTATGAGCTAAAGGCTCCAGTTGAGATGAAGACTCCTTACAGGAATAGAGACAAGAGCAAGTACTGTCATTTTCACAAGGACTGTGGTCATGAGACCAATGAATGTAAACACCTTAAGAGGGCCTTGGAGGTTTTAGCCCAAAAAGGAACGATGAACTCATACTTAGCCCAAGGGGGAAGAAAGTTTTAGAGGAAGGATGATCGTCAGAGCAAGAAGTAGGAAAGTGAGAGCACTGATGAGGATGTCGTTCTTGTTATCTCAGGAGGATTTGTTACTGGAGGACCAACCAATAGAGGTGATGTAAGTCTAAAAACACCTTCGAAAGGATTGGATGATGATTCTAAACACTCACTTTGACAAGAAAATCACTCTAAACAAGGATAGATGCCAAAACTCAAGAACACACTCAAAGTTTTGGGGTTCTAGGCCAGAGATAAGACTCACTCAATCTCCCCTAGGCTTATCACTCAAGACTCACTCAAAGTAATAAGGAAAGCTAACACTTGAGACAAACTTAAAGCATAAACTTGAAAACACAAGGTTTTTTAATCAAATCACAAAGCTGTCTTCTATTGATCATTAGCACTCCTTAAATAGAGAAATAGAGCAGCAAAAGGAAGCCAAAACCCTTGAAAATCGTCCTCCTTTGGACAGGTTTTAGGAGTTACAAACTCCCTTAAAACATGCCTCTTCTCATGCTCATTTAATGAGCTGTTACAAGAGGTTATAATCATGCCTAATCACACGCCTAATAGCAGCAAAACACAAGCTTGAGATGATTTTACTTTATGAGTAATCTCATGGTTTTATTACAAGCTAAAAATAACAACAAAAGCAAATAAAACATTTATGCCCATAATAGAACTATGGGCTGCTCATTTGGACGCCTATATTATGCCATACTTGTTGTTGTTGCTGCATTTGGGCCTTCATTCATGTAATCAAGTGATGCAATTGAATATCCAAGAAAAGCCACATCTTCATGACCCAAAGAAAGCTTAGAGAGACTCACATTTGGTTCATTCCCCCTTTCTTTGAAAAAGCTTGCCCTCAAACTAGGATCATCCAAGCAAAGAGATAAACCTCTCAAATGAAATAGAGGACTCCCACTTATCAACTTAACAAGCATAAACTTGATAACACAAGGTTTTTTAATCAAATCACAAAGCTTTCTTCTATTGATCATTAACACTCCTTAAATAGAGAAATGGAGCAGCAAAAGGAAGCCAAAACCCCTTGAAACCCGTCCTCCTTTGGACAAGTTTTAGGAGTTACAAACACTAGTGGAAAAAACATCAAGTGCTCCGGTTAAAAATGCTACAAGTGCTCTGTATTTGACCCGTAGCAGACCCCATACGAGCACTTGAGCATTTATCAAGTGCTCCGGTTAAAGCACTTAATTTCACAAGTGCTCCGGTTGTGTTAAAAACCGGAGCACTTGATGATTTTTATATGCTTAGAGTATGTCAAGTGCTCCGGTTGATAAGAGACAACCGGAGCACTTGTGCATCAAGTGCTCCGATTGTTTATTATCAACCGAAGCACTTGTTGTATTTTTTTCAATAAAAAAAAAAACCAGCGTTGGTTATATATTAGCTTCCTAGAGTATCTATTACAATAGAGCACTAGCTGCAACATTTACACAACACATTTACGGACGTAGCCTGCAGCCTCATTTTAACCACCATACTTAACCTCCTCTTGCCCCTCATATATCACCAACATAATATGTACAATGATACAAAAAAGTGCACATGAAATTCAAAATCTAACAAATAATCATTCAAATTAAAATACTATTATTATATAAAGTGTATAATTGAGTTACAAACATTACCGTAGATTTAAAGTATGCATTTACAACATATTTAGAATTCAAATTCATTGACTACAATCGGTAACGAAGGAAGCAAACTTATCTCGAACTTCATTGATTTCCTCAACAATAAATGGCTCCTCCCTTGGTGTGTTGTAAACCTAATAAGATCAAATAAAGACAATTATATATATACCATAGCATGAAATTTTTGGTCACATTCTAGTCTATATGTTGTTTAAGAACTACTAGGACGACTACAAATCTGATTTGATCGTTCTAGTCAAGTTTCTGCAAGTAAAGGCTAATTTAAAGCCGTTTTATGTCAAATTCATCCATTTCATACCATATCATGTAATTTTAACTTACATTCCGATCTAATATGTTGTTTAAGGACTACTAGGACGATTACAATTCTAATTTGATCGTTCTAGTCAAGTTTGTGCAAGTAAAGGATTCATCCATTTCATATCATAGCATGTAATTTTAGGTTACATTCTAATCTAATATTTTGTTTAAGGACTATTAGGATGATTACTAGTCTAATTTGATCGTTCTAGTCAAGTTTGTGCAACTAAAGGTCGTTTCAAGGCCGTTTTGGGTCAAATTCATCCGTTTCATACCATAGCATGTAATTTTAGGTTACATTCTAAGCTAATATCTTATTTAATGACTACTAGGATGATAACAAGTATGATTTGATCGCTCTAGTCAAGTTTGTGCAATTAAAGATCGTTTCAAGGCCGTTTTAGGCCGTTTTAGGTCAAATTCATCCATTTCATACCATATCATGTATTTTTAGGTTACATTCTGATCTAATATGTTGTTTAAGGACTACTAGGACGATTACAATTCTAATTTGATCGTTCTAGTCAAGAGTGTGCAAGTAAAGGCCGTTTCAAGGCTGTTCTAGGCCATTTTAAGGTCGTTCTAGGCAGTTTTTGGTTAAATTCGTCCATTTCATGCCATAGCATGTAATTTTAGGTTACATTCTAATCTAATATGTTGTTTAAGGACTATTAGGATGATTACTAGTCTAATTTGATCGTCCTAGTCAAGTTTGTGCAACTAAAGGCCGTTTCAAGGCTTTTTTAGGCCGTTTTGGGTCAAATTCATCTATTTCATACCATAACATGTAATTTTAGGTTACATTCTAATCTAATATGTTGATTAAGGACTACTAGGACGATTATAAGTCTAATTTCATCGTTCTAGTCAAGTATGTGCAAGTAAAGGCCGTTTTGGGTCAAATTTATTCATTTCATACCATAGCATTTGATTTTAGGTTACATTCTAATCTAATATGTTGTTTAAGGACTACTAGGATGATTACTAGTCTAATTTGAGCGTTCCAGTCAAGTTTGTGCAACTAAAGGTCGTTTCAAGGCCATTTTAGGCTATTTTGAGTCAAATTCGTCCATTTCATACCATAGCATTTAATTTTAGGTTACATTCTAATCAAATAAGTTGTTTAAGGACTACTAGGATGATTACTAGTCTAATTTGATCTTTCTAGTCAAGTTTGTGCAAGTAAAGGTCGTTTCTAGGTCGTTTTAGGTCGTTTTGGGTCAAATTCATCCATTTCATACCACATCATGTAATCTTAGGTTACATTCTAATCTAATATGTAGTTTAAGGACTACTAGGACAATTTCAAGTCTAGTTTAATCGTTCTAGTCAAATTTGTGCAAATAAAGGCCGTTTTAGGTCAAATTCATCTATTTCATACTATAGCATGTAATTTTAGGTTACATTCTAGTCTAATAAGTTGTTTAAGGACTAATTAGGATGAAACTAAGTCATAGTTTATATGGGGATGGAATGTTACGAACCTTCTCAAGATCATCCACTTCAGTGCAACAAGTGAGTATATCGAACATAAACCTCATCACGTAATAGCCGCAAGCAACCCCATCATGTTGTTGTGCGCACTAAATTCAAAATTATATCCAGAAAATAATTCTCAAAATGACGTCAACAAAATTGGGGAAACTAATAACTTAAAGATAGGACAATCAAAATCCTTTACCTTCACTGATTTCCATTGAGGTAGTGTGGCTCTTCTTGGACCATGTCCACGTAATACAACACAAAATTTTATAATAGTTACAATGTCATGATGTTAATAAAGAACAAAAAGGAAATGAAAATATAACAATAACTATTCAATATGCTTTTGATTAGTAAGCCTCGGGGTGGTTCTCGACGCATAGAATCAAAATGGTATGTTGTGTGATTTGAAGGAGATATTACCAAGAGCATCCAATGGAGACTACAACAAAAATTTAAGTTCGACAATCATGTTTGTACCAATAATAGTTATCCAAAATAGCATTATAAAAATACATTATCAACTAGGTACTAAAACATACTCTTCAAGGTATGGGACAATAATATAGTTATCTTTAGCTCGAACACATGCGGTAATACTCCTTTCAACGTACTCAGTCGCTTCAGCATGGTTGTTTAAGCAATTGGCACCACGAATCTCTTGTGGACATAACCACCCAACTTTTGAAACAGAATCACATCCAAGTAAATCTTCGTAAAGTGCACTAAAAGAAGATTAAGTTAATTTAGATTGAAAATCGTCAACAACTAACAAAATATAGAAGTAGTTATTTTTATTAGATTACCTCATGAAGACTTGTATTATGGATACATTTCACATCGCGTCGGAGAGGAACTCCCGAATATCCATTTTATATACCCAAGTAGCTGAATCGTCATCTAAGTACTGGAATTGAGATTTCTCCAAATCAACCTTTATTGGGGAGGAATCAGGCAAGTTGGTAACACGAGCATGTAGCCAAGAACATGACTTGCTAAGAGACTGGACCACTTGTTCACACACAAGTGGAGTTCCTTTTGGAGTCACATCAAGAGATGAACCCTTAGATGAAATCTTTTTTACAACTGCACTCTTAGGTTGTGAATCCGCCTTGTTATTGTTAGCTTTTGAGTCCACCTCATTCTCTTTTGATCGGTTGTCTTGTGAACTCTCTTTGTTCACATCCAAATTCTTACGCAACGCCGATTATTACCTACCCACTTGCAACGGAAGAGACCAACCTTAAAACAAGAATAGTTAAGCTCCCATATTTCTTGAATTCGCCCATAGTATAACAGTTTGGCATCCACCATATTCTAATCCTTAGCGCTCGCATAAAATGTAGATGACGCCAAAACAGAAACACCACTATTTTGCACTGATGAGGACTTCTGATCTCGACCTTCAGTCCAAAATGTAAATCCATTGACATCATAACCCTCATATTTGTTGACAGCTTCATGAGGACCAAATGCTAACCACTTAATAGTTTCAGATACACCATCTTGTTGTTGACATATTACTCGATCATGAAACCAATCAATAAATGTCTTATTGTGCAATTCCATCAATGCCCTATCCCCTTTAGAAGGATTTTCAACCCGTAGCACCTCCATATGCTCACCCAAATACGGATGTACTTCTGCAACGTGATGCAACACATACAAGTGTGCTTGTAAACGCTTATCTCTAGGAGGTGTGACTAATTTTGAGCCAATCATACCCTGACCTCCAAGTCTTCCATCATGGTGAGATGTAGGAAGTCAGATAGGTTGTGCACTAGCCAAATACTCAGCTACAAAATTACCAACTTTGTCGCCTATGGTGCCTTGAATGATACTAACTTCAGGTTGTGCCTCACTTTGTCTTGTAAATTACCCATTCGTCTTTCAAAACGATAACACCACCTTAAAAACACTGGACCACACAACTTAATTTCGCAAACTAGATGGACGATAAGATGAACCATTATGTCAAAGAATGCAGGTGGAAAATACATTTCAAACTTGCAAAGAGTCTCTACAACATCAGCTTGAAGAGCATCAAGTCTTGTCGGATCAAGCACTTTGCAATATCGTGTTGAAAAATGAGCATAGTTCAGTCATAGCATACCGCACATGTTTTGGTAGTATTCCACGAATGGCAATCGGTAAAAATACTTGCATCATGACATGACAATCATGAGATTTCATGAGCCCTAACTTCAACTCGCCATTTAAGGATACAAATCTTTTCATGTTAGATGAGTATCCCGATGGAACCTTAATGTCATACAAAGACTCACAAAAAATCCGCTTCTCTTCCTTGGATAACGTATAGCAAGCTGGAGGCAAATAATTCCTATTATCGACCTTATTTTTGTTCTCTTTATCCTTAACCTTGTTCAGGTTTCTTTCTTCTTTAGATTTCTTCCTCTTCTTGCCTTCCTTAAGATTTATTTCTTTTTCAGATTTCTTCCTCTTCCTACCTTCCCTATCCTGAGGCCACCGTTCTGGTCGAACTCCCATCTTTTCCAAGTACAACCGTGAGGCCTTGGTATCCTTCGTCTTACCAGGAATATTCATAAGTGTCGCAAGAATGGCATCACATACATTTTTTTCTATATGCATGACGTCGAGGCAATTCTGACCCGGAGATCTCTCCAGTATGGAAGTGTCCACAAGACAGACTCCCTTTTTCCATAACACTGTCTCCTCTGGCATTGTTTTACCAAAGATCGTTTCAACAGCCTTAACTTGCTCATAAACCTCTTTACCAGTCAACGCTCTACGAGCTACATTCTCTTCAACTTTCCCATTAAATGCATTCTTCTTCTTACGAAAAGGGTGGTCCAGTCGTAGAAACTTTCGATGGGGCATGTACACATGTTTGCACTTAGGAATCCATGTGGATTCCATGTCATCGATACATATTGGACATGCTTTCTTTCCTCTATTCTTATATCCGGATAAGTTGTCGTACGAAGGGATTTCGTTAATGGTGCATAAAAGCATTGCACGCAATGTGAACATCTCATTAGTATGAGCATCAAACACAGAAACCCCTTCATCCCATAGCTTTCTCAAATCATCGACAAGCGGTGCAAGGTAGACATCTATGTCATTTCCAGGTTGTTTAGGACCAGAGATTAAAAGTGATAACATCATGTACTTGCGTTTCATGCACAACCAAGGAGGCAAGTTATATATAACTAAAAGTACGGGCCATGTACTATGTAAAGAGCTCAAACTTCCGAATGGATTCATCCCATCTGTACATATCCCGAGCCTCAAATTACGATCTTCATCCCCAAATGGCTTATGTAACCTATTAATACTCTTCCACTCAGGAGAATCCGCCGGATGCTTTAACAAACCATCTTTCTTCCTTCTGTCTGCATGTCATCTCATATTTTTTGCATTTTTTTTATGGAAAACAAACGCTTGAATCTAGGAATTATTGGAAGATACCACAATACCTTAGTTGGGGGCCCTTTCTTATCTCCATCTCCTTCACGCTTATATCGTGACATCTCGCACAGTGGACACTTATTCAAATTGTCATATTCATTCCTATATAGCACGCAGTCATTCGGACAAGCATGTATCTTCTTGTACTCTAAGCCAAAGGGACATATGAGCTTTCTAGCATAATAGGTCGACTTTGGAAGTTCGTTGCCAACGAGAAACATCTCACTTAACACTTCTAACAGGGAAGTGAAACTAATGTCGGTCCAATTTCTCTTTGACTTAATGTTGAAAAGTGTCAACACGGTAGACAGTTTGGTGAACTTTTTACAACCAGGACACAGTGGCTTTTGAGCTGCCTCTGTCAAAGACTCAAAAACACGCGAATGTTTCCTAACTCATCCTCGACACCCTCCATCATCTCATCCACATGATCCTCATCATCCTCATCATCCTCGTGCTCATTATCATTCTCCATTTCCTCAAATGCATGAGTCATGTCTTCTTGTTCATGGACATCATTTGCACAAGAATTCCCTTCATACACTCCCTCTTCACCATGCCAAATCCATACATGGTATTCCAGCCTAAACCCATGACGAAGTACATGCTCCCTAAGCAAATCAATATCACTCACTTTGAACACATTGCCATACTTGACACAAAGACAATAAAATCCTAATTCTCCCGTCCTAGCTTGATGTTCTAAGGCAGAATCACAAAATTCATGTATCCCATCCACAAATTCTGACGAATCAATGTTACCATACATCCACGAATGATCTCTCGCCATCCAAACAGATCTCTAACGACTAATAAAACACATACAATAACACATTGTCAACCATTTAAGCATTAAACATACAAATTCAAAAAAAAATTATAGCATGAATATATGCATGTCTTCCAAAGGTCCTCATCACTCCAACCTAACCCATCCTTGGACGTCTAATCCCACTAGTAAATGTATGTCAGCTTCTCGATCTATGGAAATTCCGGTAGCATTTCCCTACAGTTCTCCAAGTATACAATGTAGGTAGTTACTTATCTACATATATACCCGGAGAACAGATTAGGGAAATGAGTAGCCGTGATTTTCCATAGAAACGAAAAGAAAACATACATTTACCACCTAAGTGAGATTAGACGTCCAAGAACAGCCCCAAAATGGGGACTATCCAAGACTTATTCCTAATGAGTAAGTCTTGGATGGGTATCTAGGCATATGATAATGATGATACGTTAATTTGTGCATAACAAAAACAAAATTTTGAATAAAATTCAGTCCTTTATTCTTAAAGCATTCTTAATTATTCAAAATTGAAATATGACCAAATCATTTGAACAAAAATGTGAAACAAATTTTAAATAAGAGTAAAAGAGAGTACAACTAACCTGTGGGAGACCGAGAGAAGGGGAAAGAGTACACAGAGACGAGGTGTAAGGATATGTAGGCACCCTGAGCATTGTAACCAAAAAGAGAGGTACTTATTAATGACTTCAAAACCAAGAATTGTTTGGTTTAGAAGAGAATGCCACATATAAAATAACCAACTAATTACAAAACTATAAAAAGGTCGATCATATTGGGGGTTCGTAAACATAATAGAATTAACCACTTTAAGAATATTAGAGTTGATATTATTAGCAACGACTTTAGGAGACAAAGGAAGTAGTCATTCATCCCTACTAATAATTTCCTTTCTTGGTTCCACTAATAATTTCCTTTAATAAAACTTAATTACATGGAAATTTTATTCTTGAATATGTACTAAGTAATTGAAGCAACGCCACAACAACTATAAGTTTTTGCAGATGATAGACAACAATAGCTAGGAAAATCAGGGTAAAAAAGGCATCACATTGCTTGTTATCTTACTCCAATTGCTACCTGAACAATTGTATCTCTATATATATCAAAGTATTTCTTTATTATGTCCCTAGTGGTTCGGTTACAACTTAAATTCAAAATCCTTGATCTGCGCTCTTTCCGCATCTACTATCCATTTCAATTACAATCTACAAGCAACAAATCCCCATAATTTTTGGTGGGTAATGCTGATATTATCGTTGCTAAATAAAGCGAAAAGCAGTTGATGACAATAATGAAGGAAGACTGATACCGATAGAATCAGGGAGTTA
Organism: Beta lomatogona; assembly: GCA_947646795.1. Lineage (NCBI taxonomy): Eukaryota > Viridiplantae > Streptophyta > Magnoliopsida > Caryophyllales > Amaranthaceae > Beta > Beta lomatogona. The sequence goes on from CANSNZ010001043.1 coordinate 347,286, forward strand.
GGTATACCTTATGTTGATAGAATTTGCACATGCATTCTTCATTCTTATTTTTTTAGTCAATCTTCAAAGTTTCCATTTTTTTTGTATAAAAATTTTCCATTTTCTTCATTCTTACTTTGACTGGTTCTTGAAATTATAAATTCCCACTTAAAAGTTTCCTCCATAATTGCTTTACCCAGTATACATAATACTTGCTTAAAAGTCAATAGCATATCTAACCATGCCATTTTCGTTAATTTTTTACCACGAACTCCAAAAAAAGGCAGATTATTTCCATTGTTAAGACCTCCGAGTTGCGACAATGGCGAAATCAATCAGGTAAAATCTCCGTGTAAGTTGTTCAAATTTCTGGTTATAGGTGAACTTTATTTCGCGAATTTGCGAGGTTTCAATTTAAGGGGATCTTGAAACTGATTACATTGATTACAAGAAAATTAAAATTAGATAAAAAATGATGAAAATTGAAAACTTGCCTTGAAGTTACTATGTACCTTTAAAGTTGAACGGCTAGTTGAAGAGCTTGTGTTGCAGAATCCAAAACAAAAATTACATGGCAGCCTCGTGCACAGCAGAAGCCTCGTGCGACCTGGCGAGTGTGATAGTGGTAGCCTCACGATCGAGTTCGCCTTCACCAGATTTCCCAATTTAAAAGATGCGAGGATGACTGAGGCAGTAGATTTCAGTGCAGTAGCTACGACGGAAGCGAAGGCCCAGGAGGAGGTTCGACGGACGGAGGAGGTTCTTTTGAGTGCAGTAGAGAGGAGTTTGAACGAGATGGAGGAGGGTTCCAAATTAATTGAGGGAAAATTAATAAAGTGGAGCGTGCTACAGTCGAAAATACTTATTAATTTGGAGGAAAACGTGTGAAAGTGCTCGGGTTGACTAATTGGAGCACTTATTCACAAGTGCTCCGATTGACTAGTCAAACGGAGCACTTTATATAAAGTGCTCCGGTGGACTTATCAACCGGAGCACTTGTGAATTTTTAATATTAAAATTTTCACAAGTGCTTGGGGTGATTGTTCAACCGAAGCACTTGACAAGTAGCATATGGAGTTTTTTCCACTAGTGTTAAACTCCCTTAAAACATGCCTCTTCTCATGCTCATTTAATGAGCTCTTACAAGAGGTTATAATCAGCACAATTAACTCTAATTTACTGCCTAATCACACACCTAATAGCAGCAAAACACAAGCCTAAGATGAGTTTACTTTATGAGTAATCTCATGGTTTTATTACAAGCTAAAAATAACAAGAAAAACAAATAAAACATTTATGCCCATAACAGAACTATGGGCTGCTCATTTGGACGCCTATATTACGCCATACTTGTTGTTGCTGCATTTGGGCATTAATTCATGTAATCAAGTGATGCAATTGAATATCTAAGAAAAGCCACATCTTCATGACCCAAAGAAAGCTTAGATAGACTAGCATTTGGTTCAAGAGGGCACAAAAACTAGCTCAGAGAGCTCGGCCAAGTCTTACGAACTGATCAGACAAAGGCTGAGCCCTTCCCTAAGGTGGTAGTTAGTGAGCAAGATCGGGAGAAGTTGAAAACTCCTCATGATGACCCTTTGGTTGTAGAAATGAAGATAGCAAACTTGAGAGTAAGAAGAATTATGATTGACACTGCAAGTTCCACGGACATCATAAGTGCAGATTGCTTGCCCAAACTGAAGTTTGATGAGAAGAACTTGGTTCCCATCCACCATCCAAATCATTGGGTTTGGGGAAGAGTTATTCACCCTATGGGGACAGTTACTTTACCCGTCCGAGTTGGAGAGAAGGATGCCTCTCGGACTTTGTTCATCAAGTTCTTGGTCATCCGAGACTTGACAGCCTACAATGTCATTCTTGGATGGCCAACTCTAAATCATCTTAAGGCAGTGATAGTTACTCACCTAATGCTCATGAAATTTGAATGTGATGGTGGTCAAATTGGTTCCTTATATGGAGACCAGCAGGCGGCCAGAGAATGTTACCTAACCACTTTGAAACAATCATCTTGGAAAGTAGAAAAGCAGGGCCAAACGACCGAGATTGTGAAAGACCAAGTGGCCTCTGTAAGAATGACAATTGAAAGTCCTCAGATGCAGGTTGCTCCCTCATGGAAAACGTCCGAACACCTTCTCAGTAAGAAAAGAAAGTATGTGCCCGTCAAAGAATAACCTCCCTCGTCTGGAGAAGTGATGGCCATCATGGGCATGGTACTTCAACGTCCAGAACCTGTGGAGGCCCTAGAAGACGTTTGTTTGGATGAAGCTCGTCCAGAAAGGACCTTGAAGATTGGATCTTCCCTCACCACTGAGTTGAGGGGCATTTTGATAAATTTAGTGAAGGAATTTCAAGATGTGTTTGCCTATAGTGTCGAGGAGATGCCTGGAATTGATCCAGAGATAGCCGTCCACCGGCTAAATGTGGATCCAAGCTTAAAGCTAGTTAGGCAGAAGAAGAGACATTTAGGGCCGGCCAAAAATCATGCGGTCGACTAAGAAGTACATAAGTTGTTGGAATCCCAATTCATAAGAGAGACTTAATATCCAGAATGGATAGCTAATGTGGTTATGTTGACAAAGCCCAATAGCACATGGAGAATGTGTGTGGACTACACTGATCTCAACAAGGCTTGTCCTAACGACAATTTTCCTTTACCTAAGTTAGATCGGCTGGTGGATTCCACGACTGGCCATGCGTTGCTGAGCTTCATGGACGGTTATTCAGGATTTCATCAGATCCCCATGTGGCCAGAGGACCAGGAAAAAACATCCTTCATTATGGAGAAGGGGTTGTATAGCTGGTTGAGGACCTTTTGGCCTCAGGAATGCGTCAGCCACCTTCCAAAGACTGATCAACGCGGTCTTCCAGCCTCAATTGGGAAGGAACATGGAAGGATACATAGATGATATGATAGTGAAGAGTCAGCAAGAAGAAGACCGTGTTGGTGATTTGAGAGAAACTTTTGAAACTCTTAGAAAGTACAAGCTGAAATTGAACCCCAAAAAATGTGTTTTTGGCGTCTTAGCTGGGAAGTTCTTGGGCTTTCTAGTGGATCAGAGGGGAATAGAAGCAAATCCTGAAAAGATCCAAGCTATTCTAGACATGAAGTCTCTATCCAAGATCAAAGAAGTGCAACGTCTGACGGGTTGCCTAGCGGCCCTTGGACGTTTCTTGTCTAAGTCAGGTGACAAGTGTCATCATCTTTTCGCCACAATTAAGAAGAAAGCTAAGTTTGAATGGACAGCAGAAGCTGAGCGAGCACTTCAGCAAGTCAAGGATCACCTTCGTCAGTTGCCTAGGTTGGTTAGTCCAGCCGAGGGGGAAAAATTGTTTGTATATTTGGTTGTGTCTCCTCAGGCCGTGAGTGTTGTTCTACTTGCCGAAAGGGAGTCAGTGCAAATCCTAATATACTTTGTGAGTCATATGCTCAAGGACGCGGATTGAGATACACACCGGTCGAGAAGTTTGGGTTGGCACTGGTCATGGCCAGCAGGAAGTTGAGACCTTATTTCTTGGCTCACAGTATACTAGTCTGTAAAGACTAACCTCTGAAGCAAGTTTTACAAAAGATGGAAGTTGCTGGAGGGATGCTGAAGTGGGTCGTTGAACTGAACATGTTCGACATAACCTTTGAGCCAAGGAAAGCTATCAAGGGGTAAGCTTTGGCAAATTTTATAGTTGAGCTTACTCGGCTAACTGTAGAACCTATTTTTGATCCGGCCGAAGGAAGGAAGCACTGGACACTCATATTAGATGATTCGTCCATTGTCAATGGATGTGGGGCAAGAATCATTTGTCAATCTCCAGAAGAAGATAAATTTGAATATGCACTAAAGTTCCAGTTCCAGGCGTCCAACAATGAAGCTGAGTGTGAAACACTTCTGGCTAGGATGAAGATGTGTAAGGTGGCTAGGGCATTAGAGATTGAGGCCAAATCGGACTCTTTCTTAGTCGTCAGCCAAGTCAATGGATATTTTGAATGCAAAGAAGCATCAATAAGCAAATATACACGTCTGATCAAGGATGAGATTGAACCCTTAAAGCGATTTGTTCTCGACCAAGTACCAAGGTCATAAAATCATCAAGCTGGTACTCTGTCAAAATTGGCCAGCTCGGCTGACTGTGATGCACCAAAATAGTATTTTGGGAAGTTCAACCAAAAAAGAGTATTGATCAAGAGCAGGTCATGTTTCTTAGTCGATGGGCGGTATGGATGGAGCCCATTATAAACTTCAAGCAAACAAGTCAATTACCTTCAGACTCAGTAGAGCACAAGTACGTCAAGGCCAGGGAAAAATGGTTTGAGTTGTGGGATGAAACCCTATACAAAAAATCATTCAATCGTCCTTTTTCTGAAGTGTATTACTAAAAAGATGGACTGGAAGTACTAAATGAACTCCATGAAGGAGCTTGTGCATCTCACACTGGGGGAAGAGCCTTGGGAGAAAAGGCCTTAAGGACTGGGTATTATTGGCCTACATTAAAATAAGATGCTCTTGCCTATGCAAAAAAGTGTGACAATTATCAGAAACATGGAAACTTGCATCAAAAGCCGTAAAATTACCTAACTCCCATCTTGTTCCACTTCCCTTTGCCAAATGGGGCCTGGACATTCTGGGACCCTTCCCTGTGGCCGGTGGGGTGGTTGTGGACTACTTCACTAAATGGGTAGAAGATGAAGCAATGCGGGGTATAACGACGAATGACGTCAAGGGCTTTATTTGGAAGAATATCATAACCCGGTTCGGCATGCCGAAGTCCATCGTCTTTGACAATGATCTACAGTTTGAAACACCAAAACTGAAACATTGGTTGGCAGAAAGAGAGATCCAAGCTCAATTTGTTGCAGTCGCCCACTCACAAGCCAATGGGTAAGTAGAATCATTCAACAAGATCCTATCAAATGGCATCAAAAGGAAGCTGGACAATGCCAAGGGTCTATGGTTGAAGAACTACAACTGGTGTTATGGTCCATTAGAACCACGGCCAAGAACTCTACAGGTGAGACATCCTTCATGTTGGTCTATGGTACTGAAGTCATCTTGCCCATTGAGATTGAAGAACCCACCCTAAGAGTCATGGTGTACACAGAAGAAGCCAATTGTGCTGCCTTACGCACTGCCTTGGACCAAGTACCAGAGGTCAGAGACAATGCGCTATTGTGAATGCAATTGTACAAGCTGCCAATGGCTCGAGACTTTAACAAGAGAGTTGCTAGACGACCACTTAAAGTAGGGGACTTGGTTCTGAGGAAGATGGAGGCCGTTGGACGAGCTAAAGAGCTGGGTAAGCTGACACCAAATTCGTAAGGGCCCTATCTGATAGTCCAGGAAGTGCGAAGCGGAACTTTTCGTCTCCAAGATATGGATGGATGTCCAATACAACGCACTTGGAACTCAGACACACTGAAGAAGTACCACGTCTGATTCGCATAGTCGGCAACAATACTAAGTAGTTTGTAATCCCAACAAGTGCCACGGCACAAAAAAGAGAATTAGAAATGTATACATGTACCTTGGTACTTAGCCAAGCAAAACTCATATAATACAATTTCTACTTTCTCCCTATATCCGAATTGTTTCTTTACTTTTACTAAAGTCATTCACTTTGGGGCATTTTTACCACTCGTTAACCTGGTGGCATAAAAGTGACATTAACTTAGATAAAATTAAAGAAAACAGCGGACGACCAAGAACAAACTAAAAGAATGAATAAACCCAACAAAGGATAAACATTCTTCTTACGCACATTGCTTCCTCAAGGAGATCGACCAAAATGTAATAAACCCAAAGAAAGGTAGATTACATATTTGGTTCGACAAATAGTGATAATCTGTAGTAAGAGAAACATCATGGTCTCCTAAAAGGAAGCCGACCAGAAATAAGCATGACGTAATAAAGGTATCTTACTTTCAAATGCAACGTCAGCTAAGTAGTAAAGGCCCTAGTAATGGCTCACTACTGCAAGACGATCGTTACTTCCTCAAGGAAGCCGGCTAGAACATGGTAAGCCCATAAACAGCAAAATACAAAGACTACATGTACATAAATACCTAAGCTCGTCCTAATGAGAACTTTTACGTTGGCTCGGTCTATGATGTCCGCTCTCCTTCTAGGTACAAAGCTCGTCCGAAATGCCAGGACGAACTAAGCCCAAGAAGGAGGGAAATAACTAAGCCCTAGAACATCTAGGACGAGTCTAGTTCAAAGGTTGTCCTGAATCTAGGACGAGCCTTATTTGATGCTTATTTGAGCGAAGTTCGAAGATCGTCCATAGTCTAGGACGAGTCTCATTCCTACTTTGCTTATTTAAGTTCGAACGTCGTCCAGAAAATAGGACGAGCCTTGATTATACTTGATGCTTATTTGAGCGAAGTTCAAAAATCGTCCAATAGTCTAGGATGAGTGTCATTCGTACTTGTGCTTATTTAAGTGCGAAGGTCGTCCATAATCTAGGACGAGCCTCAATTATACTTGATGCTTATTTGAGCTAAGTTCGAAGATCATCCAATAGTCTAGGACGAGTGTCATTCGTACTTGTGCTTATTTAAGTGCGAAGGTCGTCCATAATCTAGGACGAGCCTCCATTATACTTGATGCTTATTTGAGTGAAGTTCGAAGATCGTCCATAGTTTAGGATGAGTGTCATTCGTACTTGTGCTTATTTAAGTTCCAAGGTCGTCTAGTGCCTAAGATGAGCCTCATTCATAATTAATGCTAATTTGAGTAAAATTCAAAGATCGTCCATAGTCTAGGACGAGTCTCATTAATACTTGTGCTTATTTATTTAGAGTTCAAAAGTCGTCCAAGTTGTAAGGCAAGTTTCTTAATCCAAAGACAAGTATTGTTAAACAAAAGGTTGTTCATTACATACTCGTCCGAAAAGATTACAACCTGGTCTAGGGAAAAGAAGAACCAAGCTACAGAGATGGCAATCAGCCAAGATACATTGAAAAATAAGCCTAAAGCTAGGCACTCTATTCAGCAGGAGGAGTATCTTGGCCGGAGGGTTGGTCCTCAGGAATTCCCTGGCCGTTCTTGGGAGACTCCTCTTCATCCTCTACCTCTTCGTCTGAAGAATCAAGGAAGGTAGGAGGCTCCTCAGCTGTCACCAATGCCCTATGAAGGCTCTCTTGAAAGAGCAAGCGGCGCTCAAAGCGATGAACTTCCTCTGGTTCGGCCAACATCTAAAAGGCCTTTAGGGCCCATCCCTTGGACGTCTCAATGACCTCATTCAGGGTCTCCTTGGCGTCGTTGAATGCCTTGACCGCCTCCTCTTTCAGACGATCGTTCTGGGCACTTAGAAGGAGGTTAACGCTTCTAAGCTTAGCGGCGGCAACTAGTGGAAAAAAAGCCCATCCGATCCGGTTTTGGTCTGGATCGAGTGGGCTCGCAGCAGATTGTAAATATTAACTAATCCGGTCCAAAACCGGAATAGTTAATCATTTACTGATCCGGTTTTGAAGGAAAATCGGATCAGTTAATCATATTAATTGATCCGGTTTTGAAGGAAAATCGGATCAATTAATCATGTTAACTGATCCGATTTTCATAAAAGACCGGAGCAGTTTAGGTGCTAGTGCATTAAAAAAAATCACCACTACATTATACAAGCAGGATCCTACTCAAGATTATAGTGGCCCATTGGATGATTTTATATTATATATCTAATGTCTTAGTGGTCCATTGGGAAGAGACAAAAATTGCTAATTCAAAGCTAACTTAAACTTAGTAATTACACAGGGATACTTTGATCTCTAAAAAAAACTTAGTAATTACACAGGAATATTATAAATTAACAAAATAAATTAAAAATAAATAAAAAATTCTGATCTGCAAACTAAATTAAAGAATAACACATATTATACAAGCTTAGAACGAACTACATTATACAAATATTATACAAACTAAGAACAAATTACATTATGCAAATATTATACCAAAAACGAATTACAAAAAGCAACAAACTAAATTAAAATATTTTACAATAATTAAAAACGAAAAATATTTCAGAAATCACAAACAACTTACTATAAATAAAATTAAACTTTAACTTACATAAATTCATAAAATATAAATCTAAAAACTTATGGTGTGGCTGGGTGCAAAATAGACGACCGTAAATGAAGACGATGACGATTTGCCGCGAGGTGCGTGGTGCAGCGCATCTAGGTGCGATGATGATGACGTGGATCTTGTGCGTGGTGCAGTGCATTTAGGTGCGATGCTGATGACGTGGATCTGGTGCGTGGTGGGTGGTGCGGCACATGCAAGTTGGTGCATGGTGGGTGGCTGAGAGAGTGAAGAGAAGATTAGGGTTTGGGTGCTTAGGAGATTAGGCGCGAGTGAGAGTCTGAGAGAGTGAAGTGGATTTGTTTGAAGTGGGTTTGTCTGAGGGTGAGCCGCTTCTATATATAACAGCCCAAAATAACTGATCTGGTTATTTTTATGGACCGGATCAGGCAATTTATTCACAATTTCGCCAAAAAATCTAACACTTACGGTTGCGGGTTTGAGGCAACCTGTAATACTCCGTATTTGTAGGAGTTATTTTGTTATAAATAAGGAAATATAAAGAATAAAGTTGAAAGTGTTTTAACATAACTATATAACCTATTGTTGTACCTAATTATATTATAGTTTGGTTTCGCTTTATTTTCCAAATAAAATAAGAAATCGGAATTTGATTTGGGAAACAAATCCTATTAGACCAAGGTTTCTCATGCTATAAATAGGAGAGAAGGAAAAAAAAATTTAAAAGAACCCTAATTTACTGAACCGTTTTTTTTACTCCTCAAAGATCTTTTTCTCTCTCCTCCTTCCTTCTTCTCTCCTGCGCTCCATCCTTCCTCCCCCTCCTACGTTCTTCTTCCCTCATCAGTCTTTCCCTGTTGCTTTCGTTGGCCCTACTGCTTCATCAAGCACAGCAACTCGTCGACAGAGACTCGCGACGCGCAGCACAGTTGGAGGCAGGTTCGTTTGGGTCGAGTCGAGGGGTGCGAGATGTGGTCGCGCGAGGCTTCGATTGCTAGGTTCTTTCGAGGGCGTGCGGTGCGTCGAGGCGAGGGCAGTGTGGTGCGTGTGTGGGCTCGAACCTTCAAGGGTGGTGGTGTGTGGCTGGTGTTGCAGCCGGATTTCTTCGACACGTCGCCGGTGATCGTCGCCGGCGAGTCCTTTCGGTAAAAAATAAATAAAAATTCTCTTTTCTACTTTAAATTAATTCATATAATCTGATTTTGTTATTCTTTGATTAAGTTTGATGATTTTAAATAAGGCATAAAGTAAAGAATATAAATCAGATTTGTAATTATACTAATAGTTCTTATGATGATTTTTAATTCTCAATTCTGTTTTTATTATACTTATGTATATTGGGTTAAGTTTGTAATTTTAAATAAAGGTACATATTATGAACTAAAAGAAATCAGATTTATTATATACTACTAGTTCTTACTGTAACATCCCGATAATTCTCCCTTTTACAAAATAGCTTTTCAATATAAAACATGGAGAATCATCAAAGCATTATCGCCCGTGTGATAACGTATCGGCTTATTCAGAATTTTGCAGTGGAAAATATATATAACTAAACTTCATACTTTAAAGATAATAAACAAACAAAGTACTTAAAACCAACACAATATAAATGTGTAACTCAAAACCAAACTCAATATAATATGTTCCTACTAAAGCAATAGATAAACAATTTGTTACACAAGCTCTCCATTCCCAGATTCCCAATGATGCAACATATGCACACCTGTAGATGTCTATGCTCTAAAGAATCTGCTCACCAAAATGGGTCATCACAGGATCAATAAGGCAAAGTCATGATCAACACATACAAACAAAGCACGTAATCAGCAAAGCTGAGTACTACATAACAATATATAAACATTCCTAACATGATACTAAGAAATAATAAACAGGGATAAATCATAACATAATAATGTAAAATTCTGCAGATAACTTCTACTGAACTAAACTTTAACCATCTTCTTATTATTTTAAATGGAATAGTTATTGGACCGAGTTGTCTAACTAAAAACCAGCCTTCACCTAGGAAGACGAAATACGGGCGCGACTCCGTATTCCATAATGACCTGCGATATCGAGGAACCTTTGAATAAAAAGACGAACGGTGATCAATCCAATTCCCAGAAAAAGCCATGGCATGCTCACCATGTACCCCAACTCCTGATTGTCCAACTTCAGACGTGCACCAGTCTAAAGTTTATTACTATCCAAGTTACACTTTACGTGATTTACAATTTATTACTTATTATGACACACAAGTAATACAGAAATCTCAAATCAAACATTCACAACTGAACTTCTTTTTATCTTAGGATAAAAATAAGTGATCATACAACTTACAACCCAAGATTAATCCCTTTTATTCCAATCCTTCTTATTTGTTGAACCTAGCCAACAATCAACTTACCTTTCAAAGGCATAACTTGTCAACTTACCAAATAAGGCCCACAGTTCTCATAAAGTAGTGAAATACAAAAAGGGAACAATGATCAAACATGATCCAATACTAATAAATATATTAATTCCCCTATGTGAATTAATAAATTCAAGTTCCCAACCAACATGCTTGCATCAATATTCCATACAAACATGATATAAATCTCATAATTTAATCTCATAATCAACATGTTTACACCACCGCATAAAACATGCAAAATCCAACATAATAAATATCATACATGAACTCAACATAGTTCCTATACATGATACTACATAATTCTCCTTCATAAAATGATGATACTATCTCAATCAACACATAGGTATGTACGTACCTTGTGTAAACTAGTCGACAGGCCACTTTTAATCCTTTAAAAGTCTCCTACGGAATACTCTCCGCCTAGAAATCAAATATAACTAAAATCAATACTCTTAAATAAAAAGACAGCAACTTTAAAATATTTAAAATCCCTTTAAACATATTCAAAAGTTGATTTTACTATCAAAACTTCCATTACTTTTAATTCCTAGCATAGTACTACCATACTAGTAATTAAAATTCCTAAAACTCCCTAAATAAAATACTTTCAGAAATTCCAGCAACTTATAAAATCATAAAACCCTCTTTAAACCCACTTAAACATGCTTAAAATCATAAATTAAATCAATCTCATAGTATACAACATGCTACTATGGTTTTCTAATAATTAACACCCTTAATATCCATGCTTTAATGATTAAAACTTAAATCTAACAATAACAAACAAATCTGAATTTTTATTCTTATAATATATAATATATATGAATCAAGATTATTTATTAAAACAGTAAATTAAAATTAATAATCATGATTAACATTAAAATAAAGCATAAAAACATAGTCTTTAATGGAAACTTGAGGAAAAAGAAAAGAAATTAACCAACAAAGCAAAGAACCAAGAAGAAGGATGTAGGCGCCGGAAATCAACAACCACGCAGCCGCAACAACGACGCCCCACGTGAGGATTTGAAGGTTTTGTGACGTTTCTTGTCGAAGAAGAAAGCGTTACTTGAAGAAGAAGAAAGAAAACTAGAGAGAAGAAAAATTGAAATCACGTGGAAGAGGAAGAAAGAGGAAGCCGTGAGTTTTGAGAGAGAGAGAAAATAAAACTTTGTGTGGGGTAGAATAATTGGGCTTAAGGTATTTGTAAGTAGGGTTTCCTTTTGGGCTTAGGAAAAAGGAGATTGGGTTTAAATAGACTTTGATGACGACTAGGATTGATAAATGAGGACTCCTAGCATCAATATAACTCCTCTTTCCTAATCTACTTAGAATTTGGGTTCCTCAAGTCCATTAGACTTCTTTTCCAAATCAAATTCATATTTCAAACCTTTTTCAAAGCATGCCTAATTAAAATATTTACAACTTTCTTAAATCCTTAAATAATTTCATTTGAATTTTAAAATAGTCAACCTACTTTAAATAATAAAAATCATTTCAACTAAAATATAAATATATAAATGATAAAATATATTTATAAAATCCTTTAAAATTACGGGGGATTACAGTCTACCCCCCTTAAAAGAAGTTTCGTCCCGAAACTTGACACGAAAACTCACATATTTTTCAAAAATTGAAACTCAACTTTTCAAAAGTTTACAAAGAATTGTGCCACTTGTGCACACTTTTGCTAACTTAAAACACTTGTGTTACTTATGAACACGCTTTCTTATGCGGAGAGTCACTTCTTTAGTACTAACATTAGCAAATTGCCGAAAATAGGCATACATATGCATAAAAATCTCATAAAAGTAGACAAAAAGCGCGAAATTTATCGCATTCTATCCCCCTTAAAGAAAACGGGTTACGCCCTCGTAACTCACCTCAAGCAACAAGTCTGGATACTTCTTTTTCATCTCATCTTCGGCTTCCCACGTTGCCTCTTCAGATTCGTGGTTAGACCAAAGTACTTTCACGATGTGGACGTCCTTATTGCGTGTACTATGCACTTTCCTGTCGAGAATCTTGACAGGCCGTTCCTCATATGTGAGGCTACTATCGATCTGAATTCGTTCAGGCTCTAGGACATGACGTTCATCAGGGATATAACGCTTAAGTTGGGAAATATGGAACACATCATGCATCTTTTCAAACTCCATTGGCAATGCCAATCTATAGGCTACTTTCCCAATTCGCTCCAAAATCTCATATGGGCCTACATACTTAGCGCTTAACTTGCCCTTTTTCCCAAATCTCATGACGCCCTTAGTGAGTGATACTTTCAAGAACACCTTATCACCTATAGCAAACTCATCTTCGCGTCGCTTCAAGTCAGCATAACTCTTCTGTCTATCTTGCGCAGCTTGAATTCTAGCCTGAATCAGTCTGACATTCTTGACAGTTTCCTCAATAAACTCTGTCCCCAAGACTATATTTTCACTAAGTCATTCCAACAAATGGGGCTTCTCCACTTCCGTCCATATAATGCCTCAAAAGGTGTCATCTTAATGCTTGCATGATAACTATTGTTATAAGAAAACTCAATCAGGTCTAATTGGTCCTCCCAACTACCTTGAAAATCAATAGCACATGCTCTCAACATATCCTCCATCGTCTGGTTAGTCCTCTCAGTCTGACCATCAGTCGCAGGGTGAAAGGCTGTACTCATCTTCAATGTTGTCCCAATATTTAATTGGACCTTTTTCCAAAATTTCGAAAGAAACCTAGAGTCACGGTCATAAATGATATCATTTGGAACTCCATGTAGTCTCACCACATGCCTAATGTATGTCTTAGCAAGTTGCTTCTTTTTCCATGTCTCCTTAATGGGTATAAACACAGCGGATTTGGTCAATCTATCCACAATAACCCAAATAGTGTCGTTTCCACTCCTCGTTTTAGGTAAGGCAGTCACAAAGTCCATAGAAATAGAATCCCACTTCCATCCAGGAACCTCTAAGAATTGAACCTTCCCCATGGGTCTCTTATGAGCTATCTTCACTTTCTGACAGGTTAGACACTTAGACACATACTCGGCTACCTCTCGCTTCATATTTGGCCACCAATAGATACCCTTAAGATCCTTATACAACTTGTCCCCCCCAGGGTGCACAGAATATGGAGTATTATGCCCCTCATCCATAAGGCGTCTCTTAAGGTCATTATATTTTTGTGGTACACACCACCTCCCTTTAAACCTTAAACTCCCATCATCATGAATCTTAAAGTCAGTTTCCTTACCTTGCCTAATTTTCTCCTTGATCTTATCTAGGTGCTCATCCCCAACTTGACCCTCTTTGATCTCATCGAAAACTGACAAACCCAAAGATAGAGCGCTAAGTCTTGCCTCACTTTCCCCAGGATTTAAGAGTTCTAGGCTCAGCCTTTGCATATCTCGACACAACTCCTCAGGGACTATCAAGGTACTCAAGCTATGACTCGATTTTCTGCTCAAGGCATCAGTAGCCACATTTGCTTTCTCCTCATGATACTGGATGTCTAGGTCATAATCCTTAATCAACTCCAGCCATCTTCTTTACCTCATATTCAGGTATTTTTGAGTGAAAATGTGCATCAAGCTTTTATGGTCTGTGAATATCTTACAAGCGCCCCATAGAGGTAATGTCTCCAAATTTTCAAAGCAAACACTATGGCAGCTAACTCTAGGTCATTGGTAGGGTAATTAGCCTCATAAGGTTTCAATTGACGCGACGCATACACAATTACCTTCCCATTCTGCTGTAGCACACATCCTAGACCATTCTTCGAAGCATCACTATATATCTCAAATCCCTCATTCCCATCAGGCAGGGTCAAAACAGGTGCAGAGGTTAAATGATCTTTCAAAATCTGAAAGGCTTCTTCACACTTTTCACTCCACTCAAATTTTGACTCCTTTTTCATCAAATTGGTCATAGGTCTTGCTATCTTCGAGAAATCTCTCGCAAATCTCCTATAATAACCAGCTAGACCTAGAAAACTTCTGATATCTGACACGCTCTTTGGAGTTGGCCACTCGCTCACAGTTTGAATCTTGGCAGGATCTACTGAGACTCCCTCCTTAGACACATAGTGACCCAAAAATGCTACTTTCTCCAAACGAAATTCACACTTAGAGAACTTGGCATACAATTGGTTTCCTCAATGTCTCCAAAATGATCCTCAAGTGCTTATCATGTTCGGCCTCATTCCTCGAATATATCAGTATGTCATCAATGAAAACTACCACAAACTTATCCAGAAACTCATGAAAGATCCTATTCATTAAGTCCATAAATATAGCAGGAGCATTGGTTAACCCAAATGGCATTACAGTGAACTCATAGTGACCATAACGCGTTCTAAAGGCAATCTTAGGTACATCCTTATCAGCTACCCTCAATTGATGATATCCTGAACGTAAGTCAATCTTCGAGAACACACTCGCTCCATTCAACTGGTCCAATAGGTCGTCTATTCTAGGCAAGGGATATTTGTTCTTGATGGTTACATTATTCAACTCCCTATAATCAATACATAGCCTCATGCTTCCATCCTTTTTCTTCACAAACAACACAAGAGCTCCCCAAGGTGATGCACTAGGCCTAATATAACCTTTATCCAATAGTTATTGCAATTGCATTTTCAGCTCACTCATCTCAGGAGGTGCCATTCTATAGGGTGCCTTAGATATAGGTGCAGTTTCAGGAACTAAGTCTATGGTGAACTCAACAGCTCTAGCAGGTGGCATATCTGAAATCTCACTTGGAAACACATCCATAAACTCGTTCACAATTGGGACATCCTCAAGCTTCACTTCAACATCCTTACTCACATCCTGCACACTATAGAAGAATAACTCACACCCCTTTCTCATCAACTTTCTTACTTGCATAGCAGAGATAACTCCAAACTTCTTAGGTTTCCCAAAGCGTCTATAGGAGGTCAATTTTTCCAAAGGGTTTCTTAACACTACCTTCTGAATCTCACAGTCAATATTGGCCTTGTAAAGACTTAACCAATTCATCCTACAAATCACATCTAGGTCTCCCAAATTGAATTCTATTAAGTCAGATGGAAAGTCACAGTCTCCTATTTTCAAAGGCAAATTTCTAAACAACTTGGTACACTTTATGATCTCTCCAGTAGGAATACTGATAGATAAGTCAATTTCTTCATAATCTACTAACCCCAATTGAATTTCCTCAATCAAACCTTGCTCAAATCACTGAGCCTTTAACTCCTCAATGGCTATTACCTCAAGTGCAAATCTAGACAATGCTATGAACTTTCTATAATACTCAGAGATGGTCATGCTCCCCATCCTAAGGTTCATAAACTCTTGGGCCTTTAGTTTCCTCAAAAAAAAAAACAGGGTAAAATTTTTCCTCTTAAAGTAGTAATGAAGGATTCCTAATTAAACTCTTCCATAACACTAAGTCTATTTCCATTTTCTTTCCACCATAAGTCAGTCTCTTCTTTCAGATACAGTACAACTTGACCTACTTTCATACCATCAGGACAGTTCACAGCCCCGAAAATCTTTTCAAACTCCCTAATCCACTCTTTAAGAAGGTAGGGTCAGCTTGCCCCTTATAGTACGATGGTTTAATCTCTCAAACATGTCCCCATCAAAATCGGGACTCTCATGTCTTTCTTGAGTCAATTTCTCCACCAATAGACGAATATCAAAAGTTAAGGCATCATTGTTGTTTGACACTCTACTTCGCGACTGAAATTTAACGTAACTCTACTTTGGTTTCGATTCACACTTACTTGCCATTTCCTACAAAGACAATATTTGATTTGACCATAAAGATCGCATCAACAAACAATTTCTCATGAAGTTACTATAACACTAAGTTCACACATTATGAACCATAACAATCATATATTCACGCATGAATAAATAATCACATAAATAATCACATAAGGATCAAATGAAACCAATCATAATAAATAAAATATTTCCTTTTTTCACGTACTAAAATATATTCTCACTCAACTCAAATAACTGAATAATAACTTTTATTCCTTGAACGATAACAAGAATATTATCCAATCCAAAATAACCAACTTATTCCTCAACAATATAAAGATGCTAAAGAAGGAAATTTAAACCATTGTAGCTTGACTACTTTCCAACAACTAATCTTAAAGCATAAATAAATACTCTTGTGGAGTTACATTATCACTCCTATCCTTATTTCCTTTATGCTTTTATGGAGTAAACATTTCATCTTCAAAGTTTCCAGAGTCTTCACTATAATAATAATAATAATAATAATAACCTGAATTCCTAGATCTAGTAGATATTCGAATCCTTTTGGGTTGATGTCCAATTTCATCTATCTCTAAATCACTAACATCGCTCAGATAAGGTCTCCAAGTAACATTGTAGATGTCCTTTCAGGTTTGCGCTCTAGTACGATCAAACTCTTGAATTACTTCATATATCGCTAACAGGGATGTCTACTTTTAACACATAACGCATAATGCTCTTTAAGCTAGTGTAGCTATCACTTCCAGGCTCATGACATCGAACATTCTCATCATAACTCAATACAATTGGGTTACGATGGTTTCCTACTCTATTAACTTGCCTGACAGACATGGTTAGGAATCTATAACAAATAAATTAAACCTATTCCAATGGATATACTTAGTACTCTCCCAGTACGTATTCCCAAAAATAATAATACACAAGTTGCCATTAACATCATCGGCACAAGAATATAACACTTAGCGGGCAAGAAAAATACAAATAGTTTGCAGGGAAGAAAAAAAGTAATCATGAATAGTTAGCAGGGAGGAAAATAATAATCATGCTGAACTAACTATTCAATGCAGGCATATAATATTTCTATCCTATATGCCCTTCCTATACTACCCATTCTCACAATGCAACAAGTAAAACTTTAAAGGCAATAAAAATAATGCAGACGCTTCTTATAATATAATAATACTTAAGTGTCTAAACAAAATATTTCGGACTTATAAAAGTCGAAGGAAAAGAAAAAAAAAATCGATTCTTAAAAAAAAAGTTTCGGAAATTCAATTTTTCGAACTTTCCAAAATTTCAAAATAATAATAAAAAAAATTCGACCATAAAATTTTCGGAGAAAAAAAAAATATTCGGTCTACTAAAAAAAAAATTTCGGACCTCTAAAACTTATATAATAATCTATTCCTATAAATTTTTCCAAATGAATAAGTAAGAGCAATTCCAAAAGTTTATTCAAATAACTGGTAAGTTAGTTAGTTAGGCGCCTAAAAGTTTTGAAAATAACCTAAAGCTCTGATACCACTTTGTAAGACCCCGATAATTCTCTCTTTTACAAAATAGCTTTTCAATATAAAACATGGAGAATCATCAAAGCATTATCGCCCGTGTGATAACGTATCTGCTTATTCAGAATTTTGCAGCGGAAAATATATATAACTAAACTTCATACTTTAAAGATAATAAACAAACAAAGTAGTTAAAACCAACACAATATAAATGTCTACTTTAAAACCAAACTTAATATAATATGTTCCTACTAAAGCAATAGATAAACAATTTGTTACACAAGCTCTCCATTCCCAGATTCCCAATGAAGCAACATATGCACACCTGTAGATGTCTATGCTCTAAAGAATCTGCTCACCAAAATGGGTCATCACAGGAACAATAAGGCAAAGTCATGATCAACACATACAAACAAAGCACGTAATCAGTAAAGCTGAGTACTACATAACAATATATAAACATTCCTAACATGATACTAAGAAATAATAAACAGGGATAAATCATAACATAACAATGTAAAATTCTACAGATAACTTCTACTGAACTAAACTTTAACCATCTTCTTATTATTTAAATGGAATAGTTATTGGACCGAGTAGTCTAACTAAAAACCAGCCTTCACCTAGGAAGACGAAATACGGGCGCGACTCCGTATTCCATAATGACCTGCGATATCGAGAAACCTTTGAATAAAAAGAGGAACGGTGATCAATCCAATTCCCAGAAAAAGCCATGGCACGTTCACCATGTACCCCAACTCCTGATTGTCCAACTTCAGACGTGCACCAGTCTAAAGTTTATTAATATCCAAGTTACACTTTACGTGATTTACAATTTATTACTTATTATGACACACAAGTAATACAGAAATCTCAAATCAAACATTCACAACTGAACTTCTTTTTATCTTAGGATAAAAATAAGTGATCATACAACTTACAACCCAAGATTAATCCCTTTTATTCCAATCCTTCTTATTTGTTGAACCTAGCCAACAATCAACTTACCTTTCAAAGGCATAACTTGTCAACTTACCAAATAAGGCCCACAGTTCTCATAAAGTAGTGAAATACAAAAAGGGAACAATGATCAAACATGATCCAATACTAATAAATATATTAATTCCCCTATGTGAATTAATAAATTCAAGTTCCCAACCAACATGCTTGCATCAATATTCCATACAAACATGATATAAATCTCATAATATAATCTCATAATCAACATGTTTACACCACGGCATAAAACATGCAAAATCCAACATAATAAATATTATACATGAACTCAACATAGTTCATATACATGATACTACATAATTCTCCTTCATAAAATGATGATACTATCTCAATCAACACATAGGTATGTACGTACCTTGTGTAAACTAGTCGACAGGCCACTTTTAATCCTTTAAAAGTCTCCAATGGAATACTCTCCGCCTAGAAATCAAATATAACTAAAATCAATACTCTTAAATAAAAAGACAGCAACTTTAAAATATTTAAAATCCCTTTAAACATATTCAAAAGTTGATTTTACTATCAAAACTTCCATTACTTTTAATTCCTAGCATAGTACTACCATATTAGTAATTAAAATTCTTAAAACTCCCTAAATAAAATACTTTCAGAAATTCCAGCAACTTATAAAATCATAAAACCCTCTTTAAACCCACTTAAACATGCTTAAAATCATAAATTAAATCAATCTCATAGTATACAACATGCTACTATGGTTTTCTAATAATTAACACCCTAAAAATCCATGCTTTAATGATTAAAACTTCAATCTAACAATAACAAACAAATCTGAATTTTTATTCTTATAATATATAATATATATGAATCAAGATTATTTATTAAAACAGTAAATTAAAATCAATAATCATGATTAACATTAAAATAAAGCATAAAAACATAGTCTTTAACGGAAACTTGAGGAAAAAGAAAAGAAATTAACCAACAAAGCAAAGAACCAAGAAGAAGGATGTAGGCGCCGGAAATCAACAACCACGCAACCGCAGCAACGACGCCCCACGTGAGGATTTGAAGGTTTTGTGACGTTTCTTGTCGAAGAAGAAAGCGTTACTTGAAGAAGAAGAAGAAAGAAAACTTGAGAGAAGAAAATTGAAATCACGTGGAAGAGGAAGAAAGAGGAAGCCGTGAGTTTTGAGAGAGAGAGAAAATAAAACTTTGTGTGGGGTAAAATAATTGGGCTTAAGGTATTTATAAGTAGGGTTTCCTTTTGGGCATAGGAAAAAGGAGATTGGGTTTAAATAGACTTTGATGACGACTAGGATTGATAAATGAGGACTCCTAGCATCAATATAACTCCTCTTTCCTAATCTACTTAGAATTTGGGTTCCTCAAGTCCATTAGACTTCTTTTCCAAATCAAATTCATATTTCAAACCTTTTTCAAAGCATTCCTAATTAAAATATTTACAACTTTCTTAAATCCTTAAATAATTTCATTTGACTTTTAAAATAGTCAACCTACTTTAAATAATAAAAATCATTTCAACTAAAATATAAATATATAAATGATAAAATATATTTATAAAATCCTTTAAAATTACGGGGGATTACACTTACTTTGTTTCTTCAATTCTGATTTTATAGGTTCATATATATGTACCTATTCAAGTTTTGTTGTTATACACAAAGTAGTATAAAAGTTAAACGAAATCAGATTTATAAGCACCTTATTATTGAGTCCTAAGTATGTTAGTTCAATAAAGTTTATGAAAAGAAATTTAAAACAACAAGATTAGTTAATTTTAATATTCAAAACACCATATCTTACATAGTTCGATAAGCTGGTTTTTACTTTAATAATATCAAGGACTTAGCACTGAAGTATTTATATTATTCGATTAGGTCCCAATTTCATAAGCGCAACGTTTTAGATAGTCAGCGAAGATTCTCTGTTACAAGGTACGTACGCGTACTAGTTCAGTTTCATATATAAGTATCATGTTTAGGTTATGATTGTTATATTGGAACCTAGAATCATGATAGGGAACTGTTGTTGATTATGGTTGATGAGATTGTTTGGTAACATGAAATCAATTGGAAATTTGTACGTATTTCCTTGTTGTATGACTTGTAAAATAGAATGAATTGTTATTGGAATGCGTAATTCTATTGTATCACAAGCATGAAATGAGATGTCGGATTGAAATGCTATGATTAATAATTGTAGCAAGGATTTATAAAAGGTTGCCTAAACTAAAGGATTTTATATGATGTTATAGAAATCATATGCTTAATGTTGTATGAATGAGTATCGCTAAAAAGGATTGTTGGCAATAAACTTGTAGTCGGATTCCCTACAAGTAATGAACAATGGGGGGGTGTGAGACTTGTTCTACACTCCTACGCAGGCCTACTGTGACGATAGTAGTTGTCCTTATAAATTTTGATAACTCAAGTAGGCGGAAGGTTCCGTACGATCTTGGGGCAATGCATACTAAGGTGATGGATGTGGAACGGAACGAAACCGTATTTACATTCCATCTAATAGACTAAGTTGTCTATTAAGGATTAAGTAGCCCGTATGATTCTAGAAAGATGACGGTGCCCGTTCGATGCCAATTAAACTGTAAAAAAATGAATTGTAGTATTCTTGTAGTATCATGTCTACGAATGATTATTTATTATTCTGTTTATGTTTGATGTATTATTTAACTGATTATGTACGTACTCAGCATAGCTGATTGTTTGTTATTTGTGATGTTTGTTGACCTGTGAT
This sequence comes from Beta lomatogona, assembly GCA_947646795.1. NCBI lineage: Eukaryota > Viridiplantae > Streptophyta > Magnoliopsida > Caryophyllales > Amaranthaceae > Beta > Beta lomatogona. The sequence continues at coordinate 368,757 of CANSNZ010001043.1, forward strand.
GAACCATTGATATTTCAATGGGGAGCAGATTAGGTATGCTGGTGATGCTGCATGAGTTTGGCGTACGGGGGATATTTGCTGGTTTATAAACTCTTAAGTGTTTTTGTTGAACTTATAGAATTATTAGTATTCATAGTTAACGATTTGAATAAAAGGGGTCCTTGGTGATTCCCAAGTTGTAGTTTAACGTAAACATTTTATTTCCGCTGCAATGTAGTTTTCTAAATAAGGAGTTGTTAACGTTTTGATTTTATTATGCCTTGCGTTTCACCGCGGCGGTAACACTCCTAAAGTCGATGCAACGTAATTTAGACGTGTATGGATTTTGGTACGTAGATAGTGGTTAGAAGCACTAAATTTGTTAGTGAAACATTTTATTAATTCCCTAAAATTTTGAATTAATAAAATATTCCCAAGATGTGTCAAAAAGAGTATTGAACTAAAACATTATTTCGAATATTTTAGGAAAGAACCATCTAGATTGTTATAAATATTTTGAACTTGGAGTTCTAAAATTGAACATAATCATCTTATCTCTTATATATGTTTATATACAATGTATTAATAAAAACCTTAAATCCACAAAAAAAAAAACTTAGACTATTTTCTTTCTTTAATTTCGCAGATGGTTTACGACATAGATCCTAAGGAATACCTGATGAAACACCGAATAGCGGAAGATTGGGACATCTGGGCCCATAAGATGAAAGCTGATATGGAGTATAGGACCTTACAGGGAGTTACTAGGCTAAGAACTGAAATGGAGAAAATATATTTTATACTGTAGTACGTCCCTAAGGAGGAACCCTACCTTTTCGTACACCGTAGATATGGGGATATATGGTCAGAAAATGGAGGTTTTAATAGAGCCAAACACACTTACTGAAACCAATACCTTCCTACTGTAGGACATTTCATTACTGATCTTAAATACTGTGAAAATGAATGGAGAATTCGTGAGAAAAGAAGTTGGGAGCCTTCTACCTCATCACCTTTAGTTAGAGGAACCTATCATGTGGGGGAAAGCTCGGGAACTAATGTGAATTCTGAGAACCCCAGAGTTAAATCTGAGCCACAAACGTCATTTAGAGCTGCAAAAAGAGCTAGGTACCAAACTTTTGAGGATGAGTTCATACCCGAGGACTACCACATAGCGTCAAACCTCAGAACTGTTACCTACATTTCCAATGATGAGGGGAATAATAGGACATTCATCGCAGTGATTGGGGAAGATAATGTTGAACCTATACTTGACTTAGAAAATGAGAAAGAGGGAGATCCTAATGAAAATGAGCCTGCTGAAGAGGGAGATCCTAATGAGAATGAGCCTGCTGAAGGGGATCCGATTGAGGAAAATGACCAAGAAGAAGAAGAAGAGCCCATAGAAGAAGAACCTCTGGAGGAAGAACCTCTGGAGGAAGATGAACCTATAGAGGATGACGAGTCTTCTGAGGACGAAGCTAACATGGAAGAAGGAATAGAAAATCCTAACTCAGATGATGAAGCTGACCATAATAGTTCCTAGTTTCTTTTGATTATATAATTAGGATTAGAATATTAATTATTCATTTATTTCAGTTTTAATGAGGCTTGCATGCCAAGTAGCAAATTAGTATTATTTATTCATATTATGTTTTCCTTGGAAACAATAAATTTTGCCCTTTTCAATAATAATACAACAGTTTTATTCTTTTATTTGATGTAACGTCTTAGTTGAGATGTTTATATTGCAAGTCAATAGAGACTTAATGATTGTTCGCAATAAAAACGTGTTATATGAATGTGCCAATGTGTAGTAGTTAAATAAACAAACGACTATGTGCATGTCGCTGAAACAGCCATTGTGTCATTTTTCAGCGCAGAATGGTTCGTCGAGGCGGCACGCCTGATACCTCTCTGAATGTCGAGCAATCGATTCGTGATCTAGTGCAGATCACAGCTAACTTAACCCAAGGACATAACTGGGATGGGGACTTGTCTAAAAAGGTTGCCCGTAGGAACCCACCAGTATTGAATGGGAAAGGGGGACCCGAAGAATTGGAAAACTGGGTTGGGGAGTTTGATAAGCTTTTCTTTACCCTCTCCTGTCCAGATGACAAAACTGTGCCTTTAGCAAGCTATTACCTACAGGGGGATGCCCAATTTTGGTGGACCCAAGCTAAGGACAACCTCCTCAAACAACCTGGCTTTGGGTGGGAAACCTTCAAGAAATCCCTGAGGGATAAGTATTACCCACCATACCTCAAGAAGCAGAAAGCCCAAGAGTTTATGATGCTAGAACAAGGGAACCTGTTTGTTGAGGAGTATTACCGCAAATTCATTGAGCTGATGAGATTTGCTCCAGAGATTGCCCTTACTGAGGAAGCTAAGGCCTCGCGTTTTGAGTTAGGGCTCACCCTTGACCTACAAGGGAGACTGGGGGGAGATACTTTCACCATGTTAGACCATGTCTTTGGCAAAGCTGCCCACCTATATGCAATAAGGAAACGAGAGGAAGGGGGTAAACAAGGTGAGAAGCGAAAGGAGAATCCAAACCCCGAAGTTCAAAGGTTTGAAAAGAAACACCATGGGAACCAGAACAATCAAACCTCCCAAAGAAAATTTAGTAAGGGACCCAACAACAACAACACTCAAAACAATAACAATAATCGCAACAATAACACCAACAACCGCAGACCTGAGCGTGTGTACAGGTGTAAGAAGTGCCCAAACAACCATCCTGGGAGAGATTGCGAGGGTAACAAAGTGGAGTGTCGTGAATGTGGGAAAATGGGGCATAGAGCATATGAATGCTACTCAAAGAATAAGGTTAACCCCAACGGTCAGAAGAAGGGGAACTATGGAGACAAGCCTAGAGATGGGAATGGGAATGGTGGAAATGCATACAATGGGTCAGGGAACTCTAATTACTCCAAACCACCAACTAATGCAAATAACCAGGCACCATCTGGGAACCATGTGACCAACAACAATGATAATAAGGGCAAAGGGAAGTTGTATATGATGACGGCTAGTGAAGAGGAAGCTCGTAGAGATGTTGTCACTGGTATTTTCTTTATCAACTCAATTCCTGTTAAAGTATTGTTCGATTCTGGAGCATCTTTGTCTTTTATTGCCCATACAACTGTTAGAACTCTAGCATTGGTTGAGTCCGAGTCAATTTCTATGCCTATTGTTATTCCGTTTGGGGATACTGTTAATTGCTCTAAGAAATTCATTAATGTCTCACTGAAAATAGGGGAGGGCTTCTTTCCTTCCGATCTAATAGAGTTTAACTTATCGAACCTAGACATCGTTTGGGGAATGGATTGGCTTGGGAAGTACAATGCTAAGATAGATTGTGCTGCACAGAAAGTGGAACTGAGAGATCCTTCGGGAATAAGGGTGTCATATAGGAAAATACCTCGAGAACCAGGGATTAAGTTAATCAATGCCTTGCAACTTAAGGGTTATATAGACAAAGGATGGCCTCTCTTTATGTGTTCTGTGAGAAGGGTTGAGGATGATCCATTGAAACCTGAGGATGTGCCTATAGTCTACGAATTCCAGGATGTTTTTCCTGACAAAATACCTGGTATGCCGCCAAGGAGTGATGTAGAGTTCACTGTTGACTTAGTACCTGGAACTGGACCTATCTCAAAAGCCCCATACCGAATGGCTCCAGCAGAAATGAACGAGTTGAAAAACCAGTTGGAAGAACTACTGGAGAAGGGGTACATTAGACCTAGTATGTCACCATGGGGAGCCCCTGTCTTATTTGTGAAGAAGAAGGATGGTAGTTTGAGGTTGTGTATAGACTACCGTGAGTTGAACAATGTCACTGTGAAAAACAGATATCCATTACCTAGGATAGAGGACTTGTTTGACCAACTTCAGGGTGTAGGGATGTTCTCCAAAATAGATTTAAGGTCTAATTACCATCAGTTGAGGATTGCTGACCAGGATATACCTAAAACTACCTTCAGGACTAGGTATGGACACTATGAGTTTACTGTCATGTCTTTTGGGTTAACCAATGCACCTGCTGTTTTCATGGACCTCATGAATAGGATTTTTCAACCCCACCTCGATAAATTCGTAGTCGTGTTCATAGACGATATATTGATCTATTCAAGGAGCAAGGAGGAACATGAGGGACATTTGAGGCTTATTTGACAGACACTTAGGGAGAACCAAATGTATGCAAAGTTTTCAAAGTGTGAGTTTTTGTTAGAAAAAGTGTCATTTTTGGGTCATTTTGTCTCTAAGGAGGGTGTGTCAGTAGATCCTGCAAAAATAAAAGTTGTGAGTGAATGGCCTACACCAAAGAATGTCACAGATATAAGGAGTTTCTTGGGTTTAGCCGGTTATTAGAGGAGGTTTGTTAAAGACTTTTCGAAGATAGCAAAACCCATGACTAACTTAATGAAGAAAGATTGCAAGTTTAACTGGACTGAAGATAGTGAGAAAGCCTTTCAAACACTCAAGGAGAGACTAACCTCAGCACCTGTTCTAGCCTTGCCTAACGGGAATAAGGGGTATGATGTCTATAGTGATGCGTCAAAGAATGGGTTACGTTGTGTTCTTATGCAAAATGGGAAAGTTATAGCTTATGCGTCCCGTCAACTGAAACCTTATGAGGTTAATTACCCAACACATGACCTAGAATTGGCCGCAATTATCTTTGCCTTAAAAATCTGGAGACATTACCTTTACGGGGTGACTTGTCGAATTTTCACTGATCACAAAAGCCTAAAATACATCTTCACCCAGAAAGACCTTAATATGCGACAGCGCATGTGGTTAGAGCTCATTAAGGACTATGACTTAGACATTCAATACCATGAGGGTAAAGCAAACGTTGTTGCTGATGCGTTGAGTCGTAAGTCTAGCCATAACCTGAACACCTTGGTGGTTGCTGACAAACTTTGTGAAGAATTTTCTAAACTCCAGATCGAAGTGGTTCATGAAGGGGAAGTGGAAAAGTTATTGAGTGCCCTAACCATCCAGCCCAACTTCCTAGATGAAATAAGGGAGGGTCAGCCTGGGGATGTGAAACTTGAGCGGGTCAAAGCAAAACTTAAGGAGGGAAAAGCAGATTGGTTTGAAATCCATGAGGATGGGAGCATACTCTACAAGGGTCGGTGGTGTGTCCTGCAAAAATGTGAGGAGTTGAAGCAAAAGATAATGAGTGAAGGTCATAATACGAGTTATTACATCCACCCAGGGGGGGATAAGTTATATATAAGGACCTCAAAAAGATGTTTTGGTGGCCTGGAATGAAGAGGGCAGTAGCCGAGTTTGTTTCCAAATGTCTGACGTGTCAGAAGGTTAAGAGTGAACACAAGAGACCTCAAGGCAAAATCCAACCTCTTGACATTCCAACATGGAAGTGGGATTCGATATCCATGGACTTCGTCGTAGCCTTACCTAGGAGTCGGGGAGGTAATAACACAATATGGGTGATAGTGGACCGGTTGACCAAGACTGCAAGGTTTATACCCATGAAAGACACGTGGAGTATGGAATCCCTAGCCAAAGCATATGTTAAACATGTCATTCGATTGCACGGAGTACCCACAAGTATAGTGTCTGATCGGGATTCGCGATTCCTTTCGAATTCTGGAAAAAGGTCCAGGAAGCATTTGGTAGTGAGCTATTAATGAGTACAGCCTTTCACCCAGCTACAGATGATCAAACAGAAAGAACAATCCAGACCTTGGAAAACATGTTACGAGCTTGTGCCTTAGAATACCATGGATCATGGGAAGACCATTTGGACCTCATAGAGTTCTCGTACAACAATAACTATCATGCTAGTATCAAAATGGCTAAATTTGAAGCATTGTATGGGATAAAGTGTCGTGGTCCTTTGTGTTGGAACGATATTAGTGAGACTGTGGTGTTAGGTCCTGAAATGATTCAAGAGACTGTTGACCAAGTGCGAGTCATTCAAGAGAAGATTAGGGCTGCACAGGACAGGCATAAGTCATATGCGGATCAGAAGCGAAGGGAAGAGAACTATGAAGTGGGTGAAAAAGTGCTGCTGAAGGTGTCTCCAATGAAAGGGGTGATGCGATTTGGGAAGAAAAGGAAATTGAGTCCTAAGTTCATAGGACCATATGAGATTTTGGCGAGAGTAGGCAAAGTGGCTTATCGCTTAGAATTACCAAACGAGTTAGAAAGGGTCCACAACGTGTTTCACGTATCCCAACTCCGGAAATACGTACCTGACGAGTCGCATGTCCTAGAACCTGAAAACGTCGAGTTAAACGAAACCTTGTCCTATGAGGAGAAACCCATCAAGATCCTGGACCACAAGGTGCGTAGTACGAGAAATAAGGACGTCAAAATCGTGAAGGTGTTGTGGAGAAATCAAAATACTGAAGAAGCCACATGGGAAGCAGAAGATGCGATGCGTCTGAAGTACCCTGAGCTTTTTCAAGAGGTAGGCGAGTTACGGGACGTAACTTTTCTTCTAAGGGGGAGAGAATGCGATAGAATTTCGCGCTTCCCCTAAATTTTTGCTTAAGTCTGTTATTTATGTGTATTATTGCTTATGTGACTTGCAAAAACTAGAAAACGCTTGTGAAATATTGGGACTTAGAAGTGCAAAAGATCGTCGTTAAGACTGGCTACCTCAAAGTTTCGGGACGAAACTTCCTTTAAGAGGGGAAGCCTGTAATACTCCGTATTTCTGGGAGTTATTTTGTTATAAATAAGAAAATATAAAGAATAAAGTTGAAAGTGTTTTAATTTAACTATATAACCTATTGTTGTACCTAATTATATTATAGTTTGGTTTCGCTTTATTTTCCAAATAAAATAAGAAATCGAAATTTGATTTGGGAAACAAATCCTATTAGACCAAGGTTTCCCATGCTATAAATAGGAGAGAAGGAAAAAAAAAATTAAAAGAACCCTATTTTACTGAGCTGTTTTTTTTTTAACTCCTCAAAGATCATTTTCTCTCTCCTCCTTCCTTCTTCTCTCCTGCGCTCCATCCTTCCTCCTCCTCCTACGTTCTTCTTCCCTCATCAGTCTTTCCCTGTTGCTTTCGTCGGCCCTACTGCTTCGTCAAGCACAGCAACTCATCGCCAGAGACTCGCGACGCGCAGCACAGTTGGAGGCAGGTTCGTGTGGGTCGAGTCGAGGGGTGCGAACTGTGGTCGCGCGAGGCTTCAATTGTTCGAGGGCATGCGGTGCGTCGAGGCGAGGGCAGTGTGGTGCGTGTGTGGGCTCGAACCTTCGAGCGTGGTGGTGTGTGGCTGGTGTTGCAGCCAGATTTCTTCGACAAGTCACCGGTGATCGTCGCCGGCGAGTCCTTTCGGAAAAAAAAAAAATTCTCTTTTCTACTTTAAATTAATTCATATAATCTGATTTTGTTATTCTTTGATTATCTTTGATTAAGTTTGATGATTTTAAATAAGGCATAAAGTAAAGAATATAAATCAGATTTGTAATTATACTAATAGTTCTTATGATGATTTTTAATTCTCAATTCTGTTTTTATTATACTTATGTATATTGGGTTAAGTTTGTGATTTTAAATAAAGGTACATCTTATGAACTAAAAGAAATCAGATTTATTATATACTACTAGTTCTTACTTTGTTTCTTCAATTCTGATTTTATAAGTTCATATATATGTACCTATTTAAGTTTTGTTATTATACACAAAGTAGTATAAAAGTTAAACGAAATCAGATTTATAAGTACCTTATTATTGAGTCCTAAGTATGTTAGTTCAATAAAGTTTATGAAAAGAAATTTAAAACAGCGAGATTGGTTAATTTTAATATTCAAAACACCATATCTTACATAGTTGGATAAGCTGGTTTTTAATAATATCAAGGACTTAGCACTGAAGTATTTCTATTATTCGATTAGGTCCCAATTTCACAGGCGGAACGTTTTAGATAGTCAGCGAAGATTCTCCGTTACAAGGTACATACGCGTACTAGTTCAGTATCATATATTAGTATCATGTTTAGGTTATGATTGTTATATTGGAACCTAGAATCATGGTAGGGAACTGTTGTTGATTATGGTTGATGAGATTGTTTGGTAACATGAAATCAATTGGAAATCTGTATGTATTTCCTTGTTCTATGACTTGTGAAATAGAATGAATTGTTATTGGAATGCGTAATTCTATTGTATCACAAGCATGAAATGAGATGTCGGATTGAAATGCTATGATTAATAATTGTAGCAAGGATTTATAAAAGGTTGCCTAAACTAAAGGATTTTATATGATGTTATAGAAATCATATGCATAATGTTGTATGAATGAGTATCGCTAAAAAGGATTGTTGGCAATAAACTTGTAGTCGGATTCCCTACAAGTAATGAACAATGGGGGGGTGTGAGACTTGTTCTACACTCCTACGCAGGCCTACTGTGACGACAATAGTGTCCTTATAAATTTTGATAACTCAAGTAGGCGGAAGGTTCCGTACGATCTTGGGGGTATGCATACTAAGGTGATGGATGTTGAACGGAACGAAACCGTATTTACATTCCATCTAATAGACTAAGTTTTCTATTAAGGATTAAGTAGCCCGTATGATTCTAGAAAGATGACGGTGCCCGTTCGATGCCAATTAAACTGTAAAAAAATGAATTGTAGTATTCTTGTAGTATCATGTCTACGAATGATTATTTATTATTCTGTTTATGTTTGATGTATTATTTAACTGATTATGTACGTACTCAGTGTAGCTGATTGTTTGTTATTTGTGATGTTTGTTGACCTGTGATGAACCATTGATATTTCAATGGGGAGCAGATTAGGTATGCTAGTGATGCTGCATGAGTTTGGCATACGGGGGATATTTTCTGGTTTATAAACTCTTAAGTGATTTTGTTGAACTTATAGAACAATTAGTATTCATAGTTAATGGTTTGAATAAAAGGGGTCCTTGGTGATTCCCGAGTTGTAGTTTAACGTAAACATTTTATTTCCGCTGCAATGTAGTTTTCTTAATAAGGAGTTGTTAACGTTTTGATTTTATTATGCCTTGCGTTTCACCGCCGCGGTAACACTCCCAAAGGCGATGCAACGTAGTTTAGACGTGAATGGATTTTGGGGGTGTTACACAACCGGATCGGTTTACTTGTGTCATTTAAGGTTTTTTCCACTAGTGGGCCACAAGAGCATTATTCCTCTCCTTCAGTTCGGCCGAAACAGTATCCATGGCCAGTTGCCATTGATCCTTCTCATCAAGCATATGATTAATCTTGACCGGATACTGCTTGTTTTGAGACTCCAGTTCGGCCGACCGCTTCTCCCAGGCCTCCCGAGATTGACGATGAAGAGTCTCCGCCAGCCGCAGGTCATGCATGGCCTTGTCCCCTGCCGTAGTAGCTTGGCGGACGAGTTGCTTATTTTCCTTTTTAAGCTCCCTAGCCCAGTCTTCAGTAACGATGTTGCGAGCCAGAAGCTGAAATAGCAAAGATTAAATAAGTCAGTAGACGAGTTAAAAAACAAAAAAGTTACAAGTACCAAAATAAAAACAGCAACGCAACGTACCTCGGCAGCAAGTTGAGACATTTTGGCAAAGGCAGCAGAAGACTCATCGTCTGAGTCCACTGGCAGAGTAGTAGAAGCTGAAGCTGATCCTTTGTTCTTATCTGAAAAGGGGGGGGAGTTTGTTCTCTTGATGGGGAAGACTACTGCAAATTTGTTGGACGGACTCATTAAACATCCACCAACCCAAAGCGTCCTAACAATGTTAGGGTACTATGAGTTGCCCAAAGATAAAGAAGTTGATCTAACATATAACGGCATTTAAGCCACCAGCTGAGCAACCACCCCGCTGAAGGTCGATTCGTCTTTAGAAGGCGCGTCCGACTGATCCACCAGTACAATGGCCATATCCGGCTGGACCTCGGGCTGATCAGCTGCGTCCAACTGATTGGTAGGAATAATGGGGGAAATGGTCTTCTCTCCTCCAAGGCAAGAGCATCGGTGGACGAATCGTCCACCTTCAAAGATTTACCCGCTTGAAGAGGAGTATGCTTGTCCCCGGTACGTTGGCTGACCAGAGTTGCTTTGAGAACGGACGACCGTTCATTTTTCTTTTTGGCCACAAAGCCCTTAGACTTCTTGGCCGGGGGCTGATCCCCAGCAACAGTAGGCCTCTTCTTAGACGAAGAAGATTTCCCGGCTGATGTCTTGTTTGTTGGGGTATTCTTCTGCACAAGGGAAAACAAGTCAGGAGAAGAATAGTCCAAAAGAGGCGAAGCTATAATTATGAGGCTTGGACGCACCCTGATTGCTAAAGGAAGCCGTCCAAATAGGCATGTAACTCTGGACGAGGATTGACCGATGAAGGAAGCCATCCAAACATGGCTGCCTTCCTTCTTCGAGGAACCGTCTTCCAGAAATTGATGTTTAGACCTTGGACGAATCATAAAGATCTTCGTCCATGATCGGCATCAAGCTCTGGACGACAATTGACCAATGAAGGAAGCCGTCCAGTCACGACCGCCTTCCTTTTTTGAAAAACCCTCGTCCAGAGAATGATGGTAAACCTTGGACAAATCAGCAAGGACTTCGTCCAAAATCAGCACCAAACCTTGGACAAAGATTCATCTTGGAAGGAAATTGGCTATAGCTAGCCAGTTTCCTTTTGCACGTGATCTTCGTCCAGAGCTAATAGCATGATTAACTAACGTCAAGGGCCAGACGTTTTCCTTCTGTGAAGGACCTTCGTCCAAGCCAAGGAAGACGTTTAAAGACCCCACCAGGACATTAAAAAAAAAAAGAGAGAAAAAATATCTATTTACCATGGTTTCAGCCCTTTTTTCGGCGCCTGTCCTGGAAAACTCTTTCCAAAGGTTGTCAGTAAACTTAGACATGCTGATATTGCCCATCCAAGATTTTCTGAGAAGTGCTTTGGCTAAGTCTGCAAAAAAGAAATAAAGGGCTTAGTATGGCATATACACTAGACAACCCAGTTTACTTAGGATTTTGAAGATATACCTCTGTCCTTGGCCAACTGCAAGCCAGCGGCGACCAAGAAGTTATCATTAAAAAATATTTCTTTGAAGGGAATCTAGTTAGCTGGCCCTTTAAAGATTGGACAATTTAGCTTGGAATATTCAGTCGTCCTGAAGTATTCCACTACCTCGTCATCGAATTTGTCCTCCAACTCCATGAAGGACGCTCCGCGACCAGTATTCATTGTTGCACGACTGTGGACGCGGTACTCCTCAGCAATGTACTCGTTAGCAGGTCGGGCGAAGATGAAATCGGCCTTCCAGTCGTGCATCTTCGAAGGCTTATCCCATGCAGTGAGAAACCCAGGACGATTACAGACGTTGAACCAAGCTCCGTCCACCGTCTTCGGAATCTTAGATACATAGTGTATCTGAGTAAAAGTTGGAAGGGAAAGGGCCAAGTCGTGCAATTAGCAGGCGACTATATAAGTCAGGATGTTGTGCCAGGTATTCAGCGCCAGTTGATTATGGCCGATGTTGTAATGTCTTAGCACTTGTTCGATAAAATCATAAAGGGGGAATCTCAGCCCCGCATCCAAGGCTAATTTATAAACAGCGAAGTGGTACTTGGGAGCGCTTAAAATGGTAGCCTCCTCGTTTGGAATGATTAAGGAGAACGGCTTGGGTATAAATGAAGACAAGAAGTTGGGGTCAGGACCAATTTTTTCTAATCACTTACGGTTGGCTAAAATAAAACCAAGTTCAAAAAGAGAACCTAGGTGTCTTCTAATTTTAGACGAGGTAGTAGAGGGATCGTCCGATTCTTCGGCGGTGCTAGAATCACCCTTATTATTGCCCTCGTCGGCCTCCTCCATCTTAACCTCCCTACCAGACGGACTGGGCTCGGGACTTGCTTCAAACCTTTCTTCCCTGCTATGGCTAGAGGAAGAAGGCTCGGCAAATGGCTGAGCACTTTGGGTTTCCCTCGCCTCTTCTGGGACACGTCCAGTAGATTCTTCCATGTCAGAGATATAAGTGGGAAGAATTATTCTTCGTCTTAGACAGGTTGTTTGCTTGACGCGCGCCAGGTTACCCTGCACAAGTAAAGACTGGGTCGTCTGACTTTGTCGGCCAAAACCATAAAAATATACATGACCGGCCAGAATAGGCCTAACCCTAGAATGTACCGAAGAAGAAATACTATCGGTTCTAGTGTCAACGCCAACTCTTGAACAGTCGGGATTATTTGACGAAGAAGAGGAATCCATTTTTTTTATTTTTTAAGAAAAAAATAAAGAAGAAAGGAGAAGAAAAAAGGGATACCTGACGAGCGCTTGGATGATCGGTGAAGAAAACGAAAGCTGGACGAACTCACTCTCTCTCTAGAAAACTGGAAAAAACACAGAGTCTCTCTCTCTAGAAAAAATTCTCTCAAGGTGTGAAATGATTGAAGTAAAGACAAAAGAACATATTTATAGGGGGGTGAAAACCCTCCTGAACCGGTTAAAAATGACCGGGAATACAAGAAAATGGCGCGGCTTTGTCTTTTTGAAAAAGAAGTAACTTCCTCAAGTAAAAGGGTATTAACAGTCTTAAGGCAAACGGTAAAATCCCTTTTTAGGGGCAAATGTTGTAGCCTAAAATATCCAACGGCCTCCTTGAGACACCTGGATCCATCAGGACCATCCACGTGTCCTATGAAAAGGAGTAAGCAAATGGTGTTTTTACTGTGTGAGGAATCAAAGCCCACCTTTTGGCCTGAAGAATATTCAGGACCCAAATCCCAAGAAAAGGCTGCATGTGATTGGTTGATGATCAACTCCCAATTATTGCCTACCACATGTCACGTTCTGATTGCCTAGCCAATCAGGTGCCCTTAATTTAGGGTAATCTCAAAAGGAAACAATCAAATGCCAAACACTATAAATACTCCCCATGAAATCAGGAGAAAGGTAATTTATTGAATAGTGTACCCTTACTCTGTCAAAATACTTTCTTACTTTCTCTCTCTATCTCTACTTTTTCCTTTTTTCACTCCTAATATCTGACTTAAGTTTCGAAGGGGGAACCACCACCTAAACCTCCCGGGTTGGTTCCTTTTTCTGCAGGTTTGGATTTACCTGATTTGGACATCGTTCTAGAAGTCTCCATTGAAGAACATCTTGAGGGATAATAGTTTACTTGCCAGCCAAGGAGACTAAACAATGCTGATGTCGAAGAGGTTAATATTACAATTGATGGTTTTCGACCATATTTTGTTTTCTGGAATATGATTTTATATGACGTCCAATGCACTCCTCCAAGGGCTTATGAAGTATGTCATGATGATTTTGAGGATATTGATTTTGAACGATGGAGATGTTCTTTGGCTTAAAAACACTATTTTGCTCCGTTATCTAGCAAGTGATGATTCGGTTTAAATTTTCTTTTTTTTAAGTTATTTGTAAGTATCCACTTTAGGTATTATCAGTTCTATGAACAACTACATATTTTGTGACTGTTTCATTTCATTGATATAAGAAATTGGCAAATTAGCCTTCTCAATATGTTAAGTTTCCATGATTATTTGTGTATGCAAATGTTCTTTTTTACAGTATATACACTTGCTATGTGAATGTTCTTTCTTTCTCTCAAACTTAAATCACTCCAATGCTAATAGAACATATTATTCTTATTTCCAAATTATTCATTATATTATATAAATTATATATTTTTTAGTTTAAAACCTTGCTATTATATATAACATTCACGATGATAAATCTAGAATTTACAACATTTTTTCTTTCAATGGTACCTCATAAGCTTTCTACAGATTTTGAGTTATACAATACTAATTTAAGTATAAATCTACAAACCAAGAGTAGCAACATTCGTAGTGATATTATGTTTTTGTTAAAATTCTAATAGGACACCCGAAAGCAACGATTTGCAACTATAGTTTAGTTTAAAATATTAATAGTTTCATTATGTTTCTACGAACCTTGCTGCATGTTACAGGTTCATGGTAAAATTTGCAACTATAGTTTAGCTCCTGCCAACACTAATTGACAACGATTATATTGGCCTTAATTAACTTGAAATGGCTATACCTTAGGCCTCCCAAGTTGGATAATTCCTAATGATGATTACTATCATGCAATTATAGTTGTGTTGTATCTCAACTTGCTGCACGTTACAATGCTGTTATTTAGCTATTATTTTGTCCATTAGTGTATGAACTTTGTTATTAGTTTTAGTTTTCTTATTTTTCAATTTTTTTTGGCAATAAACAACTTTAATTCCATATTATAAAAGTATGATTATTTACCATTCTATTGAAGCGCATAAAATTGAAAAAAAAAAAAGAATAGTTTTTATATTCCATAATTCTCCATATTTTTAGGGATCATGTGATATCATGGTTAATGGACAATATATTAATCTATTATTTTAATAATTACAAAATTTGTTGAATTAAATTTTTTGTACTTTAATTCCACATTATAAAAGTATGATTATTTACCATTCTATTGAAACGCATAAAAAGGTTTTAAACTTGAAATGAATAGTTTTTATATTCCATAATTCTCCATATTTTTAGGAATCATGTGATATCATGGTTAATGGAAAATATATTAATATATTATTTTAAGTATTGCACAATTGTTTACATAATCATCAATTTTATGTCCGATTTTTTAAGGAATATTTTTTTTAATATAAGAATGTATATGTACTTCTTTCTTTTTTATACGCATAAAGAAAAACTACGTATGTGAGTTTCTTTTCATGTCTTAATTTTCTTTCCTTTTTTGGATACTTAATGAATTTTTTTATTGATATTTAGATATCAATTTATTCTTTACCTAAGTTTACGTAATATACCTTACTTAATATATGTATATTACATTCTAACTTTATATTTTTACATTAGGTTATTTTTCATAATATGGTTTCTTTTCATTTTTCCTAAAATATAATTATGGCCGATTTTTTCATCGTGTACATTATGTTAGTTTCCATAGTAAATACATTTGCATTTTTCCTAAAATATAATTATGGCCAATTTTTATACTTACATTATATTGGTTTCCATAATATGGTTTATTTGCAATTTTTTAAAACTATAATTATGGACGGTTTTATATAGTGTACATTATGTTAGTTTTCATAATACGGTTTATTTGCATTTTCCCTAACCGATTTCAACTAAATTATAAACCCAATATTGTACCCTATGAAGGCCCTGTTCTTTTGGACTTATTTTCAGCAAAAATAAGTAAAAATAAGTTCAGTTCAGCAAAAATAAGTTCAAAATAGTAAAATAAGTTCTCAAATGTAATAAGTTCAGCAAAAATAAGTTCAGTTCAGCCAAAATAAGTTCAGTTCAGCAAAAATAAGTTTAGTCTTGTCTAATGTTGTAATTATTATTTTTATTTTCAATATTACTATTACTATTATTATTATTATTAATATTATAATTAAAATAACGATGAATTTGTATTTTTTATTTTTTATTTTTTTTATTTTTTATTTTTTATTTAGTATTTATTATTTATTAATTATTATTATTTATTATTGTTTATTATTATTATTATTATTATTATTATTTTATTATTTATTATTTATCATTTATCATTTATTATTATTATTATTATTATTATTATTATTATTATTATTATTATTATTATTATTATTATTTTATTATTATTATTATTATTTATTATTTATTATCTATTATTTATTTATTTATTTATTTATTATTATTATTATTGTTATTATTATTTATTATTTATTATTTTATTTATTATTATTATTTATTATTTATTATTTATTATTTATTATTAATAATTATTAATTATTTATTATTATTTATTTATTATTTATTTATTATTTATTATTATTTATTATTTATTATTTATATTTATTATTATTTAGTTTTTATTTATTATTTATTATTTATTATTTATTATTTATTATTTATTATTATTATTTATTATTATTATTTTATTATTTATTATTATTATTATTTATTATTTATTATTATTATTTTTTATTTATTATTTTTTATTATTTTTTAATATTATTATTTATTATTTATTATTATTAATATTATTTTTTATGATTTATTATTTATTATTTATTATTATTAATATTATTTTTTATTATTTTTTATTATTTATTATTATTATTTATTATTTATTACTATTATTTATTAGTATTTTTTATTATTATTATTTATTATTTATTATTATTTATATTATTTTTTATTATTTTTTATTTATTATTTGTTATGTTATTTATTATTTATTATTATTATTTATTATTTGTTATTTATTATTATTATTTATTATTATTTATTATTTTTATTATTATTTATTATTATTTATTATTTATTATTTATTATTATAAAATAATAAAATAATAATAATAAGTATTGATAATATTATGTTAATATCTATTGATTATTATAATAATAAGTATTGATAATATTATGTTAATACAGTTTAGTTCAACAAAATAAGTTTAGTTCAGCAAAAATAAGTTCAATTCAGCCAAAATAAGTTCAGTTCAGCATAAATAAGTTCAGTTCAGCCAAAATAAGTTCAGTTCAGCAAAAATAAGTAAAAATAAGTTCTATTCAATAGAAATAAGTAAAAATAAGTTCAGTTCAGCAAAAATAAGTTCAGTTCAGCCAAAATAAAATAAATTCAGTTCAGTTCAGCCAAAATAAGTTCAAAAGAACAGGGCCGAAATCAAACACATAAATTTTGCCACACAATTACTTTGGGAAAAAAACCTCAGTCATGGAAACCATTCAAGATAGCCCGATCATGAAAATAAGGTGTATACGGAAAAAAAAAAAAAAAAAAAAAACTTTATTTGATCGTCTCCCCTAATGAGATAACAATGACTATACTCGGCAACGTAGCTTCTCAATCCCCACTTAATTTATTCAACTGCAAACTAAGGTATTTGATAATCACTCACTTTATTAGTTTTTTATATGCTTAAATAGATAGGTGTTGTCATAATTAACGTGATTACTATAATGATTATGTATGTTTGCTGATATATGCGTGCATAATGCTTAAATTTGCTTCAACAAATAACTGTAGAATCTTAATGTAAGTTATGGTTCTTGAAGCTAAGATTAACTTTAAAAAACAAGAAGTTTAAATTTGCTTCAACAAGTAACTTTAGAATCTTAGTGTTTTAGAGAATTTGACTATGAGAAGTTCACCCAGTTTCCCCTGTCAACATAAGAGCATTTTATCTGCTCTTTTTCCTCTTAATTTTTTTTAAAGTTATGCTTAAAATTCTCGAAAGCTATGAACACCTAGGGCTCGCTCAAATGTCATGATAAGTTTACGTAATGCACGGGTTCGAAAAGCTATTAAACTAAAACTATGAGTTATTATCTTAATGTGTGTACCGTCGAAAGCTATTAACAACTATTGAACTAAGAATTTCATTGGACTTGCTGACACTGTAGACTGTGTACTCTTCATGTTAATTTTCGTTTGATAGATTATGGTTCTTAACTTATAAGCAAAGAGATGATTGTATATAGTATGTATTATTCAATTAGTCTTGACATATCTTAACCTATCCGATTTGTTTCACTTTTTTTTTTTTTCTAAAGGCTCATCATGTTGAACAAAACATTAGTACATATATATTTTACAAACTAAAAAAAGTTATGGCAACAATCATACATTTAAAAGTTACAGATACAATATTAATGAAAGGTAAAGCAAAAATGCATATAAATTAATTGTCTTACAAGTCTTGATTCACAAAAAATTTGTTGCCTCAAATTTCTGATCACACTCATCCCATTTATGAATCGGGCTTTTTTTTAACTTTGTGCATGAATTATAGACGATATCACGGAATTTCAAATTAAATAGATTGGCATTATCATAATTAACGTGATTACTATAATGATTATGTATGTTTGCTGATATATGCGTGATGGATTCTTAAATTTGTTTCAACAAATAAATGTAGAATCTTAGTGTAAGTTATGGTTCTTGAAGCTAAGATTTACTTTAAAAAACTACAAGTTTATAATAGGATAGTAACTTACTAAAAAAAAATTACTGTAAAAAACTTACAGGCTTTACAATTCCATAAAAAAAAACAAGTTCTTATTATATTGCATCATCATATTCATATAGAGTAGTACTTCTTATAAATTACTTCTAGGATGATCTAAGCCACTTTCAAGAACCCTAAAAACATACAGAAGCGAGTTGTAGAATTTTTTTAAAATGCAAGAGATATTTTGTATAAGCAGAAGGTTTAAATCGCATAGTTAAAATAGCACCTAGGCAATCGCATCATTGAAGTTGTGGTTGTATCTGAAAGTAATGTGGGCCATGCAGTTTTTATTCCGCGGATAACACTCACCCCATCAGATTCAACAAGGTTTCCAATCAAATTCCAAAGAAGTCAATTCCCTTTGGTTGTGTGTGTTTGCGATGACAATAAACAAAAGTGACAATCTCTCTCATGTAGGGTTGTATCTGCCTCGACCAGTTTTTAGTCATGGACAAATTTATGTGGCAATATCATGACTTACAAATAAAAAAGGACTGAAAAAATTAGTTTGTGATAAAGATACAGAAACGTCAAATACAACAATTAATGTAGTGTACAAAGAAGTGTTTCAAAATGTGTAATAATTTTGCATGTTGTGATCTATGTTTTGTGTTTTACAATTATTTAATTATGTATATGAACGTTAGTGTTTAGTAGACTTATAATGAGGGTGTATTGGCATTTTAATTTTATATATTCACGTATTTTAAACCTTTATAATTTATATTACTTCATGTATTTAATAAAATTTCAAAAAATTGAAACATTAAAACTTCCCGTGCGTTGCACAAGTAGAACCTAAAACGATAACTGCGTTTTTTATAATTATATGTGACTTTGTTTGTTTAATGTTTGTCACATTCTTACTATTTAAACTTTTTTTTAAATGAACCCAAACAATTGGCATCCCGTGCATTTTTGCACGGGTTTTAAACTAGTTAGCTTATATAGTTAAAAGCTCTATTAAGGGACAGATGATGTATAAATCAACGTCGTAATTGTAGTAACAGCATATATGTCACATCCCCTACGCAATAATACACAGACAAAAGAATAAAACAAAACAAAAAAAAAAAAAGAGCAGAAAGCACTTGCCAGGCCCCTGAAGCAATGGAGCAGCATGAATCAGTGAAGAAACCATGTCCTATCGGAAGAATCAATTGACTGAGGGAGGGAAGGGGGAAGGGGGCAAATGAAGGCAATCTACCACCTATGAAATATAGGTTGTGGACAGAGTGGGCGATGCCATTCCTCTGCGAATTGCCTTCAACAATGTGACAAACTGGCATAAACTTTCTGCAGAATACCACTTCAACTTCCATGTCTTGGATCTTGCGGTAGTACTTCTGTTTTGAAATCCAACTTTCAGTTTCATCCTCTCAATTATTGATGAAAGGCAGGGTACTCTAGAATATTTTCTAAGAGTCAAGGTCACACAATGGTTTTCATTGGCTTCGATGACCTGAAAATATCAGGATATCAACAATATGTGAGTTAGATTTTGGGTAAACCAGCTTCTTCAGATCACCTTGAAAGAAACATGTAAGGTACTTACGCCCATATAAAAAAAACCAAGGAATCCTACAATTCACTGAAGACCTAAATACCTAATGCACCCATTAAACTGAAAAGCTACATGTATTCAATCTTCAGGAATCAAATTCAACTAAAGGTCACATACAGCAGAAAAGGGTTCCAACCACCAGAACCAAATTAATAAATATAAGCCCAAGGTGAAGCATTTCACATCCAGAAATTATATTCATAAATTTTGAAGATCACATTCTATAAATTACCATCTCCGACAGATCAGCAATGGAGCAGCATGAATCAGGCAAGAAGTACAAGGTAGAATCTGCATTGCCTGGAAGTGAGCTGAAGTGAAGAATATCCTCAATGCATACAATTAGATGTCCCTCATACAAAAATAGTGATCTGGGTACCCATTCCTCACCTGTCGATAACAATAAAGCACCAGAACTTTGAAAGAAGACAATGAGATATGCAGACCATGGAAAATAAAGATAATTAAATAGGCATCATTGAAATTCAGGCAATCTGAAGACTAGATACCACTAACTCAAATGGAAGAGACAGAGAGCTAGTCCAATCAGCCAATTACCAAGTTCATATAAGCATACTTGAAAAGGTTCACAAGCTATAACTGCACACACATGCCACACCAAAAACAATTACATTTGCGGCAGCAGAGGCTTCCCTAGGCCCTCTCATTCCCATAAAAAAAGAACTCGTCCTGGCATAAGGTAGTCTGTTTAAGACTTGTAAGGAAGTTAAATCTCATTTGAACGATAGTTGTACTCTTATTGAACATGATTCGTCATATCCCTTTCATCCCCATTGTGAAGCTCCAAATAGTGAAAACCAAATATTCGAAAAACTAAGGACAGATGTACACATACATTCCCCCATATAAAACCTTGTTCCCTAATGAAGGTGACGAGCCACATGTTAGGCAATCGCAGCATCCTAGCAAGTATCAAAACAGTAAACCAAGCGGCTCAAGCAGCAGGAGGAACTTCATTTTGACATTAGCATGAATACATATGTCGAGATAGCTTCAAAGTTGATAAATGTTGCAAAATGTTAGTTGTGAAAAGATGGGTTAGCCATCGTCCAAGAAAGAAGAAATCAGAAAGGAACTCTCTCTTTACTTGGCACACTCTCACCAATACTAAAGGAACTGGACCTTTCTGGAAGTTGTGTTTCCTTATTTAAGCAAATGAGTTCTTAATTCAGGCGTTGTACATTCTTGCCATTGTTTTTGCCGATAGTATTCGTTGAAACCCTCATTTTCATGTCTCTCTTGTTCCCTCTATTTAAGCCTCCTACTTTGATCAGTATCCATTAAAAACACAACTAGCTGCTTGTAAGTGCAAACAGACAGTCAAAAAAGAGGGAAGCAGTCACTAATGTAAGAATTCGCACTGGTGCAACAGCGAAATTACCTTCTAGGACAACAATCACTATCTTAGAACATTAGAATGCATCGCATCACCGGCTTAAATACCTTAGAGGCACCATGGGATTAGGCTCAGCACCAAACACAGATTCGAGCTCTAGTAGAGGGGTAGCAATGCCAAGTCGATATCAAATAACGAGGAAAGTTCCACTAGTGATTTTGTATTTACTCTAAGTAGCAGTGCAGTTTATGGAACCATGTACACAATTAAGTACTGCCACATTTATTATTGGATCTGTAATTATTCCTTATGCATAAATGAGCCAAAATGACTATTGAATTTGTTGACAGATATCTCATTTTTGGGGGAACTAGCTCCTGCAGTTTTTGCAATGTGATTGTGAGGCAGAAGTTGCCAGGAAAAATAATGAGGATCCTTGATTCGATGATCTTGCTTCAATGGTCATTGAAAAATTTAAGTACACAATACAGGAAGGAATACAAGTAAATTTTTACTTCCCCTTTCTCTATCTATTGCAGCATAGGTGTTTTTACACACTATTAAAGATGGAACAACGGAGCGTGGTTGGTCTTGTACTCCCATGTGATTATGCTAAAGAAGAAAGAGAGATGTCTATTTAGGTGTCTTTTGATAATAAATAGGGAAATATTGCAATTCATATGGAACTTCCCAAAGAGGTAGTATATTATAAAGCATTTTCAGAGCTACGCAAAATTTAAACTAGCTAACTCTCTCAATCCTATAGCCCTAAACCGAAGATTAGGAGTATCAAACACATATACCCACCATAACCTACCGACTCTTAACAAGATGACAAGTATCATACGATCTCTAAATAATACATGGTGAATTTGCATACATCATTTTTAGATTACTCCCTCTTTCCCTTAATATTTTACGCACTTCCCTATCAATATTTTTCATACTATATATGGTTTCTTCTCGAATTTGAGTCCTAAAGCATCGGTAAGATTCAATTTGAAGAAAAACATAGATTAGTTCAACTCAAATCTAGTCGCATCACTACCAAGAGAAGCAAGGCAGTGAGTGCACCTTGTGCCTCTCATAAAGCGGAGGAGGTGTGTGCCTTGCGTCGCCTCTCGTAATTATTTTGCCTGCCTTGTTCAATGCTTTTTGTCCTGCACCTCCACTCACATAGCGCCTGGGCATGTTATTTAACACTAAGAAACGGTAAAGCTCCAGTTTGACGAACTTACATATATTCCCAAAGAGAACAACATTAAGTAAACGTGGAACAAGCCTTTTATAGTGCAAAAGATCCCCATAAGGGAGGAACAACAATCTTCAAAGTAAGGCAAAGCAACTTTAGGCTCTAATCCCTTAGTCAAGACTTTGGTTTTGGAGATAGCTTATACCAACATCCCATGTACTAAGTGTTGTCATATACATAATTTTGTTTCCTTCGATGCACTTTCAAGAACTAAGATACTGGATTAATTTCACAGGTAATTCGACGTCAATTTTCTAAGAAGAAAATTTCTCAAATTAGTGTATCACGGGCATGATTTTGAAAGATGAAACTAGATGTTCGATATCTTACAAATTTTAAACGAAAAAAAAAAGAAGTCCAAAATTCGGAAGAGTTTCACCAAACAATATGCTAATCAAGCTCAATCCACTTATGCTCATTTATTCTGGAATTCTTACGTTAATTGTTGCTTGGTTGAGCCAAAACATTAAGGTGTGTAGCTTTTACAAATAACCTGTCATTTCGAGGTCCAGATTGATACTAGATATGGAGGTGTAAGCATCACATGCAAGTTTTGACCTTGATCTCAGTGATAATTGCACGCATGAATGCATATTGGATAAGCATACTCAGATAGTATCACCTCAGGCTAGCTGAACCATAAATTTGTATGTGAACATGCAATGAATGCATTAAAGTGTAAAAGCACAACATGAAGAGGAAAATAAAAGGATATACCTCCATTACTTTTGTGCAAGAAAAGTACCATACAGTATTGATATATGCTAATTCCCAAGACTCCACCTATTTGTCTATCAAACAAGTTCAGCTGAACCTGATCCAAACTGCCAATGAAGTTTCCAACACACTCATAAGCATTGCTCCTTGAGGTTTGTCCAAGAATTGGACAAATTTATAAACAACGAGCATAGACTACAAAATATACCTCCTAACAGAACATTTATCTATTTCTCCATGTGAAATGAGTCCAATCATGAAAAGCAAATGCCTTGTTTTCTCTTTGCACCTCGTAATCAACAGATAAGCTGTATCCTCATCAATGTAGACCCTACGTATGTGAAAAGAGCAATGACCTACTTACTCGGAAGGAAAAACCACAATGCATATAAAAGCAGCTAACAAATAACTAACCATATGACCAGAAGTCCCAATCCTATCAAAACCTCATTCACATCTTCAACCTTGTGCGAAGTCAATAGACTAAAGCTATTACCTACACAATACACATATATGGCTTTAGTCATAGTGGAGCAACCAGCTAAGCAACAGAGAATCAGATATGAAGAAACAATTGAAAAGAGATCATACCACAGCAAGTCTAACCTGACCCATCAAGCATGTCATTTAGAAGAATCACATACAACTTCCATTCGCTGCTCAGAACAACAGCTACCTCTCTGCAATTCCCATATATTTATATTGCACAAAATAGAACACTAGGGTAAGGAGGGGAATATAAGCTGTGAAAGCATAAAAAGAAAAAATAGTTTCCAGTAAAATGGTGATGCAGGCCAAAGGCAAGCAAGTAGCCAAAGGTCAAATGTTATGGAAGGCCTGAAAGCGAAGACCTGATATAGCAATCTGATTGACACTACACAATAATGCTGACAAGTAAACCTTTCATCCCGCACATCAGAATACAACATTACAACATGTCTGGAAGAGTTTACTGATGAAGCGAGAACTACTGCAGACTCATATTTCTTCATCAGTAGACAAATTGCTTGGAAACCCATTCTATTCAACACCTCTCTCCCTCCCTCTCCCTCTCCCTCTCCCTCTCTCTCTCCCTCTCTCTCTCCCTCTCCCTCTCCCTCCCTCTCTCCCTCCCTCTCTCTCTCCCTCCCCCCTCTCTCCCTCTCCCTCCCCCCCTCCCCCCCCCCCTCATCAGTAGACAAATAGCTTGGAAACCCATTCTATTCAACACCCCTCTCCTTCATCAGTAGACAAATAGCTTGGAAACTCATTCTATTCAACACCCCTCTCCTCTCTCCCTCTCCCTCTCCCTCTCCCTCCCTCCCCCTCTCCCTCTTCTCCCTCCCACTCCCACTCTCTCTCCCTCCCACCCCTCTCCCTCCCTCCCACTCCCACTCCCTCCCTCTCTCTCTCTCTCCTCTCTCTCTCCCTCTCTCCCTCTCCCTCTCCTCTCCCTCTCTCTCTCCCCCTCTCCCTCTCCCTCTTCTCCCTCCCCCTCCCACTCCCTCTCTCTCCCTCCCTCTCCCACTCCCACTCCCCCTCCCTCCCCCTCCCCCCTCCCTCTCCCCCTCCCTCTCCCTTTCTCTCCCCCTCCCTCCCTCTCTCTCCCCCTCCCTCTCCCTTTCTCTCCCCCTCCCTCCACCCTCCCTCCCTCTCTCTCGCTCCCCCTCCCCCTCCCTCTCTCTCGCTCCTCCCCTCCCCCTCCTCCTCCCTCTCTCCTCCCCCTCCCTCTCTCTCTCACTCCCTCCCCCTCTCTCTCCCTCCCTCCCTCCTCTCTCCTCTCTCTCTCTCTCTCCCTCCCCCTCTCACCCTTCCCCTCTCTCCCTCTCCACCCCTCCCTCCCTCTCTCCCTCTCTACCTCTCCCTCGCTCTCCCCCTCCCTCCTCTCCTCCCCTCCACCCCCCTCTCCCTCACTCTCCCTCCTCCCCCTCCCTCCCCCCCTATCCCTCCCCCCCTCTCCCTCCCCCTTCCCTCCCCCTTTCCCTCTCCCCCTCTTTCTCCCCTTCCCCTCCCCCTCCCCCCCCCCTTCCCCCTCCCCCTCCCTCTCTCCCTCTCCCTCCACCCCTCCCTCCGTCCCTCCCCCTTCCCTCCCCCCCCCTTCCCTACCTCCCTCTCTCGAGATGAGACATTACTAAATCACCTAAGCTGAAAACATATCACTAGAACAATTAATGGACAATATCAACAGGCCAATTAGACTACCACATTCAAATTCAAAATAAACCTGGAATCCCCCCCCCCCTTTTCCTCCCAAGGAACACTAAAGATTTGCAAGAACTACTACTCAATGCTCTATCCCACAAAGATTCACATTTGGAGAAACTGATTCCTAGAAATTCCATCAGCCCTCCAGCAACACAATCCATATGATCACCAAGCACTCTGATTCCAAATAATTGTACTCCCTCTACTACACACTACAGGTAACAATTGGTTTAAACACACTTATTAAGAAGAGGATATAGATAGAAAGGAGAATCTTTGCTTTTCATTGAGGAAAGAAACTGAGAAACCCACGTGCCATATAAGGATGTGTTACATTTGTTTTCAAACAACCCAAAATAGCAAGTTCTACATTTTAAAAACCAGCATGTACATTTTCCTCTACATTTACAGTGATTCAATTGTACTCTGCTTGAAGTGAACTATATACCACCAATGCTAATTTTTTAAGCTAACTTATAGGTTTTGACATGGGAACACCATGTCACAGGAACCAATGCCAGGCACTAACATTGTTTTGTAAGACTGGGAAAGGAACAACAGCTTGATTCTGAATATCTGATGAAAACTCCTGGATCCTTCAGCTAGGCCTCAACCAGCTGGCAGGCGAGGCTGATTAGTGAACCAAAGTTCCCTTCTGCACTATCTAGCAGTTAAGTTTTGGAGATTGAAGGGGACCTCAATACAATGAGTTTACTTATATATCAGTGTGTTCGAATGATGACGATCAAGAAAATTTATAGATGGCCTTAAGCAATCCACAATTGAAAATAATACAAGATATGGAGAAATCAAATATCACCTCTATCAAGGTATTGCTGGGCCCTTATAGAATAGAATAGGTATATGAGTATATCATAGATATTTGTAATCAATCATTTATTACTTGAGGGAAGAACAATAGTAATTCAATGCTACATGTATGGATTATTGAAATAATAATCCATGTATTTGGACATCTTCCTTCAAATCCATAATATTGTATTTAGTTACTTAACATAACATGACCAGTGTCAATCATTCAAGTAAACAATAAGGCAAAAGGAGAGTGGTCGAGCTAGAAAATTTCCAAGCCTCTAACTCATGAGTTAAGGGTTCACAATCCATGTATGCCAAGTTTCACAGTTTGGTGGTAGTTGTAGGGGTGCTAATCGAGTGAATAGATTGCGAGCATCTGCTCGACTCGACTTGAAAACCAATACTCTGCTCGACTCGAGCTCGTGACTCGTTAAGCTCAATTTACCCTTGCTCGACTCATGCTCTTAAGAGTTATATCCTTGCTCGAATCAAGTTGTGGCTTGCTCGACTCGTGCTCACAAGCTCGCTTGCTCCACGCAAGCTTAGCTTTATGCATGGATTCAAATCCGACTTGAGCTGGAAATGGTCATTAGCTTGATTAGAACAAGCATAATCCAAAAAAAAAAAAAAAGGCCTATATTCTAAGTTCATGGCCCAAACTAAAATTCATTAAAACGCTCACAATGAAATGTGGACTCAACATTACATCTTAAGCTT
Organism: Beta lomatogona; assembly: GCA_947646795.1. Classification (NCBI taxonomy): domain Eukaryota; kingdom Viridiplantae; phylum Streptophyta; class Magnoliopsida; order Caryophyllales; family Amaranthaceae; genus Beta; species Beta lomatogona. Next base: position 395,376 of record CANSNZ010001043.1, read on the forward strand.
CGTCAAACTCTAGTTTTCTATGCCCCTGCTTTCCATCCTTTTCTTATCTATCAATATCAATATGGGACTTAGAAGTTCCTACTCTTTCTTTTTCAGTTGTTGAACTTTTGTTTTATGTGTCCTAGCTTCCACCTTTTTCTAATCTATCAATATGAAACTTCGCTAATGGGCTTTGGAAATTTGCTCTCTTTTTCATGATTATTTTGTATGAGCTGCCACTCCTAGCTAATTTATTTTAATTTGGAACAAAAGCAATTGAATTATTGAGTTCAAATTTTAAAAACTTTTATATACGAAAGAATTTTTTGCTAGAATACATGCAGCAGATTTTCATCTTGTTAATTGTGTCGACTTCTATCAAAGTGACTATATTTTTTTTAAAGAATAAAGAGTTATGAAGAAAAAATCATAATTATAACAAGAATATCTCATTTTTATAATTTCAGAATAATTTTTTAAAAGTTAATAGTAAAAAAAAATCGAGTTCCTCACGAGCTAATCGCGTCGAGTTGGTTCCAGCTCAATTGACTCGCTAAGGTCTTGAGTCGGGTTTAAATTCCAATCGAGTCAACTAGAGTCGAGCTTTGACAAAGTCGAGTATGAGCTGCTCGTGAGCAACTCAACCCAAGGAAAAAAATTGCGGATGTGGTCGCGACCGCGGTAACGTTTGCATTGTCGCGGAAGTGGCTTGTAACGGATGAATGGAACGGATCGCGGGCGATGCGGTATGAATTTTTTCAAAAAATTCACATTGATTTGTTCTAACCTTATTTGCATTGTTTTAGTTTATGAAGCATTATTACAACACAATATAATCAAATCTATCAGAATATCATGGTTTATCAGCTACATAAATCTCTTCATAAAATATTTTTGGCCAATGTTTGAAAAGAACGGATGTAATGGGGATTAAAACGTTCTGACGCGGCGATTTCGCGTTATGGAACAGATAATGCAGCTAGAAGTATATGATTTTTATTATGGCGTTCCATAACGGAATTTCGCGAAACAGCAAATCCAAAAACCGTTCGTTCTGTAACGGAACGGGAGAGTTTTAATTCCATCAACCCAATTAGTACCCTTAGGTAGTTGCATGGTGGCCCTTGGCCTTTCTTCAATAAAAGCCTACCAACAGAACAAAGGAAAAAGAGAGAAGTTATAGACAATAGCCAATATTTAGTGCTCTAATGAGGCCTAGTTTTAAAAGTACATCAAGGTGCAAAAGGTCCCTAGAGCCTACATGCATGACGCAATGTGAACATGCAGCTTTAACTTTTTTCGCTTTTTTGTGGATTAAAATTTCTGTTAGAGAGCCCCAAACTTAAAAATAAAAGCCATCTATAAAAATGAAAAAGAAAGGAGGGGCTTCGGGGAAGTTGGACAATATATACATTTTAATAAGAAAGGAGAAACAAAAAAAGTCATAGAAAGAAGCTCGAACCATAAACATGGAACAGTGGATGGTAAGTGATGGACTCACTAGTGAAACACATAGGAGAGTAAATGACAACATCTTTCAAAGCAATAAAAGAAAGTAAAAAAATAAAAAAATAAAACAAAAATTATGGATGGTGACTAGTTGGATAGCTTTCAAATTTTAATATTTCAATTCAGTTTTGGCTTTCTTTGAATTTTTCGACACCGGAGAGTTAATAAAAGTAAGGGATCGGCCAACCTGGGAAAAGGGTCACAGGCTAATGGCAGAAGAACATCAGAGATAGCGGGAAAGAAGTATTCTCACCAAATGATGGACGAATTTTAATTTTGGCATACCATGCAATTCAATTATAAAATTTTGTATTTGTTATGGCTTTTATTCAGGGTTTTACTTTAAGAAAATTTATGAAATCAACAGGGGAGCTTTCACTCGAAATAAAGTAGTAGGTTTAGTAAGATTCAATAGCCAGAATTTGTCTGTCATATTCTACTCATGTCTTTCCCATCTCCTCTCTCTCTCCCACGCCTCTACCCTGAACTGGCTAAGGCACTCCGCCTTGCTCTTCACTGGAGGCAGCCGCAGGCGTACGCCTGTCATAGGTTGCTATGGGTGCTTTTTCAAAAGCAAGCCCTTTGATGTGCTCCTCACAAGGCACACGTTTTAAAACTAAGCAATGACGTGAGAACAAAAAAATGGACCACAAGGGTATGAGATTTAAGTTGCTCAACCTTAAGAAAAAAAAAGACAATATAACAGCAATGAAAGACATTACCTTTCACTCCACATGGGTTTCTTCCCTACTACACAATTGCAGACAATGTACTGCTTGCAAGTCTCATGAATGGTAGAATCTGCAACAACTGAATTAAAGTAACTTGCAATGTGGTCATCAGCTTTTGAGTCTGCAAACTCTGAGTCAGCTAGGACTCCACCAGCCTCAACATGTGCTGGTACTGTTTTCATCTTTCCACGAGCTCTTTCAATGCAATTATTATCATTCACATCCTGCTTCTGTTCCCCATTTTTTATATCATCTTCGCAGAAACTTATGCTATCTGACAGTGAAACAACTCTTTTTCTGGGTTTCCTCTTAGAGGCTTTAGTTTCATAACAATCAGCAGCTTGCTTGCTGGAAGTCGTGAAATCTTCATCATTGTTACCAACAACAGGTCTGTTACAACCGAAAATTTCGAAAGAATGATCCTGTCCAACAAATTTCCTGGTGGGTTGCTGTGCACATGAATCTACTGAACCCCATTCTCGTCCTACTTCAGGAACATGAAGTTCAGTGTCCCCCTTTCCTACTAAGAGGAGGTTGGATTTCCAATTGATATTTTGAGCCACACTTTCTTCACCTGTATATTGCTCAATTTCGGGGAATGGTGGCCCACATTCATGTCCATCTGCTTCATCACAGCTAGTATTACTGTCAGACGAAGCAGCAGAAAAGGACTCAGCAGACACCTGTAAAAATTCTTCCTCCAAGTAGTGGCGACGATTGAGAATATCATCCTCATAATGTGGAGGCGATTCTGGGGGTCCAGATGATGACGATAAATCCTTTATACTTTTGATGGCAGTCAATGATGTACTACTGACACCAGCATTTATCTCATCACCATCTTGTACACTTGTACCAACAGTAGCAATGTTAATATCTGCTATTTGCAGATACTTTTTCCCTCTAGGAAAATTAGTCGACAGAAGATCCTCATCGAAAGCCCTTAGCATTATTCGAGGTTTCCTTTCCCCATTTTCATCAGCACAATGAAGCCAATGATAATCATGATTGCCAGCAGAAGAGATTGCAAAAGAACTATTAGTTTCCTGAGCATTTGCACTCTTATCATCTCCTGAATTTATGGTTGAGTCTGATACATATTCCAAGTATCTTGAACTCTCTCCGCTTTGTCTCCAGCTTGATGTGTCTCCCAAATTTCTATTACTAAAAGGTAGCGCAGCCTGGTCATTCTTATATTCATCAACCCAATTCTCAGATCCCTGATCCATCCAATCCTTGAATTCCTCCAACCATAACTTTGGACGCTCTTTCTTCATAAACTCAATTCTGTTTATCAAACAAGTTAGCTCACCTTCATTATCAGAGACATCCTCCTCTCCACCTTGTATATCATTATCACATGATAATGAATCTTGCTCAAAGAACATGTTCAGCCCAGGCTCTTCACTTTCAATACATGCAAGACGCGAGAGTTTCTTCTGCAAATAGAATCAAGCAAAAACACCTCAGATGATTAATCAACAAAGACAGCGAAAATAATCATCCACTACAAAACACAATACAGCGAATGCAATAATGCACAACTTTTTCAAATACATGCATTTGCAGCAATGACTTGCCCGTTTTCCATCAATAAAACCTTCCGCTTCATTGTCTTCTCTAGCAGGAGAGTAGAATCCATAGCTTGCAGGCCGTCTGTGCCTCCTTGCAATGATTATCTGCCTCTTCCAAAACTCTCTTGAGCTCATTTCTTTGTCATCTAATTTCACCTGAAAGAATAAAATAATGATGAAAACTTTCTTCCACTCAGCCAGACCTGTTGTTTTAGAAAAATAATCTCCAAGAAAATGACGGAACAATAGAGAAGAAGCCCAAACAGGGATAGCAAAACTAACTTGTTCAGCATCTAGGAAAAAGCTGAAAACTTGTGGCCGATACCATCGAGCACAACAAAGAGGATTCCCTTCAAGCCAAATATTTTTTAAAGAAGGAAGGCTTGAAAGGACCTCTAGCTCCACGTAGTTAGAGATAATGTTGTAAGAGACATCAAGCCCTTCAATAAATTTTAAATTCTCGATCCCTCGCAACGTAGTCAATGCGTTATTCCTCAAAACAAGTTTTAATATACGGCATGTAACCTGCGTGATGAAATAAATACAAGTGTAATCAGGAGCCAATTCCTTTGCATTTTACAAAAAAAGGCTTCATTTTGTGACAGCAATACAAGATAATCACTGAAAATCTCAAAGTTATGTCATTGTCCAGTACTCCAGTGACAGGAGTGCCACAAAAATTCAAAGTGGAAAAGAAAGACACCTATAAGCTTTTCTTTCAGATAATAAATTGAAAAACATCATCCAAAAGATGCAAGAAGATTCTCAAACTCCAAATGCAGCAGCAAAGCTGAACCACTTCTAGCACCACTAGCACCACATAAAAAGGATTTGTCATTGGCCTACTGTCAACTAAAAGCTAGTCAGGAAAAACGCTCACAAACATAAAGGTAGACGAAACAGCGGCAGTGCAGCTAAGAAGTAATCATACATGAATTAGCCAAAAGAAATACAAGAATAGTGCAGAAGTTGGTATCCCAAATGATAAATGCATTACAAGGATGTGAAAAGAGAGGGAAAAAATTTCTAAAATATAACAAGACGAAAAATAAACCCCAAAGGCAAGTGACACTTCTGCTTTCTCTGTTAACCACAAATATAGCAGGATGAGGAGCACAGAAAGAGGACCTCCAAGGAGCCTACATAGGACATATAAGAACAGAATGATTGAACTCAAAGACAACAAAGATGCTCCACCATTTGTAATGTAAGCTAGTAAGCGATCAAAAAGAACTGCCTATAATAAATTATCAGAAGTCAAAAGTAATATCAACAATATAATAACAGTTGGACAGCAAATCCAGATGAATAAAGAATTGGTTTTTTCAAGTATTAAAATATGAACCCCAAACCCCATCAAAGGTTCCGTAGTGTGCACCAGAAAAAACAAGGTACACACTTAATCCAAGAGCATAAGTTAAACTGAAACTTATTCAAGAAAATTTCACCATCTATTTTTGTAGACAACAAAAATTGATAGCAGCTTAGCCTCACATAATCTACTTCTCCTAATCAACCCCAAAATAACAGACTTCTCTATTAGCTCATGTCAGACATAAGGTTACCCGTTATCCTGGGCTAAGCTCACTGACAGTTTTTTTTTTGGTTTAGGCCAAAGGTATTGGGACTTCACAATAAGTACATATAGTTCTCAAGCCCATCCACGCCCTCGCTCTCTTGCAATCATTAGCCATAACCAATCACAAACATCCTCATCCTTTTCGCTACAATATCCAGTCAAAAACACTGATACCTTCGCATCAGCGACACAACATAGCCACCATAACTTTTCTACAGCACACTGCCTTCACTTCTCACACCCCGATATCTGGTTTGTGGGCTTTATACAGCACCAATAATCAAACAGCAGTTCACCATGCAGCAACAGTAATGTCCTCTATGGCTCTATCTGACCTTTGCTCTTGCCAAGGTACCATCTCGCAAGTACTCTCTCTTGCTGTTATAGCTTGCATTTTGCAAGCTAGAGAATAATGGCTTCAATTTAATCGGATTGATATATCTGATGTTTTGATAATATGTGGAGCATAGACTGGCAGAACAATCAACACTAAACACTCTCAACTTATTTCATTTTTTTTTTTTGGTGCAAAAGAGGGGCTAGCCCCCAAACAAAACAAGAAATTAAAGCATAAGTATACGCAGCCACGCCACTCCCCTAATATCCTCATAAAGGATAGATCCTAACACTGAGGGAACATCATGATGAATATTACCACCAATAGCTTGCTCTAAACCCCTATTCGCAAGCCAGTCTACTGCAAGATTAGCCTCCTGATAGCAATGAGTGAAGACTACCTTCCAATTGAAATATCGAATTAGGTTGAACCGTTGAAGCATTGATCGACAAGGTGAATGCAGTCATGCACTCTATAGAGTAGCTTGTATGGCCATCAAAAAATTTAATGTAGCTTCATTGTCCATTTGGACAACTGTTGAATTCCTACTTGTTGAGCTAGTTTTAGGCCTCGAAGTAGTGTCAAACTAGGGCTGGGAATGAGCCAAGCCTGCCCGTGAACAGTTCGAGCTCGGCTCGGTAAAAGCTCGGCCAGGACTCGGCTCGCTAAGGCTCGGTTCGAGTTCGGGATCGGCTCGAGACCTGACGATACGAGCCACAAGCTAAGCCAAGCTCGGCTCGAAAAGCTCGCGAACGGTTCGAGTTATTTTTTTATTAGAAAAATATAAAAAATAGTATTATTATTTATTAATAAAAAAATCACTAAAAATATACCATATATTAAAATAGGGAAAAAATACAACCAAAAAGAAAATACTCTCACATCCCGTCAAAAAAAAAAAAATCAAATACTAGTTGTTGCAAGTGGCGCAACTTCCCAGTTGAAGTTTGAACAAAACTTAAAAAAATTACTTCACCAAAACTCATTTGCCCAAAAACTCAAAAATTCACGCAAACCCTAAGGGGACTAAACTCACTGCCGCTGCTGCATACCACGGTATCACCGCCGCCGCAATGTATCACCGCCGGTAGGTCGCATCTCATTCTCTCTCACCACTGTTAGTTGGCCGCTGCTCAACTCGCACCTCTCACTCGCAAGTCGCACCATAGCATCTCTTTCCTCTCACTCGCAAGTCGCACCATCACATCTCTTTCCTCTTACTCACCACCATCGACACCTGCTCGAGCAGCCACGGCCGGCGACCCACCAACAGGTATGACATCTTTTAAAATCTTAATTATTTTATTTGGTGTAGTTTAGGAATTGATATTAGTGTAGTTGGTATGTAGATAATGGAAGTAACAAGTGCTTGGTACTGTAAATTTAATGGAGTAATTGTAGTAGTTTAGCCATGATTGGGTGATCGAGGTAAGTCCTGCGGCAGCCATGAAGCCTAAAATTTGTTTTTACATGGAGTAATTTGACTGTTTCGTTTTCATGGAGTAGTGTCATGAAGCCCATAATTTGTTTTTACATGGAGTAATCTACATGTTGTTTAGACAAAATTTGGCAGTATACATGTAAGTTTTGTTTCATATGATGACACAATGACACTACTACATAGGTGTATTGTTCTTTTTAAACAAAAAAACAGAAAGCTAGATCTAAATGTAATACTGCTTGTTGGGTAAATACTGATGAACAACAAATAAATTTCCAGTTTTTGCTGCTTATTATGTATATGTTGTTTAGTGCTTTATTACTACTTATCTTTACTTCTTATTTGTATTCATTAGTTGTTGTTCCATCAAGATGATGAACTTATTTACTTTTGTTATTTACTTCTTATTCATTAGGTGATAGTGATGCTCCATCATCAACTCCTAATTGTTCTTCTACACCAGCTGTGGAAAAGTTTTTTGTAAATGTTGAAGATGAGAACCCTTATGAACCAGAACAAGATGATGAACTTATTGAATCTGAAAATCCCAACGAAGTCGATGAGGCTGATGCAGAGGTTGGTGTTGAGGATCCCGATCATCCACATAAGAGACCACGAACATCCAGCGTGTGGTCTGAGTTGGAGTCTCCCGCACTTGTAAGTGGAAAATGGAAAGCCAAATGTAAGCATTGTAAAAAAACCTCTTAGCATTGTAAAAAAAACTCTTAGCATTGCAAAATCTAGTACTACTAGTCATTTGCAACGACACTTGCGTACTTGTGTACAAAAGAAAATATCATTGAAGCAACAAAATATGATAAACTTCTTGCCTTCTAATTTTAATGCTGGTAAACCTGATATTGGATTTGTTAGTGCTTTACATAATGGTAAGCTTGATATGTTGAGTATGAGAGAAGGGATTGCAAATTGGATTGTTATGCATGAAAAACCTTTTTCAGTTGTTGAAGAAGAAGGGTTCAATATGATGCTAAAAGGGGGATACCACAATGGACTAGTGTGACACATCGCACTATAAAAGCCGATGCATACAAAGTTTATGAGGCCGAGAAGAAAAAGTTAAAGGTAATTTTAAAAGATGTGGATAGGATTTCTTTGACCACTTATCTTTGGTGTAATAAACCACAACGGATTGAGTACATGGTACTCACGGGGCATTTTGTTGATAAGGAATGGAAACTACAAAAGCGAGTCTTGAGCTTTGTGCATATTCCTCCTCCTAGAAAAGGAACAGATATAGCAAATTGCATATTTATATGCTTGAAAGAATGGGAAATTGAGAATAAAGTAAGTGTCTTGGTACTTAATCTCTTTTGGTTATTTGCTCATATATCTTGCTATGTTTATGAAAGTATGATTTTCTAAAGCATATGTTGGTTTTTGGTTTCTTTCATAGGTGTTCACGGTTTCCGTAGACAATGCTACGGCAAATGACACTTGCATTCAAATCGTGAAAGATACCTTTTCACTTTCTAAAAGGTTAATGTGTGATGGTAAATTATTTCACGTTCGTTGTTGTGCGCACATTGTGAATATCATGGTGCAACATGGTTTGAAGCAAGTCAAAACCATCATAAAAAGTGTGCATGATACGGTGGATTATCTCAATGGAAGTGAAGCTAGGATGAGGAAGTTTGCTGAACTTGTGCAACAATTCAATCTTAAAGAGAGGAAACTCATTCTTGAATGCAAGACTTGGTGGAATTCCACATATGATATGTTGGCTTCAGCAATCAAGTTTAAAGAGGTATTATTTAGACTTGGTTTGGAGGATAATGAATATGTTTGTTGTCCTAGTATTGAGGATTGGATCAAAATTGAAAAGTTGCTTGACATTTTAAAAGTCTTTTATACTATTACTAATATCATCTCAGGATCAGAATATCCAACTTCTCATGTGTTTCTTAGTGAAGTTTGTTACATCAAAGAGATGTTAGATAAATATGCTAATTCTTCTGATGATTTTGTGAAAGACATGGTAAAAAACATGAAAGAAAGGTTTGATAAGGATTGGGGTGAGTGCAATTTGATCATGGCCATAGGTGGTATTTTGGACCCTCGTGTGAAAAAGGAGGTACTTCACATTACTTTTCCCCAAATGTTTCCTTCTGAACTTGTTAGAGGTAACATCCTTAAGGTTAGAGATACTTTGTACGAGTTGTATGATGAGTATAAGACCTTGTATTCTTCTCCAACGGAAGTAGTTGGAGAATGTGATTATGGAACTTCAAATGATAATGAAGGGAGCCTTCCCGGAATGTCTAGGGTGTTACAAGCTGTGAAAAGTGGCAAAAAAACTTAACCTAAGAAATCGGAAGTTGATATGTATTTTGAGGAAGAATACAATGAAGAAGGAAAGTTTGATATATTGAAATGGTGGAAAGAAAAATATGTGAAGTATCGTATTTTATCGAAAATTGTTGCTGATGTCTTGGCTATTCCGATTACCACTGTTGCATCCGAGGCTACATTTAGTGCACGGAGTCGTGATATCGATTCTTATCGAGCTTCGTTGCTTCTAGAAATTGTGCAAATGCTAATTTGCACGGGAAATTGGACTAGGTCGACTTAACAATTTTTTTATTGTTTGCTACTGTTTTGGGCATTGAAAGGATTTTTTACATGCTACTACTACTGATTTTGGGCTGATTTTTAATTATTTTGTACACTAATGCAGGATATTGAAGGCGATCAACCAAAAGAGATCGTTATTCCTATTCCATAAGTTGTTTTGGCACAAAACTTGTGAAGATCGACATTCATGGCATGGAATATTGAACCAACTTGCATTATTGTAAACTTTGGTGGTGAAACTTATTTGAATTTGTAATGTATGACTTGTTGGAGACTTTTTTTTATTTGTCTTTACTTGTTGGAGACTTCTTTTTTTTATTTGTGTTTACTTGGAGACTTTTTTTTAATTTGTATTTACTTGTTGGAGATGAGATTTGTATCGCCTATAAATTATGTATTAGTGTATGACTTTTTTTTTTATTTGTGAGATTTCGAGCCATTATTTTTTGGCAAAAGCCTCGAGCCTCAAACGAGCCCGAGCCTCGAGCCTCAAACGAGCTCGAGCCGAGCCTCGCATTCCATGACACGAGCCCGAGCCGAGCTCCATTTTTGAGGCTCAACGAGCCTCGAGCTCGAGCCGAGCCTCGTTTTCGGAACTCGAGCTCGAGCCGAGCCTAACATTATTCGGGCTCGGCTCGGCTCGGCTCGGCTCGGCTCATTCCCACCCCTAGTCACAACCTCAGCACGAAAAGCATGGGCATACCAAAATGGGTTGAAAAGGCAGTAATGAACTTCCCTCCAGGATCTTTTAGAATTCCACCACCACCCGCTAAACCTGGTGATCCTCGCGCAGCTCCATCCATGTGAAGCACCGTCTCCAGTGGGGCTTTCCACCTTACATGAACCTCTGTCTTTCTCTGGACATCAGCACGCCCCAGGGGACTGTCGTTGTGTGAAGCATTCCAAACTTCATTTATTTTCAGTCGAAGGAAGCCAATGGAATTTCATCCTTTATCCCAAACATAAATAGATTCCTCCATCTCCATAATTACCAACGAAACATGTCGGCCCAACTTCAAAAATGTTAGTATTAATAACCTCAAGATTATTATACAGCCAGCCCTGCCTATTGTTAAAGAAATTATCACTCCCCTTAATTGTGTGCTAGCCGCAATGCCCCTTAATACCCCTGCCACCACCCCAACCCCTCTTGTCTCTCTTCCTCTTTTTCTCAATTCCATACTCTCCTGCTGATGGAGTTAAAATAAGATCAATCCAATACAGACCTTAGTGTTATCGAGTAAAGCTTCGCAATCTTTTATGAAAGCCATTGACCCATTAAGCATATTTTATACTATCAAACTCACATAACAAAAACTTAAGTGCCAAATTTCAGTCTAGACAAAAATGTTCATAGGTTCTGAATTCTGCGAGAAAATAACAAGTTCAGAGAAGTAATTCTGTTCTTTCAACTAACATAAAAAAAAAGTATAATTCTGTTGAAAAAAGCTCCCTTCCTTTTCCTGAGGCTATTGTATAGCTGCAGTAATGCGTTTGATCCCAGCAATACTTGATGTTTCCTTAATTTGTAGTTAAACTGCCTCATGACAGCTCAAGGGCTTAAGCTTTTCCCTCTTCAACCCTCCTTTTGTATAAGGTGACACCCCCTTAGTGACTTAAAAATATATATTTATTAATTATCATATCTAAAAACAAATACATCGCAAACCTTTATTTTTAGGATACATTCCAAAATCTTGAATTACAATAATGAAAAGGAATTTTTCTAACTTGCTATTCACGTAAAATTGTTTGCAAAGCACAATATAGCACTTAGGAGATGTCGCTTCCAAAGTATTGTGATTGGAATAGCATTAGTACCCCACAACCATGACCTCTTCCATTGCTTGCAGCACCAAAGTAGATTTTGAACTAAACACCAATATTTGCTTTTTGTTAGGAATGCTTCCACTAAGTCAGGAGCTTGGATGCTCACATTCAATAAATCGCGAACCATCAATAATGAGCCAATTCTCGTATTAAAAAATCACAAGAATAACAAAGAATATACTTCCACTATTTTAAAATACTTGCAACCAAAATCCTCTGTAGTTTTAGGAGGATGGTAGACAAGGCAAAAACACAAATTAAGTCAAATTTACACACTTAATAACTCAATCACTCCTAACTGGTGTTTAAATTGTTTTATGGTGTGTTTGCATACAAGCATTCGACCTGATGGACCTACAATTTCAAATCTAGAATTGGCCCAAATTCTAGCATAATAGAAAAGGCCCATAAAAGCAAAAATTTCAAATGACATCTCAGACCATGTCATTTGAAATTACAGCACACCACACCTCCTTACTCTTTTCTCTCTACTCTATCCTTAGACATAAAAGCTTGTGTTCTCTCTCCACCCTCTCTCCTCCATCATCACCACCATATTTCGTTTCTTTGCCGATGTTGCAATCAATACAAACCACCATTAAGGTTGACGTCGATGCAAATGCACACCAGCACGAGATTCATATTTCAGATTCCTCTGCTTGTTCCCACCTCTTCCTCCTTTTTTTTGACGGGCCTCCTTTCTTAACATGGCAAGATTCCAATTTTATTTTATTTTCTAAAATGAAAAAGTTTATAGCCAATGGCAAGATTCCCTTTTTTTATTTTTTATAATGATATAGTTTAGACTTTAGAACGAAGATGTAGTTTGATTGTAGTATTGATCTCCTTTTTGTAGCTAATTTGTGATTATTATATTTTGGTGAAATAATGAATTGTGAAATTGAAATTCCAATCTCTATCCAAACAATACATTGGATTTGAAATAATTGATTTGAAATTACTTTTCTCAAACAAATGATTTAAATTTCAATTTGGGAATCTAACCATTCTAGAACTGAAATTCAGGAAATGAAATCAAGATTCCCTTACACTACAATAGTTAATTTATCAGTTAGTCTATCCTATTATCCTCCTAAAACTGCATGCAAAGAGATCGATGGTAAGTATTCTGAAATAGACTTATATAAGAATACTCACTAGGTGGTGTATTAATATCAACGGACATAGCATCAGAAATAAATAATAGAAGTGTAGGAGATAGTAAAGTAGTAGCAGTAGCAGCAACAGTAGCAGTAGGAGTAGTATTGATTTCTACTATTAGTTCTACTCCTGGCTAACTATTCTATCACTTTCATAATTAGGTTAAAGTTAATAATAGGTGAAGAAGGAAACCCGGTTTTGGAAATGCCACACAATTGACAAAAGGCAGTCTTGAAAGGTGAAGGAAGTGACATGGAAGAGCACGAGAGTGGGAAAAAGAAAACATATCTGGATGTTCACTCATATTCAAGCCCTTCTACCAGGCAGAATTACCTCACTAAATGACGCAACTGATCGAAGTTGGTTGAATCCAAGATCCAGGTGTATCAATCTCGTGCACTTTCGTAGATTATCAACTTTTGCAAACTTGTTTCGGCTAAGATCAAGGGTTTCAACAGCTGGAAGGAGCTGCAACGACTCATCCATTAGAATCAAACCATTACATGCGCAGGATACAAACGATAGCCTGTTCCATTGGGGAGATTCTTTTATGTCAGCAATTCTACTAGCAAACACATGACGTAATGCATCCTGAAATTCAACAGAGAGAAAATAAATTGGATCACCATGCATGACCATCAAAGCATCAGCATATTTTGCTGACATAAACTGAGCAGAAAGGAGAGGAAACAACCAAAATAAAAGCACAATTAGATAAGTAGAGAGACTATTAAGAAATAAAAACAAAGATGTAGTATAGTTATAGCTCCTTTAGTACATGGAATAATATTCGGGGAATGAAAACGAGCTTTCACAGTAAGTTTAGTATGGAATGTCCTACATGAATATCTAATGCATCTGCACTCAAAATAATGCATCTCTTTTCATTGATTTTCAATACCGCTCGTCATCCGCTCATATCCATGTTTCAAAGGAGGCGGTGGTAGCAAAATAAATGAATACAACCACATGTCTACAAAATACAGATAAACTAGATTGTACTCCTATATGGAAAATTCTTAAAAAATCACACGGGGACTTTATTAGCACTCCCTTAAAGATAATTGGAAAAAGGTAAAAAAAATCAGTAAGTTGTGTGGAGAAAGTTAGACAAAGATAAAAACCCGTATTCATAACATATAGAGAAAGAGATCATAGATAACCTATCTCCGCATTTTGTTACGGTAATCATTGCTGCATATTTGAAGGTAAAGAGTTAGTAACAATTAACCTGTTACAAAAGAAAAACATTCCATGCATGTACTTCTATAGATAATTGGAGCTTGATCTATAATTAAACCAGAACATCTGGTATAAAACTTTTCATGACTATAAAAGTTCCAAAAGAAGCTATTCTAGAATGTAATGATCTCAGTTAGCACTCTGTCACTGCACAGTAAGCAAGAAGAAATGCAAATTAAATCAGGTAGAAGGTAGTTTGTATTAAGATGGTCACCACTGAGCATTCGAGAGGCCCAGACTCTCCTAAAATGAAATAACAAAACTACAGATTACTTTTTCTCTTCCTTTCTCTCCCCTCCACTCTTCCCTTTATATACATGCAGTCATCCACTACTTTCTTTCAATAAGGAAATATTCCTTTTTCCCTAACAAATTATGACACTAACTGCCACTAATCATTCCATTCACAGAATGCTGCAATTTAACTGACTTGGCTGATTTGCCCTTGCTAACCTTGCTACTTGACTGATTTGCCCTTTCCTTTTCGACATGCATATGTCAGCACAGGTGGAGGATTGGAATTCATTACATTACCCCGCCCCCAAAGACTCACCTTGTCCTCAAGGTGGAAAGACGGAAATCTAGCATGAACAGTGTCCATGTCTTCCCATGTAGCCTCAAAGGAAGGTAGATGATTCCACTTCAACAGGACCTCAGTCTTCATTGTTGTACGCTCCTGAATATAGCGCACATCCAGCAAGGCCTCAGGTTCAACTACCAACTCCATGTCAGCGGTTAACTCTTCGGGAATGGTAGGGTACACAGGATTGTCACCTACAGCTCTCTTAAGCTGTGAGACATGTATGGTAGGATGGATTTTGCTGTTAAGGGGGAGCTGTAAAGTATAGGCTACCTTTCCCACCTTACAGATGATGGAGAATGGGCCTTAGAAACGAGCCGCCAATTTCTAAAACTGACGCTTTGCTACTGATTTTTGACGATAGGGCTGCAATGTCAAGTAAACTTTGTCTCCCACTTTAAAAGACTCATCTCTCCTTTTTACATCTTCTGCATTCTTCATGATGGTCTGAGCTCGAATTGAAGCTCATCCAAAATAGCATAGCGCTCCAGGAGCATTTCTTCCAAACTGTCCACTGGAGAATGTCCTCTACCCAAACGAGCCAATGTGGGAGGGTCCCGCCCATACACAACTTTGAAAGGAGTGAGTTTCGTGGACATGTGATGTGAGGTATTATGAGAGAACTCAGCCCATGGTAGCCACTTAGCCCAAGATTTTGGGTGCCCAGAAACAGAGGTAGATCTCCAAACTCCAATTAACAATCTCCGTTTGCCCATCGGTTTGAGGGTGGTGCCTTGGAGACGGAATAACTCTTTCAAAAAGTACTCAGAAAAATGCGGTCCCTATCCGACACAATAGAACCCACAAACCCATGTAACCACACAATCTCTTTGAGGAACACATTGGCAACCGTCAAAGCACCAAAAGGATGACGTAGGCCTAAGAAATGTGAATACCTAGTCGATCCACTACCACCAAAACGGTGTCTAGGGAAATAGGTAATCCTTCAATGAAATTGTTGAGATGCTTTCTGTTGTTGACACACACCTCCTTTTTGGACATAACTTGTGACGTCCTTGAGCATCCCCACCAATATCATTCCGCCGCCATTCTAAGGTATGTTTTGACCTCCCAGGCATGACCACCGACAAGTGTGTCATGATATTCATATAACAGCAGAGAAACAAAAGTGGAAGATTTTGGTAGGACCACTCGTCCCTTGTACAGCAACTTGTTTCCAGCAAGGGTGAAGCCCACATGAGGTTTAACCTTTTTCTCGCCTAATGTGATTCAGGGTGGGGTCCTTCAAAATTTCCGACTGTAAAACCTCCCATCCATCCCTTGGGTTGTCACCAAAGCCCCCAATTCCACGGCTCCCACCGTTTTTCTAGTTAGAGCATCGGCCACTCGGTTTGCCGCTCCGGGATTGAGTTGAATTTCGAAATCGAACCCAATCATACTCACCCACTTTTGTTGTGTGATGTAGCGGAGGCTTTGTTGGTCCGTATGAATCGCAAAGTGATGGCCCAACAAATAATGTTTCCACTTTTGCACAGCCAAGCAAACAGCCATAAAATCTTTCTCGTAGACCGATTTGAGTTGAGGTGTGGGCCAAGCGACTTACTGTAAAACGCAATGGGTCGAGTGTCCTGCATTAAAATTGCCCCAACCCCATAGCCTCAAGAATCGGTTTCAATTACAAACTTCTCAAAATCTGGCATAGCAAGCACATGTGGGCTGGTCACAGCCTTTTTCAATCTTTCAAAAGCTATTGTAGCCTCCACCGACCATCCGAAAGAGTCCTTTCTGAGCTTGGCAGTTAGTTGCTCCGCTATCTGAGCATAGTGCATTATGAACTTGCCATAGTATCCGGTAAGGCCAAGATAACCTCGGAGTTCGGCACCTGGCCACTCAAGCCCTTATCTTGATCCACAACCACCCTTATCTTGATCCACAACCACCCTTTCATTGGAAATTACATTCCCCAACTATGCAACTCGTTGCTGCCCAAAATCACAATTCTTGATATTGGCAACAAACTCTCTGCCAAGGTTTGCAACAACCAACTCCAAATTCCTCATATATTCCTCCTTCGTCTTACTATAAACAAGGATATCATCGGAAAACACTAACACAAATTTCCATAGGTAATGACGGCAAACGCCATCCATCAATGATTGAAAAGTAGACGCAGCATTTGTCAAGCCGGAAGGGCATGACCAAGAATTCATAATGCCCCTTATGTGTACGGAATGTCATTTTGTGTGTGTCTTCTGCCCTAACCAGAATTTGACGGTACCATGCTTGAAGATCAAGTTTGGAGAACAAAGTCGCACCACGAAGCACATCTAAAAGCTCATCAATCACCGGAATGAGGTACTTGTCAGAAACAATTTCCTTGTTGACAGCCTAATAATCAACACAAAATCTCCATGATTCATCCTTTTTTTCACCAATAGAACCGGACTCGAGAACGGGCTAGTGGAAGGCATGATAATCTTGGCAGCAAGCATCTCTTTGATGAGACGTTTAATCTCATCCTTTTGAAACTGTGGGTAACGGTAGGGCCGCACACTCATGGGATTGCTACCCTCTTTGAGTGGTGATGGAGTGCTCTTGGCCTCGGTTAGGTGGCAGGCCCATTAGTGTAACAACGTCCCAGACTCTCTTACTACCCCCATTTTTTCCACTTGGTTCAGTTCTAACCAAAATCCTCCCCCTTCCTTCTCCAAGGTTCGAATCATAGCCTTCAAGGAAACATGAGATCGGGACAAAGTAGGATCTCCAGCTGATGTCACCATAGCCCCATTCACCTTCAATTGCATTTCCTGGGTTTTCCAATTTGTCACAATAGCCCTAATTTCTCAAGCCACTTAACAATATGATGTTAGAATTACCCAAGCCCAACGGAAGAAATCTTCCACTATCAACACGTCCCCTTCTAAGGGGGCCTGCACCTGTTCCCAAACCCCATTACCTCGAATCGCCTCACCATTCCCCAAAGACACCCCAAATCCCTTCGAGCCTTTCCTCGAAATTTCAACTTGTGCAACGTTTCTAAGGAAATAAAATTACGTGTCGCTCCCAGATCAATCATCATAACAACCATGTGGTCCCTAATTTTGCCAACAAGCTTCATGGTTTTAGGGCAAAATAAACCAATAACAAAGTTTAGGGATACCTTGGTTGCAGTGGCGGAGCCAGGATTCTGAAAGTGGGGGGACGGAGTACGGACGTCGGGAATTTGGATAAAAATTTTAGAAAAAAAACACTACAACACAAATTATTTAATTCTTAACGATTTACATCCAAAATTCTAAAATGCTTAGTCTTACCATCTAAATAGAAATGAAAAAAAAGTGGCAGGGCTCCTTCCGGCGGGTGACGGGGCGACTGGCGAGGGTTCCTTCGTTTCTCACTTTCTCTCTCTTCGTTTCTCCTTCCCTCTTTTGCTTAATTGCCTTTTTTTAATCCGTGATTTTTTTAAAAGGGGGGGGGGACATCTATCCCCCATGCTCGCTCTTCTGCCTGGTTGTCGTTTCCTTAGTGGGGGATATTGGTGGTTCACTGCCTCCAAAATCTGACTAGGATTCAAAATCATCATCTCTGTCCATAAGAAGAACGCTAACTCCTTCCTCCGACACCCGTGACCTGCCGCCCATTTTTCATTGCATTTAAAACATAGCCCCTTGACTCATGCTCCTAGAACTCCTTAGGTGAGTGAGAGCCGACGTACTTCGCTGTAAGTTCCGTGGCACCTGCGTTTGAGTTGGGTGAATTAACAGAGCCTTGTGATTCACTATAATTTGAGGCTCAGCTTTTGGTTGAGGATTTAGTGGGTTGAGCTGCATAATAATTAGGCACACTTGGGCTTCTATTGTATGAAGATAATGACCAACTTTTCATTAAAGTGGAATTAGACCTCCTGGACCCACAAACTTGGTTCCTCTCTTCAAGCCGGTCCATCGTCTCCATAGCCACTTACAGGTTAATTGGGTTGAGGACTCGAATCTATCCGCATTTTACCCGGCCAATGCTCATAAAGTGAGCCGGTGTGGGTTGTGAGGCAGGGTGAAAAGTTTCAAATAGGTCCACACGCGAATGGGATGTCGTTTCTTCTCCCATTGATAACAACATAGGGAATCGCCTTCCATGGCCACTATAGCAGCCTCCAACTTCTCACCTTCATTCAATCGGTAGAATGAGAAATAGCAATCAACCCTCAAAATCCATTTGACAGGGTGGCATGTCTAATTTTCGATAACTCTAATTTCCACCTCCATCGCTAAACCACCAACCACCAGAACCTTGTATCCCTACGAGGCCACCATCAGACCCTCCGTCTACAAAAATAAAGTCACCTATTGGGGCTCCTCCACCATTATTTTCACCATTACGCTCTCCCATAGCCATTTCTCCAATTGGGTCAGTGGCGAGACTTCCGGCCTATTCATACTCCCCTCCGGTCAGGGAATTAAAACTCTCTCATTCCGTTACAGAACGGCTGTTCTGTAACGGATTTTGGATTTGTCGTTCCGCGAAATCCCGTTACGGAACGCCATAATAAAATTAACATACTTCTCGCCGCATTGTCCGTTCCGTAACGCGAACTCGCCGCCTTAGAACGCTTTTATCCTCGTTCTTTTCAAATATTGGCCAAATTTTTTTTATGATTTAATTATATAGTTGATGAAACATGATATTCTGATAGATTTGATTATATTATGTTGTAATAATGCTTCATAAACTAAAACAATGTAAATAAGGTTAAAACATATTAATGTGAATTTTTTTAAAAATTTCACGCCGCGTCGGCTGCGAAACGGTCTATTTCCCCGTTACAAGCCGTTCCCGCGACAACGCGACCGTTCCCGCGAACGCGAACGCGACCGCGACTTCGTTTTTTTTCCCTGCCTCTGGTTGATCCATCAGTTGCACCACATGATTGGGTCGGAGATTTGCCGTCAAACGCATCTCAACTTGGAACTTCTTTTGGCTCTCCCTTATCAATCTAATCGACATCTCTCTTGATCGAGAGATACGACCCTCCAATCTCTCATCCAACGCCTGAATATCTTTTCCATTTTGCTTAGAAGCTTCGATTTGACTCACCACAGCCTGATCCACTGAGGATTGCTTCATGGTAGCAACCGCACGCTCCACTGCTTGGTTCACCATCTCCGAAATAGTGGTTTCTAGAGAAGACAACCTTTCCTCTAAGAAATCTATGTGTTCAGAGGTGTTCATCGGTGCCATGAATCGGTGCTCTAATACCAAGTGTAATGATGTCAGTTAGCACTCTCAACAGTAAGCAAGAAACAATGCAAGCTAAAATCAGGTAGAAGGTCGTTTGCATTAAGATGGTCACCACTAAGCATTTGAGAGGCCCATAGTCTCCAAAATGAAATAACAAAACTACAGATAACTTTTTCACTTCTTTTTTCTCTTCTTTCCACTCTTCCCTTTATATACATTCACTACTTTCTCTCCATAACAAAATATTCCTTTTTCCCTAACAACTTAAGACACTAACTGCCACTAATTATTCCATTCACATAATGGTGCAATTTAACTGACTTGGCTGATTAGCCCTTGCTAACCTTGCTACTTGACTGTGCCCTTTCCTTTTTCGACATGCATATGTCAGGTGGAGGATTGGAATTCATTACATAGAAGTCCTTGATGACATGGTGAAACAATGCAAGTACATCTTCTAGCAAAACACCAATTGGAATTATAAAGTCAAATGACCATAAAAAATCACCAATCTTCTTCATAAAAAGTGTGAGGTGCCTTTAGAAGCAAAAGGATTCTAGAGCCCAGCAACATGGTGAAGGCATGCACATCACACACGTGTGACACACTTTTTCAACAAAGGGATAACTAAATTTACTTCCATTTTTAGCAAAAGATAAGCTTCTTTTTAAATTTTATTTAAGGAACGATGCAATTCACGGAGCATGAAAAAAATCGATGAAGAGCCAAAAAAAACTAAGAAAAATAAAAATTGGGGTGTTCCTCGTAGTTGCGCCCATGGTGTCAAAACAAGGCCGTATCGTATCATAGTAGAAAAGAGTTTTCCATTCTTTTGTAAACATTTTCCTCCAAATTTGAAGAAAAACCATTTTCCTCCACTAATTCCCAACATCTCGATTTTTTCCTTGATGCGTGCATGGATGACTCCATCAAGCTATCTTTATTTGTTTTTTGAAGGTTGTTGCATGCTTTTACTTTACTCTTAAACTGAAGGTTTTACATGTAATGTCTTTTATTGTTATTGTTAGTTAAGTTAGTTGATCAAAGTAGTTGAGTCGTTTTTTGTTATTGTTTGGTTGCATTAAGGTCCGAAAATCCTAGCTTGTTTCGGTTCATGTGAGTCTTAGTTGTCATGAGTTGTATTTTAGGAAAGTATCCTTAAAGCATAAGTTGTATGAGGCATGCACGGGTGTGTCCTTGGAAGGATACTTTCCTAAATTACTAAGAGTGGGACGTGTGGTATTGTAAGCTTAGGGAGCAAGGTTTTTCTTGCTCCTCCTATAAATATAAACACACGCATAGTCCTTGATGATTAAGTGTGATTTGAGTTAATCTATTCCTTGTGGAATTAAAGTTTTCGAAGTGAATCCAAAGTTTAAGCAATGAATGCAAACCCTTGTTTGATTTTCAACTTGGTTAGTTGAACTTCTACAAATCCTAGTTGTTATTAACCCTTGGTCAGGAATTAGAAACTCCATATCTTTGTTTCTAATCAGTTTTTAGAGTATCTTAACTTGTCAAATTCTAAACTACACCATCCTAAACATAAAAGAACCTACCTTTGATTCGTGAGACTTCAAAGAGCCTTCCAAATTCATATCATTTTGGTGTGGCTGCTGGGATTGTTTGAAAGAGATTTCTATTTGATTTCGAGGGCTCGAAATGACGGAAGCTAATGAGAATATGAATATGAACACCTTTGCCTCGAGACTTGCTGATCTTTTTGCGATGAACACAAATTTAGAAGCAATCATGCGGGAGATGAGACGTGATATGCATGAACTGAAAAGTTCTCGACCTACTACTTCCAGTCCTAGTGTGAATAACCGAAGGAGAGAAGAAGAGCTGTTTTTCCACTTTCTAAACCTTGGCACTTATAACACACCACTTTCTTAAGAGGAGTTTCCTTAGAACCACCAGCAAGTAATTTACCTCTCAAAACATCCACCACTTCTTGTGTTGAGGTTTTCGAACAATCACCCTCCTTTGATGCCATTGGATTTTCAGTTTCGGATTTTATGATCTTAAATCCTCCAAAGTACGAACCTTTGTCTTTGTTTTTCCGGCTTACATGCTAATGAACATACTTCATCAAAAGTGGTTAAGGGTTGAAGTTCCACAAAATTACGCAAGTTTTTAGTTAAACCAAGCACAAATTTAGCAATCTTTTGTTCTTCTTGGTCTCGACAATCACAAGCAATATAAAGTCGTTCAAATTCTTTAATATACTTCTCAACACTCATAGACCCTTGAGTTAAAGAATTCAGTTTTAAAAACAAATCTTGTTAATGTGTTCTTGGAACAAACCGTTTCTTTAGCTTAGTTTTCAATTCCGTCCAAATATCAAGGGGTTCTTTTCCTTCAGTTTCACGCCTAGATTGAAGTGATTCAAACCAAAGAGAAGCATACCTTGTAAGCTTAAGCGTGGCATAGGAGAAACGTGTGTGATCTTCGAGTTGCTTGTGTTCAAACAAACGCTCCATTCTCCTTTCCCAACCTAAGTATGTTTCCGCATCTTCATCACCATCAAAGAATGGTAAGTCCGAAAGTTTCAGCTCTTCTTCTCTCCTTCGGTTATTCACACTAGGACTGGAAGTAGTAGGTCGAGAACTTTTCAGTTCATGCATATCACGTCTCATCTCCCGCATGATTGCTTCTAAATTTGTGTTCATCTCAAAAAGATCAGCAAGTCTCGAGGCAAAGGTGTTCATATTTTCATTAGCTTCCGTCATTTCGAGCCCTCGAAATCAAATAGAAATCCCTTTCAAACAATCCCAGCAGCCACACCAAAATGATATGAATTTGGAAGGCTCTTTGAAGTCTCACGAATCAAAGGTAGGTTCTTTTATGTTTAGGATGGTGTAGTTTAGAATTTGACAAGTTAAGATACTCTAAAAACTGATTAGAAACAAAGATATGGAGTTACTAATTCCTAACCAAGAGTTAATAACAACTAGGATTTGTAGAAGTTCAACTAACCAAGTTGAAAATCAAACAAGGGTTTGCATTCACTGCTTAAACTTTGGATTCACTCCGAAAACTTTAATTCCATAAGGAATAGATTAACTCAAATCACACTTAATCATCAAGGACTAGGCGTGTGTTTATATTTATAGGAGGAGCAAGAAAAACCTTGCTCCCTAAGCTTACAATACCACACGTCCCACTCTTAGTAATTTAGCAAAGTATCCTTCCTTAATTCTAGCCTAGATTCTAGCTAAATTTAAGGAAACAAAAACTTAAGGAAAGATATGCAATACCTTCCTTAATTACAAGAAAACACACGGCTACAAGGCTCCCCTTGCACGCCACTCTAATGCTTCCTAACTTAAGGTAACTTTCCTAAAATACAACTCTTGACAACTAGACTCTAATGAACCGAAACACTCTAAGATTTTCGGACATTATTACAACCAATACTTGAATAAAACAACTCAACTTCTTGAAATAACTAACTTAACTAACAATCATAATAAAAGACATATTTTTAGTTACATGTAAAACCTCTACTTTAGGAGTAAAGTAAAACCATGCAACGACCTAGAAAAGCGATTAAAGATAGCTTGATGGAGCATCCATGCACGCATCACCTTGCTACAATGTGGTTTAGTGTATTTAAAGAAAAATTTGCACATCTTTCCTTAAGCTTGTGTTTCATTAAGTTCTAGCTAGATTCTACCCTTGAATTAAGGGGAAACTTTTCTTATTTACATCTAGGTTGGCAGTGCCATGTATGAGCTTGGAGAGCAAGGTTTTCTTGCTTCTTATATTTTAAGTAATAGCACGCCTAGTCCTTAGAGGCGAGAGTTAATGTTTTGAGTTTAACCTATTCCTTGTGAATTAACGTTTTCGGAGTGAATCTAAAGATTTGGCAGTGAATGCAAACCCTAGTCGTTATTAATCCTTGGTTAGGAATTAATAGCTTCATATCCTTTGTTACTTAATTGAGTGGTTATTAATCAACCATAACATGCCTAAATACTCTAAGTTTTCGAACTACACCATCATTAACACTAAAAGAACCCATCTTTCATTCAAGGAACTAAAGAAGAGCCTTCAAAATCATATCAAATTGGTGTGGCTGCTGGGATAGAAAGGGGATAAAGGAGAGATTGGAGACTATACACCCTAAACCATGCCGGAAAACATTGATCCTGATACAGACTTACAGCCGTAGCAAAACAACTTGCGGATCTTATGGAGATGAGGTCGATGTTCAAGCAAGCATGCTTCAAATGCAATGTGATATGCATGAGATGAAGAGTACTCAACCTAATAGATCTAGCAATAGTGTGAATAACCGAAAGAGAGAAGAAGATTTGAAGCTCTCGGACCTACCATTCTTTGATGGTGATGATGATGCTGAAACTTATTTGGATTGGGAAAGGAGAATGGAACGTTTGTTCAACCAAAAGCAACTTGAGGATCACATACGTTTCTCCTATGCGACGCTTAAGCTTACTAGGTATGCTTCTCTTTGGTTTGACCCCTTTCAATCTAAGGGTGAATCAGAAGGTAAAGAACCCCTTGATACTTGGACTGAATTGAAAACTAAGATGAAGAAAGGATTTGTTCCAAGAACACATAAGCAAGATTTATTCTTAAAATTGAATTCTTTGAATCAAGGATCTATGACTGTTGAAGAATACATTAAGGAGTTTGAGAGACTTTATATTGCTTGTGATTGTCGAGATCAAGAGGAACAAAAGATTGCTAAACTAGTACTTGGTTTGAACAAGAGTATACGCAATTTCGTGGAACTCCAACCTTTGACAACCTTTGATGAAGTGTGCTCATTGGCGTGTAAGTTAGAAAAACAGCACAAAGGTTCGATCTTTGGTGGGTTTAGATCCATAAAATCCGAAACTGAAGCTCCTAGTTCATCTAAGGAAAGTAATGGCTCAAAAACCACTACACAAGAAGTCATGGATGCATTGAAAGGTAAGTTAGTTGTTGGTGGTTCTAAAGAAAATCCTATTAAGAAGACGGTTTGTTTCAAGTGCCAAGGTTTAGGCATGTTGCTCCAAATTGTCCAAAACGTGTTATGGTGACAAGAGATGAGTACTATAACTTTTTGCTGCACGATAAGAATGAGGTAGGAGAGGAAGAAAACGAAGTGGTGCAATAAAAACAAGTGCTTGACATGTCTAGTGAAGAATTTTGGAGCAGCCAAGCTAAGTGTAGTTCGGAGAGTGCAAGTTCAGCATTAGTGTTAAGATGATCTTTGCTTGCGAAGCCTCATGAAGAACAAGAAGATGGTCAAAGAAGTAACCTCTATCACTCAAATTGCATGATTAAAATCATGGCTCTTTTATTATTGATAGTAGTTCATGTACTAATGCTTGTTCTTTGGCTATGGTGGATATGTTGCAATTGCAGAAAAGAAAACACCCTAATGCATACAAACTTAGGTGGTTGAATGAAGATGGAGGAGTATGGGTGCGAAAACAAGCCTTGGTCAACTTCAAGGTTGGTTATTATCGTGATGAGATTTGGTGTGATGCACTTCCTATGACAGCTTGCTCTTTATTGCTTGGTAGACCATGGCAAAGTGATAGACATGTTCTTCACAATTGAAAAACAAATGAGTATTCAGTTTTGGTAGGTAATAGGTGCTGATTGTTGGAACCTCTACCACCTAAACGTTATTCATCATCACAAGCTAAAGAGTTAGAATAGAACGAAAGTGCTCATGTATGTCTAAGCTCTTACCATCATGAGGTATTGGAAACGGCTACTATAAAGAGGGAGAGACAAAAATGAGGAAGGGAACTACATTTAATGTTGGTGACAAGGTGTGGCTCTCACTTTCGGCTCAAAAGCTCCATGTTAGTCATAAGCATGGTGAGCCACTTGATGAAGGACCATTTAACATTGTTGAGAAGATTGGTTATGAAACATTCAAGGTGCTTTTGGGAGATGGAGTGTGTGCTACATTTCCTTCATGTGATTTGGTGCGTTGCTTTGATGATCAAACTTGAGGACAAGTTCTTTTGAAGAAGAGGAGTATGATGCGTGCATGGATGACTCCACCAAGCTATCTTTATTTGCTTTTTTAGGTTGTTGCATGGTTTTACTTTACTCTTAAAGTGAAGGTTTTAAATATAACCAAAAATATGTCTTTTATTGTTATTGTTAGTTAAGTTAATCAAAGTAGTTGAGTCGTTTTTTTAGTTTGCTTGCAATAAGTTCCAAAAATCCTAACTTGTTTCGTTTCATGTGAGTCTTAGTTGTCATGAGTTATATTTTAAGAAAGTATCCTTAAAGCATGAGTTGTATGAGGCGTGCAACGGTGTGTCCTTGCTGTCGTGTGGTTTAGTATATTTAAGGAAAGATTTGCACATCTTTCCTTAAGCTTGTATTTCCTTAAGTTCTAGCTAGATTCTAGGCTTGAATTAAGGGGAAACTTTCCTTATTTACATCTAGGTTGGTCGTGGCATGTATGAGCTTGGAGAACAAGGTTTTCTTGCTTCTTCTATTATAAATAATGGCACGCCTAGTCCTTAGAAGCGAGAGTTGGTGTTTTGAGTTTAACCTACTCCTTGTGAACTAACGTTTTCGGAGTGAATCAGTGAATCCAAAGCTTTGGCAGTGAATGCAAACTCTAGTCTGTTATTAATCCTTAGGTTAGGAATTAAAAGCTTCATATCCTTTGTTACTTATTTGACTGGTTACTAATCAACCATAACGTGCCTAAATACTCTATGTTTTCGAACTACACCATCATTAACACTAAAAGAACCCATCTTTCATTCAAGGAACTAAAGAAGAACCTTCAAAATCATATCACTCCTTCTTAGCTTAATAGTTTTCTATCAAACAAAATAAAGAAAAACTACTATTCATTTGCATTATCCACCTGAAAATATTTTCTATGAAAACCATTTTCCATCAAACCACACAGACCGTACATGTCCCATCTAAACTCTATAGATAGCCTCCAAGCCAATCACACCCAAGAAATGTCATAAATACATCCAATCATTAACTTGATGAATCTCTACAACAATTGAGCTTAAACTTACAGTGGAATTGTGACAAATAAGTTTCTCCAAAGTATTCCTCAACTCAAGCAACCCTTTCACAGCCGACGTTGAAAGATCGCAACCACGAAGCTCAAGAACCTTCAATCTCCCAAAACCAAGCAACGACAAAGGCGTGGGATCCCTGGAAGAAGGGGGCAAAACCGATACAATCTTCAATAGCGTAAGACGACATAGGATCCTCCGAAGCTGCTCCAGAGCGCGGTGATCACCGAGATCAGAAACGTAAGCGCGAAGATAATCAACTGGAGCTCCGGCGATCAATCTCTCCAGTTCGCGAAGCGCTTCCAACCTCGATTGGACATAGTGAAGCCCGACTGGGTTGAGTTTTAAAACTAGGGTTCCTTCCAGTAATCCGCCCGCGTTTTTCTGGATGAAATTCACTAAGGATTCAAGGTACCGATCTCCGGTCACAATCTCCATTGATTTAACAAGAATTTTGGGAATTTTAAGGCGGAAAATCCAAGAAAATGTGCATAGTTAGTTCTTTAGTTGGTTGGTTACTACAATAATGGTGTTGGTACAGAGAGAATTTGGGTATATTTGTTGATATATTCGTTGATATATTCGTTGATGAGATTGGAAAGGAAAGTCTCTATTGTATATGGAAACTCCTCATTTTTTTGGTGTCCATTCTTTTTACCCAAAATACTCCTAATAACTAAACAAAACTACTAATTGCCTTCTTTTTTTTTTTTTTTTTAAAAGAGAAAAAAAAACCCCTACAATTGCAAAGCAGTTACATCTTACATCTGCACAAGTAAAAACAAAAATAGAACAATATTACTTGAATGACGATTAAATTAAAACTTCCACAAAATCACTTACACACGATGTCACGCACGCATTGCGTGCAACATATACTAGTTGTTACAAAGTCAAGACCGAGGATGAGTTTAGATGTTGAAGTGGAACAGTAGAAATCCCGGTTAACTGTTACA
This sequence comes from Beta lomatogona, assembly GCA_947646795.1. NCBI lineage: Eukaryota > Viridiplantae > Streptophyta > Magnoliopsida > Caryophyllales > Amaranthaceae > Beta > Beta lomatogona. Next base: position 423,111 of record CANSNZ010001043.1, read on the forward strand.
AAAACACTAATTTAATTTGAGAAACTCAAAATTCATAGCGGTTGTTTACTCATTCCGTCCTTGTTTTTTCTACATTTTCCTATTTTCGGATGTCTCAATAAATTTGCTACATTTTATTACCTTTTTATTTAGGGTTTTTCTACGCAGTGCCCGTATATATTATGAAATTATATATTGTACTCGACCTTTTTGAAATTTCCACGTACCTTTAAACTTTCTAAATGTTACACAAAACTAATAAAAGATATCAAATAGTAGGTTTTGGGACTTTCTTACCCTGTGCGCCTAGAGTAGGAATTTTTAGCCATGTTAGTTGGCTGAGGTTTGAGATATGTTCTGGGAATTAGTAAGAGTATTTTGTATGACATTTAGAAAGTTTAGGGGTACAATGTGGAGAGTTCAAAAAGGTCAGTACAACGTAGAATTTCGTAAAAGTACAGGAGCACTATGTGGAAAAACCCTTTTTATCTATAATAAGTGGTCTTACAATTTATTTACCTCTTTCCCCTTATTTTTGTCCTCATTTCTCTTACTAATCCTCCCAACCCCCCATCTAACACCCCAACCTCTCATTTAATCCACCTAACCCCATATATAACCACTTCCTTCAAAACCCTACCTTGTGCTTCTTTTCTCTCTTTCTCTCTCTAACCTTGCCAGTTTCTCTGACTCTCCCTTTTCTTTCTCGGCTCGCTCCTAGAAACCTCATATCTAGGGTTTTCTATTTCAAATTCAAGTTCTTGTGATTATTTTGATACCAATTTTTTGAGTTTTATGTTGTTTTGGGTTTTTTCTTTCTCTGGTTTGTTGGGTTTTTCCATGGATATTTTAACCCCGAAATCTAAGAAACTTCTCTTTGATTTACTTGATGAGTTTGATGTTGAGCCGAAAAATTCGAGGGTTTAAGAACCCAACTTGGTTGCCCAGTCTTCATGTTGGGCCTGTGGTGCTCCTTCAAAAATAAAAACCACCAGATGTGGGGAAAATGGTGATGAAACGCAACGGAAAAAAAAGATCCCATGCATAAGAGTTTTGATTCATGGAGATGTTACCTTTTCTAGTTCGAACAACATCAAGATTTCGTCTTTGAAAGTTTCCTAAAGAATCTGGACCAGTATGAGCTCACTCCTTAACTCAAGCCTCTTTCATTTTTTGATTTATGTATATCTTAATGTTTTATCTGTGTGGTTTGTGTGTGGTTGCATGAATCATCCTCATATGTTGTTGCATGTTGATTTAATTCATATTTAAGGCTATTCTTTGCTTTTACTTGCTCTGTTTCGCCTTGATCTACTATATTTGTGGTGTTATATGCTGACAAAAAGCCTAATATCTCCAATTTGATTGTGGTGTTATTTACTTTGGGATTCATGAATTTACTTGATTTCCTCTATTTTGGTGTTGTAAGACTTTAAATAAATTTTGTGTGTTATTATCTGCTGAGAAATAGCTTCATTTGTTCAATTTATTTGTGATATGTTATATTTGTGGTGTGCTCTGCTGAGAAATAGTTTGATTTGAGTATTATTTGAGTTAGTGGCTTTATTTTTTGTGTTGATTTGCCTGAAAGTAATTTGTATGTGGTTAATAATTCATTTATATGGAATTTTGAATTAGGGTTTTAGAGTGTCACTAATTCTGAGCATTACTTGAGTTGATTTGCTATAGATTATCCTGATGTGTTGAATTATCTTCATTTAATAAGCATGGTATGTTGGATTTTGAGTTAGGGCTTAGGCTTGACTGGTTTTGAATATTTTTTGAGTTCCTAGCTCTATTTTGGTCTTTAATTACTCGAAATTATCCTGATATATCTGTTGAAATATTTAGTTAATTAGGGTTTTAGGGTTTCACTTTCTGTTCAGCATAACTTGAACTTTTTACTCTCTTTTGGTGTTGATTTGCTAAAGATTATCCTAATATGTGATTATATCTTCATTTAGTAAGCACTAGCCTTATATGCGAAAATATATTGAAAGTTAGATTGTTGGCGTAATTATATTTAATGGCTATACTTTTTTATATGTATTTTATTACTTCATTTAATATGTCGTTGCTATATCTAATTGTGGATACTAAAGTAATATCATCTATATTGCAAATAAATACATTAAAAAAGAATTAAAGGGACATATGATTAATTATTAAAAAAAGGGACATACGATTATTTGTGCTTTCTATCAGTTAAATTATTAAATGAAACTAAAAATAAACTTTGGCTATTAGATATATTATGTCAACGCTTTTCGCTGTTGATTCCATCATATATATATTAACCGACTTTTATTGTCATGTTACTTTATAATGCTTATGGTGACTTAATAAAGAGATTGTATTTAATATGCACCTAAGATACTAAAGAGATTTATATATTACTTAAATTGTTAGTAACCTATTAGTGATTGTCCAAGCCCGTTGTAGCGTTGCTCCTATTATGACTCAAATGAATCTCGTCTTCCAATATGAAGAGAAAATAGAGATAAAACTATTTTGGGAAATTTCCTCAGGTACCCCTGAGGTTTGGCGTAATTGTAACACCCCCAAAATCCGTACACGTCTACGACTACGTTGCATCGACTTCGGGAGTGTTACCGCCGCGGTGAAACGCAAGGCATAATAAAATCAAAACGTTACAACTTCTTATTAATAAAACTACATTGCAGCGGAAATAAAATGTTCACTTCAAATTACAACTCGGGAATCACCATAGACCCCTTTTTATTCAAACCATTAACTATTCATACTAATTGTTCTATAAGTTCAATAAAAACATTTAAAAGCTTATAAACCAGAAAATATCCCCCGTATGTCAAACTCATGCAAAGAACACCAAAGACACCTAGTCTGCCTCCCCATTGAAGCATCAATGGTTCATCACAGGTCAACAAACAACACAATAACACACAATCAGCTATGCTGAGTACATAGTAAAGCAGTAAGTGCATACAAAGCATAAACAGAATAATAAGGATCATTCCTAGACATGATACTACCATAGCATTACATTCTTTACTTTTTATTTAGTTGGCAGCGAACGGGCACCGTCATCTTACTAGAATCATACGGGCTACTGAATCCTTAATAGACAACTTGGTCTATTAGATGGAATGTAAATACGGTTTCGTTCCGTTCCACATCCATCACCTTAGTATGCATACCCCCAAGATCGTACGGAACCTTCCGCCTACTTGAGTTATCAAAATTTGTAAGGACACTACGTCGTCACAAAGAGGCTGCGTAGGAGTGTAGAACAAGTCTCACACTCCCCCCATTGTTCATCACTTGTAGGGAATCCAACTACAAGTTTATTGCCAAAATCCTTCTTAATAATATTCATTCATACAACATCGAACATATAATCGTTAAATTCTTAGGTACATTGCTCAAATTCTCTAATTAAAGCAATCTCTTGCAACATCCTTGTTACAACAATAAATCATATGCTTTCAATCCAATTCTCATTTCATGCTTGTAATGCGATAGAATTACGCATACCAATAATAACTCATTCCAACTCACAAGTCATACAACAAGGAAATACATACAGATTTCCAATTGATTTCATGTTACCAAACAATCTCATCAATCATAATCAACCACAGTTCCCTATCATGGTTCTAGGTTCCAATATAACAATCACAACCTAAACATGATACTAATATATCGAACTGAACTAGTACGCGTACGTACCTTGTAACGGAGAATCTTTGCAGATTATTAAAACGTTCCGCTTATGAAATTGGGACCTAATCGAATAATAGAAATACTTCAGTGCTAAGTCCTTGATATTATTAACATATAACACGTGACTAATTATATAAAACTTAGTATTTCGGAGTATAAAAATAAGTAATCTTGTTGTTCATTAACTTTCTTTTCTTTCATAACTCTATTGAACTTAACGTCTTGTAAGAACCAATAATAGTGGGCAAAGCTGATTTTAGTTAGTTTAATAACATAGTACCTTTACCAACTCCATTTAAATCCTTATATCCAATACTACTAAAATCAGATTTGAATAACAAGGCCATTATAACATTCCAACTATAACTAATAATCTGATCTTTCTTAACTTTTTATTCCACTTTGTGTATAGTAACAAACTTAAATAGGTACATATATAGGAACTTATAAAAATCAGAATTGAAGAATTAAAGAACACAAAGTAAGAATTAATATGTAACAAATCTGATTTCTTTTAGTTCACAATATACTTTTATTTAAAGTCACAAACTTAAACCAATATACATAAGTATAATAAAAACAGAATTAAAAAAAAAAATATAATTATCATAAAACATAACTATAAATCTGATTTTTGATACTTTATTCTATACTTTAGTTATAATCACCAAAACATAATTAAAGATAATAAGAAAAATAAAAATCATATTCCATAACTTAATATAAAGTAGAAAAGATTTTTTTTTTTTTTTTTTTTTTAGAATAGAGTATACCGTAGATTCGTGTTCTTGGCGACAACCACCGCGCCGCTCAACCCGAACTCCGGCACCACCACGTTTCGCGCACGACCAAGACACAAACCCACACCACCACGCCGACCGAACCACCAGACGAACGAAGACTCAGCCTCATGCGCGCGACCTCCTGCAGCATCGACTGCACTCGCGCGACACCTCCCCGCGACCAGTCGCTGGACCCCTGGCGAAAACCACGAACTCCGGCGAGCAGGCGCGACCTCCGACGCGCAGGTGTGGCCTCCGGAAAGTGGGTGCCCAGAAGTTGGGAAGAAGAAAGAGAAAGGTAGAGAAGAGAAGGAAGAAAGAAAGAATCGCAGGAGAGAAGAAGGAAGGAGGAGAGAGAGAAATTCTCTTTACAAAAAACGGCTGACCTATCAAGTGAATAGGGTTTCTAATTTTTTTTTTCTTCCTTTTGTTATTTATAGTATGAGAAACCTTAGTTTATTAGGATTTGTTTCCAAACCGAATTCTGATTTACTTAACAAAACCGAATTAAAATATAATTAGGTACCAAGGTAGGTTGTATATTTAAATTATAACTATAGGTTTACCTAAACTATACTATAATTTACTTTCACTTTTACTTTATATTTTCTTATTTATAGCAAGATAACTCCCAAAATACGGAGTATTACAGGCTTCCCCCCTTAAAGGAAGTTTCGTCCCGAAACTTTGAGGTAGCCAGTCTTAACGACGAATTTTCGCACTTCTAAGTCCCAAAATTTCACAAGCGTTTTCTAGTTTTCGCAAGTCACATAAACAATAATAAACATAAATAACAAACTTAAGCAAACTTTAGGGGAAGCGCGAAATTCTATCGCATTCTCCCCCCCTTAAAAGAAAAGTTACATCCTCGTAACTCGCCTACCTCTTGAAAAAGCTCATGGTACTTCAGACGTATCGCATCTTCTGCTTCCCATGTGGCTTCTTCAGTATTCTGATTTCTCCACAACACCTTCACGATTTTGACGTCCTTATTTCTCGTACTACGCACCTTGTGGTCTAGGATCTTGATGGGTTTCTCCTCATAGGACAAGGTTTCGTCTAACTCGACGTTTTCAGGTTCTAGGACATGCGACTCGTCAGGTACGTATTTCCGAAGTTGGGATACGTGAAACACATTGTGAACCCTTTCTAATTCGTTTGGCAAATCTAAGCAATAAGCCACTTTGCCTACTTTCGCCAAAATCTCATATGGTCCTATGAACTTAGGGCTTAGCTTCCCTTTCTTTCCAAATCACATCACTCCTTTCATTGGAGACACCTTAAGCAGCACTTTTTCACCAACTTCATAGTTCTCTTCCCTTCGCTTCTGATCCGCATAGGACTTCTGCCTGTCCTGTGCAGCTCTAATCTTGTCTTGAATGACTCGCACTTGATCAACAATCTCTTGAATCATTTCAGGACCTAACACCACCGTCTCACTAATATCGTTCCAACACAAAGGACTGCGACACTTTCTCCCATACAACGCTTCAAATGGAGCCATTTTGATACTAGCATGATAACTGTTGTTATATGAGAACTCTATGAGGTCTAAATGGTCTTCCCATGATCCCTGGTATTCTAAGGCACAAGCTCTTAACATGTCTTCCAAGGTCTGGATTGTTCTTTCTGTTTGACCATCTGTAGCTGGGTGAAAGGCGGTACTCATCAACAGCTCACTACCAAATGCTTCCTGTACCTTTTTCCAGAAGTTCGAAAGGAATCGCGAATCTCGATCAGACACTATACTCGTGGGTACCCCGTGCAGTCGAATGACATGTTTAACATATGCTTTGGATAGGGATTCCATACTCCATGTGTCTTTCATGGGTATGAACCTTGCAGTTTTGGTCAATCGGTCCACTATCACCCATATTGTGTTATTACCTCCCCGACTCCTAGGTAAGGCTACGACGAAGTCCATGGATATCGAATCCCACTTCCACGTTGGAATGTCAAGAGGTTGAATTTTGCCTTGAGGTCTCTTATGTTCACTCTTTACCTTCTGACACGTCAGACATTTGGAAACAAACTTGGCTACTGCCCTCTTCATCCCAGGCCACCAAAACATCTTCTTGAGGTCCTTATATAGCTTATCCCCCCCTGGGTGGACGGAATAATTCGTATTATGACCTTCACTCATTATCTTTTGCTTCAACTCCTCACATTTTTGCGGTACACACCACCGACCCTTGTAGCGTATACTCCCATCCTTATGGATTTCAAACCCCTCTGCTTTTCCCTCCTTAAGTTTTGCTTTGACCCGCTCAAGTTTCACATCCCCAGGCTGACCCTCTCTTATTTCATCTAGGAAGTTGGGCTGAATGGTTAGGGCACTCAATAACTTTTCCACTTCCCCTGCCTGGACTACTTCAAGCTGGAGTTTAGAAAATTCTTCACAAAGTTTGTCAGCAACTACCAAGGTGTTCAGGCTATGGCTAGACTTACGACTCAATGCATCAGCAACAACGTTTGCTTTACCCTCATGGTATTGAATATCTAAGTCATAGTCCTTAATGAGCTCTAACCATCTGCGCTGACGCATATTAAGGTCCTTCTGGGTGAAGATGTATTTGAGGCTTTTGTGATCGGTGAAAATTCGGCAAGTCACCCCGTAAAGGTAATGTCTCTAGATTTTTAAGGCAAAGACAATTGCGGCCAACTCTAGGTCATGTGTTGGGTAATTAACCTCATATGGTTTCAGTTGACGGGACGCATAAGCTATAACTTTCCCATTTTGCATAAGAACACAACCCAACCCATTCTTTGACGCATCACTATAGACATCATACCCCTCATCCCCGTTAGGCAAGGCTAGAACAGGTGCTGAGGTTAATCTCTCTTTGAGTGTCTGAAAGGCTTTCTCACTATCGTCAGTCCAGTTAAACTTGCAATCTTTCTTCATCAAGTTAGTCATGGGTTTTGCGATCTTTGAAAAGTCTTTCACAAATCTCCTATAATAACCGGCTAAATCCAAGAAACTCCTTATATCTGTGACATTCTTTGGGGTAGGCCATTCACTCACAGCTTTTATTTTTGCAGGATCTACTGACACACCTTCCTTACAGACAAAATGACCCAAAAATGACACCTTTTCTAACCAGAACTCACACTTTGAAAACTTTGCATACAGTTGGTTCTCCCATAAGTGTCTGTAAAATAAGCCTCAAATTTCCCTCATGTTCCTCCTTGCTCCTTGAATAGATCAATATATCGTCTATGAACACGACTACGAATTTATCGAGGTAGGGTCGAAAAATCCTATTCATGAGGTCCATAAAAACAGCAGGTGCATTGGTTAACCCAAAAGGCATGACGGTAAACTCATAGTGTCCATACCTAGTCCTGAAAGCAGTTTTAGGTATATCTTGGTCAGCAATCCTCAACTGATGGTAACCAGACCTTAAATCTATCTTGGAGAACATCCCTGCACCCTGAAGTTGGTCAAACAAGTCATCTATCCTAGGTAATGGATATTTGTTTTTCACAGTGACATTGTTCAACTCACGGTAGTCTATACACAACCTCAAGCTACCATCCTTCTTCTTCACAAATAAGACAGGGGCTCCCCATGGTGACATACTAGGTCTAATGTACCCCTTCTCTAGTAGTTCTTCTAGCTGATTTTTCAACTCGTTCATTTCTGCTGGAGCCATTCTGTATGGGGCCTTTGACATAGGTCCAGTTCCAGGTACTAAGTCAACAGTGAACTCTACATCTCTCCTTGGCGGCATACCAGGTATCTCTTCAGGAAAAACATCCTGAAATTCGCTAACTATAGACACATCCTCAGGTTTTAATGGATCATCCTCAACCCTTCTCACAGAACACATAAATAGAGGCCATCCTTTGTCTATATAACCCTTAAGTTGCAAGGCATTGATTACCTTAATCCCAGGTTCTCGAGGTATTCTCCTATATGACACCCTTTTTCCCGAAGGATCTCTCAGTTCCACTTTCTGTGCATCACAGTCTATCCTAGCTTTGTACTTCCCAAGCCAATCCATCCCCAAAATGATGTCTAGGTTCGATAAATTAAACTCTATTAGATCGGAAGGAAAAAAGCCCTCCCCTATTTTCAGCGAGACATTCAGGAATTTCTTAGAGCAATTAACAGTATCCCCAGACGGAATAATTATAGGCATAGAAATTGACTCAGACTCAACCAGTGCTAGAGTTCTAACAGTTGTATGGCCAATAAATGACAAAGATGCGCCAGAATCGAACAATACTTTAACAAGAATTGAGTTAATAGAGAAAATACCAGTGACCACATCTCTACGAGCTTCTTCTTCACTAGCCGTCATCATATACAGCTTCCCTTTGCCCTTATTATCATTGTTGTTGGTCACCTGATTCCCAGATGGTGCCTGGTTATTTGCATTATTTGGTGGTTTGGAATAATTAGAGTTCCCTGACCCATTGTATGCGTTTCCACCATTCCCATTCCCATTCCTAGGCTTGTCCCCATAGTTCCCTTTCTTTTGACCATTGGGGTTAACCTTATTCTTCGAGTAGCACTCATACGCCCTATGCCCCAGCTTCCCACATTCACGACACTCCACTTTGTTACCCTCGCAATCTCTCCCAGGATGGTTGTTTGGGCACTTCTTACACCTGTACACACGCTCAGGTCTGCTGTTGTTGGTGTTATTGTTGCGGTTATTGTTATTATGTTGAGTGTTGTTGTTGTTGGGTTCCTTACCAAAGTTTCGTTGGAAGGTTTGGTTGTTTTGGTTCCCCTGGTGCTTCTTTTCAAACCTTTGAACCTCGGGGTTTGGATTCTCCTTTCGTTTCTCCCCTTGTTTACCCCCTTCCTCTCGTTTCCTTATGGCATAGGTGGGCAGCTTTGCCAAAGACATGGTCCAATGAGGTGAAAGTATCTCCCCCCAATCTCCCCTGCAAGTCAAGGATGAGTCCTAACTCAAAACGTGAGGCCTTAGCTTCCTCAGTAGGGGCAATTTCAGGAGCAAATCTCATCAACTCAATGAATTTGCGATAATACTCCTCAACATACAGGTTCCCTTGTTCTAGCATCATAAACTCCTGGGCTTTCTGCTTCTTGAGGTATGGAGGGTAATACTTATCCCTCAGGGCTTTCTTGAAGGTTTCCCACCCAAAGTCAGGTTGTTTAAGGAGGTTGTCCTTAGCTTGGGTCCACCAAAAGTGAGCATCCCCCGAAGGTAATAGCTTGCTAAGGGCACGATCTTATCATCGGACGGGGAGAGGGTAAAGAACAGCTTATCAAACTCCCCAACCCAGTTTTCCAGTTCCTTTGGCCCCCCTTTCCCATTCAGTATTGGTGGGTTCCTACGAGCAACTTTTTCAGACAAGTCCCCATCCCGGTTATGACCCTGGGCTAGGTTAGCTGTGATCTGCACTAGATCACGGATCGATTGCTCGACATTCAGAGAGGTATCAGGCGTGCCGCCTTGACGAACCATTCTGCGCTGAAAAATGATACAACGGTTGTTTCAGCGATATGCACATAGTCGTTTATTTATTTAACTACTACACATTGGCACATTTATATAACACATCTTTATTGCGAACAATCATTAAGTCTCTATTGACTTGCAATATAAACATCTCAAATAAGACGTTACATCAAATAAAAGAATGAAACTGTTGTATTATTATTGAAAAAGGTAAAACTTATTGTCTCCAAGGAAAACATAATATGAATAAATAAAAGAATAAAAGAATACTAATTTGCTACTTGGCAGGCAAGCCTTATTAAAACTGAAATAACGAATAAAATAATATTCTAATCCTAATTATATAATCAAAAGAAACTAAGGACTATAATGGTGAGCTTCGTCATCTGAATTAGGTTTTTCTATCCCTTCTTCCATGTCACCTTCGTCCTCAGAAGACTCATCATCCTCTATAGGTTCATCTTCCTCCAGAGGTTCTTCTTCTATGGGCTCTTCTTCTGCTTCTTGGTCATTTTCCTCAATCGGATCCTCCTCAGCAGGCTCATTCTCATTAGGATCTCCCTCTTCTTCATTTCCCAAGTCGAGTATAGGTTCAGCATTATCTTCCCCAATCACTGCGATGAATGTCCTATTATTCCCCTCATCATCGGAAATGTAGATAACAGTTCTGAGGTTTGGCGCTATGTGGTTCTCGGGTATGAACTCATCCTCAAAAGTTTGGTACCTAGCTCTTTTTGCAGCTCTAAAGGACACTTGCGGCTCAGATTTAACTCTAGGATTCTCATAATTCACATTAATTCCCGAGCTTTCCCCCACATGATAGGTTCCTCGAACTAAAGGTGATGAGGTAGAGGGCTCCCAACTTCTTTTCTCACGAATTCTCCATTCATTTTCACAGTATTTAAGATCAGGAATAAAATGTCCTACAGTAGGAAGGTATTGGTTCCAGTAAGTGTGTTTGACCCTATTAAAATTTCCATTTTCAGTCCATATATCCCCATATCTACGGTGTACGAAAAGGTAAGGTTCCTCCTTAGGGACATATTGCAGCATAAAATATATTTTCTCCATTTCAGTCTTTAGTCTAGTATCTCCCTGTAAGGTCCTATACTCCATAGCAGCTTTCATTTTATGGGCCCAGATGTCCCAATCTTCCGCTATTCGGTGTTTCATCAGGTGTTCCTTAGGACCTATGTCGTAAACCATCTGCGAATTTAAAGAAGGAAAATAGTCTAAGTTTTGTGAATTTAAAGTTTTTTTTTAAGTATACATTATATATAAACATATATAAGAGGTAAAACGATTATTTTCAATTTTAGAATCCCAAGTCAAAATATTTATAACAATTTATATGATTCTTTCCTAAAATATTCGAAATAAGGTTTTAGTTCAATATCTTTTCTGAAACATCTTTGGAATATTATATTAATTCGAACTTTTAGGCAATTAAAATATTTTTCTATCAAATTTTAGTGCCTTCAACCACCATCCTCGTACATCCTCCTACTCTATTCACATTTCAAAGATTCAAAAGAACCTTTCACCAATTCAATCAAGCAACCACACCACATTTCATATAATCAGACAGATAAAGGCAAGAAAGGCAGTACAAATAAAATCATTCCTATGATTTAATGCACGCAAAAGTAATCTATATGCTCTTATCCCATACTACCCATTTTAAAATCTTTTAAAACATCTTTTGAAAATAGGAACTTTTGGCTCTGATGACCAGTTTTGTAACACCCCCAAAATCCGTACACGTCTACGACTACGTTGCATCGACTTCGGGAGTGTTACCGCCGCGGTGAAACGCAAGGCATAATAAAATCAAAACGTTACAACTTCTTATTAATAAAGCTACATTGCAGCGGAAATAAAATGTTCACTTCAAATTACAACTCGGGAATCACCATAGACCCCTTTTTATTCAAACCATTAACTATTCATACTAATTGTTCTATAACTTCAATAAAAACATTTAAAAGCTTATAAACCAGAAAATATCCCCCGTATGCCAAACTCATGCAGCAACACCAGCACACCTAGTCTGCTCCCCATTGAAGCATCAATGGTTCATCACAGGTCAACAAACAACACAATAACACACAATCGCCTATGCTTGAGTACATAGTAAAGCAAGTAAGTGCATACAAAGCATAAACATAATAATAAGGATCATTCCTAGACATGATACTACCATAGCATTACATTCTTTACTTTTTATTTAGTTGGCGTGAACGGGCACCGTCATCTTACTAGAATCATACGAGCTCTTGAATCCTTAATAGACAACTTGGTCTATTAGATGGAATGTAAATACGGTTTCGTTCCGTTCCACATCCATCACCTTAGTATGCATACCCCCAAGATCGTACGGAACCTTCCGCCTACTTGAGTTATCAAAATTTGTAAGGACACTATTGTCGTCACAGTAGGCCTGCGTAGGAGTGTAGAACAAGTCTCACACTCCCCCCATTGTTCATCACTTGTAGGGAATCCAACAACAAGTTTATTGCCAAAATCCTTCTTAATAATATTCATTCATACAACATCGAACATATAATCGTTAAATTCTTAGGTACATTGCTCAAATTCTCTAATTAAAGCAATCTCTTGCAACATCCTTGTTACAACAATAAATCATATGCTTTCAATCCAATTCTCATTTCATGCTTGTAATGCGATAGAATTACGCATACCAATAATAACTCATTCCAACTCACAAGTCATACAACAAGGAAATACATACAGATTTCCAATTGATTTCATGTTACCAAACAATCTCATCAATCATAATCAACCACAGTTCCCTATCATGGTTTTAGGTTCCAATATAACAATCACAACCTAAACATGATACTAATATATCGAACTGAACTAGTATGCGTACGTACCTTGTAACGGAGAATCTTTGCTGATTATTAAAACGTTCCGCTTATGAAATTGGGACCTAATCGAATAATAGAAATACTTCAGTGCTAAGTCCTTGATATTATTAACATATAACACGTGACTAATTATATAAAACTTAGTATTTCGGAGTATAAAAATAAGTAATCTTGTTGTTCATTAACTTTCTTTTCTTTCATAACTCTATTGAACTTAACGTCTTTTAAGAACCAATAATAGTGGGCAAAGCTGATTTTAGTTAGTTTAATAACATAGTACCTTTACCAACTCCATTTAAATCCTTATATCCAATACTACTAAAATCAGATTTGAATAACAAGGCCATTATAACATTCCAACTATAACTAATAATCTGATCTTTCTTAACTTTTTATACCACTTTGTGTATAGTAACAAACTTAAATAGGTACATATATAAGAACTTATAAAAATCAGAATTGAAGAATTAAAGAACACAAAGTAAGAATTAATATGTAACAAATCTGATTTCTTTTAGTTCACAATATACTTTTATTTAAAGTCACAAACTTAAACCAATATACATAAGTATAATAAAAACAGAATTAAAAAAAAATATAATTATCATAAAACATAACTATATATCTGATTTTTGATACTTTATTCTATACTTTAGTTATAATCACCAAAACATAATTAAAGATAATAAGAAAAATAAAAATCAGATTCCATAACTTAATATAAAGTAGAAAAGATTTTTTTTTTTTTTTAGAATAGAGTATACCGTAGATTCGTGTTCTTGGCGACAACCACCGCGCCGCTCAACCTGAACTCCGGCACCACCACGTTTCGCGCACGACCAAGACACAAACCCACACCACCACGCCGACCGAACCACCAGACGAACGAAGACTCAGCCTCACGCGCGCGACCTCCTGCAGCATCGACTGCACTAGCGCGACACCTCCCCGCGACCAGTCGCTGGACCCCTGGCGAAAACCACGAACTCCGGCGAGCAGGCGCGACCTCCGACGCGCAGGTGTGGCCTCCGGAAAGTGGGTGCCCAGAAGTTAGGAAGAAGAAAGAGAAAGGTAGAGAAGAGAAGGAAGAAAGAAAGAATCGCAGGAGAGAAGAAGGAAGGAGGAGAGAGAGAAATTCTCTTTAAAAAAACGGCTGACCTATCAAGTGAATAGGGTTTCTAATTTTTTTTTTCTTCCTTTTGTTATTTATAGTATGAGAAACCTTAGTTTATTAGGATTTGTTTCCAAACCGAATTCTGATTTACTTAACAAAACCGAATTAAAATATAATTAGGTACCAAGGTAGGTTGTATATTTAAATTATAACTGTAGGCTTACCTAAACTATACTATAATTTACTTTCACTTTTACTTTATATTTTCTTATTTATAGCAAGATAACTCCCAAAATACGGAGTATTACAGTAATTCCCAAGATACCCCCCACATTTGGGGAATTCCTCAGATACCCCTGAGGTTTGTGTTTGGGCTCAAGATACCCTTACTATGGACGGAACCCTAACGCCGTTAGGTTTTCCGTCCATAGTATCCCCAATTTTCTCTCTCCTCCCATTCCCCCACCCACTACCAACCCCCCTCCCTCAGTCGGCGGCCGACGGCCGGTGACCACCACCCACTCCGGCGCCGGCGACCCTACCCCCTCTCTTCCCCATTCCCGATTCCCTCACCCCCGACGTTGGCGCTGGCCAGAACAGCAAAACAGCAGCACAACAGCACAGCAGCACCTTAGGGTGGTTTCGGGGGTGGGTTTAAGGGTTTGGGGGCGGCGTATCCGGGTGGGGAAGGGGAGGGGGTCGACTCACGATGGGGGACGGGGAAGGGGGACCATTTTCGATAGGGGGAAAGGGGGGAGGGGGTGGTGTCGGGGTTGGGTGGGGGAATCGAGAATGGGGAAAGGGAGGGCTAGGATGGGGTGTCGAGGGTGGGGGAAAGGGAGAGGGTGGGGTCGCCGGCTCCAACGCAGGGGGTGCTGTTGTTATGGCCGGCGAAGGGAGGGGGTAGGGTCGCCGGCGCCGAAGTGGGGGTGGTGGTCGCCGGCCGTCGGCCCTGGCTGGGGGAGGGGAGTTGGCAGTGGGTGGGGGAATGGGAGGAGAAAGAAAATTGGGGATACTATGGACAGAAAACCTAACGGCGTTAGGGTTCCGTCCATAGTAAGGGTATCTTGAGCCCAAACACAAACCTCAGGGGTATTTGAGGAATTCCTCAAATGTGGGGGGTATCTTGGGAATTACGCCAAACCTCAGGGGTACCTGAGGAAATATCCCAACTATTTTTTAACTTAGTACTCAGACCATAGTCAATTTCTTCAACCTAGCATTGATTTTATTGAATGATTTTCTTCTCTTTTAACCCATCTATCTCTTTAGCCTACCCATTTTCTCTCTAAAATCATACTCCTTCACCTCTTTCTCTTCTCCCTTCCACCACCACAACAACCACCTTCCACTACCTCCATGCAACATATCAATTAGCCAAAAGTAGCATATGTTGTGTGAACTTCAAATTCATATCAATCTACATTTGTAGGGGCCAACAAATCATTAAGCTACTAAAAAAATTATGATATCTGAACATATAAAGAATGATCTTGATTTCCCGCAACACTAACTAGATACTTATGCTTAGATAGGCAATAATCTTAATAAATTTGAACATAGAACAATGTTATGGAAATAATATCTCTGAGTTCACTAATGAAGCCATTCGAGGTAACCTCCTTTTCTTTCTCTTTGTATGTTCAAGTTAAGTTAAATAATTTAAGTTTTAACTATAAAAATTTTTGTAGAAAATTTCGCCTGCCACCATCAACCACCATTCGTGCCATTAGGCTCGGCTCCAATTCTTCTTCAAGTTATGTTTTTCGTTTTATAGGAAAGATAAAAACTTTGACAGAATGGTGGTAACCACGATTCATTTATGTAAAAAGTGTCTTCTTGGTTGTAATTCCAGCAAAAAGATATCCCCTTTACATTTTTTGTTTTTAGTACAATTTGAATTCTTACGTACATTTATTGCTATTTTCCTAATTTTTCAAACAAAAGATTTGCATTTAGATACTCCATTAGTAAGAAATACCTTTTGATGTTTTCCTGATTCAACTTGCAATTGCTTTGTTTGCTGCTCTTTCTTCAATGTTACATAGTCAATTACAGTGATCGCCATTGTAACTTCCTTTCTCCATGTGTCCAAAATTAACATCAAACAAAAAAAAAATGTTAGACTCTAGAGTTGATAAACACTCATCAAATGAAGACCCAAACACTGAAAAATCATCCATAAACACCTTTAAAAATTTATCAACCATATCACAAAAGATAGACATCATGCATCGTTGAAATGTAGAAGGTGCATTACAAAAACCAAAAGACATTCTTCTAAAAGCAAAAGTACCAGCAAGGCATGTAAATGTAGTTTTCTCTTGATCCTTAGGGTAAATAGCCAATTGATTATAACCAGAATAGCCATCAACAAAGCAATATATAGTTACTTTGACCAGCTAACCTTTATAAGATCTGATCAATTAAAGGTAAAGGGAAATAATCTTTCCTAGTCACGGAATTCCTATAATCAATACAAACTCGCTAACCTGTGGTCTCCTGAGTAGGAACAAGCTCTCCTTCACTATTTTTCACAACTTTAATACTATAACTTTTAGGAACAACTTGCACAGGACGGAATCCACTGATTGTCAGAAATAGGGTATATGATACCAGCATGTAAAAGTTTCACGACCTTTTTCATGACTACTTCTTTCATATGTGGGTTTAACCTACGTTGCATTTATCTTGAAGGTTTAGCATTTTCTTCTAGAAAGATCCTATTCATACAAATACAAGGACTAATTCCCCTTAAATCTGCTACAGACCACCCTATAGATCTCTTATGATCTGCCAACACCTTAATTAGCGCTTCTTCCTGCTCATCATATAATTCAGATGAAATTATAACCGGTAAAGTCTCATTAGATCCTAGATATGCATACTTGAGAGAAGAAGGAAGAGGTTTTAACTCAAGTTTAGGTGGAGAAACTATAGATGATGGGGCTAAAGACTCGGATAGGGGAGGTAAAGGTTCATTTCTAAACACCCAAGAAGAAGTTTCTAAAACAGAATTTTGATCAAGAATGGAGCTCACGACCTTAGAAACATTTCCTATGTTATATGCCTCAATGTTTTTATGTGCAATACTAGTTTCTAAAGCATCTTTAGATTTGAGTGCAGGTAAAGCCTCCTCGACTAACTCGTCAATCAAATTTACAGAGAAACATTCAGATTGATTTTCAAATGTAGGTTGAGAAGAAGCTCTAAAACTATTGAGTTCAATTCTCATATTAAAACAGTAACCACCATCTCTCCGGAGCGACAGTTTATAGTAGCATCAGCAGTGGCTAAGAAAGGACGCCCAAGAATTAAAGAGAACATTCTTAGAAGGGTTACCTGACTCCATATCCAATACTACGAAGTCTACAGGGCAGAATCCTTTGTCAATTTTAAGTAAAACATCATCAATCCCACCTCTAAGAACTCTAACAGACTTATCAGCTAACTGCAAGGTACAATTAGAAGGTTGTAGCTCACCGAAGCCTAGTTGCTCATACACAGAATAAAGAATCAGATTAACACTTGAACCTAAATTTAAAAGTGCCTTTTCAATTTTATGATCACCAATATAACAAGAAATAGTAGGGACACCAAGATCTTTAAACTAATTAGGTGTGTTGTTAAACTGCAAAATAGAGCTTACTTGTTCACTTAGGATAACTTATTTAGAACAATGCGCCTTCGATTTTCTTTTAAAAGTGCACATATCTTTAAGGAATTTAGCATAGGCAGGAATTTGTTTTATTGCATCCAAGAGAGGAAGGTTGATTTTAACTTGTTTGAAAGTCTCTAAAATGTTTTCTTTTTGCTTACTCTTACCATAAGGTGAAGGTGCATCTAATGCTTGAGGATAAGGAACCCTAGGTTCATAAGGAATAGAATATGAAGAGTTAGACACGGTCGGGGAAAGGCAATTATCATTTCTTTTTTCAGTTTCATTTTCCTTAGTTTCCAACTCATCAAATTTATCATCCTTTTTATTTTCCTCTACTAAGTTATCTACATCTCTGTCATTTCTAAGGGTCATAACAGCCTTAACTTGTTCATAATTACGGTTCTTAGGATTTTCAACTGAATTACTTGGTAACTTGCCATCGTCTCTTTTACTCATCGTATTAGCTAGTTGACCTATTTGCATTTCAGGCTTAGCTATAGACTAAGTATGGGAATCAACTATATGCATCTTATTTTCCAAGGTTTGAATAGAAGAAGTAATAGTACCTAATGTAGAAGTTACAGTCCTCAATGAAGACATGTTTTTTTTCATAATCAAAATTAGCACCAGGTTGTGCAGCAGGTACAATAGGTGTGACATAACTTTGAGCTTGAAAACCATGAGGAATGTTACTCATACTAGGTTGATTTACTTGATTAGCTCGCTGCCCTTATTGTACCTCACTAGAATTTTGCATCCAAGAGAAGTTCAAATGATTTCTCCAACGCGAATTGAACGTATTTGAATATGGATTATTGTGTGGAAGGTAGCCTTGTCTTGAATTCACCTATCCATGTAATACTTTAGAATATATAGTAGGACAATTGTGAGACAAATTACTAGGATTTGCACTTATTGAACATACATCATAAGAAGTACTAGGGATCATATTCATGTTATTAATACCCATTAATTGATCAATCTTTTTAGTTAGAAACTCTACTTTGTTTGACAGATCAGAAGAATGAGAGATTTCATATATACCACCTTTACTTCCTAGTGATATAGAAATTCTCATACGGGAAGAATTGACATGTTGTAAGGAATTACCACTCAAATGCTCAAATAATTCCCATGCTTCATTACGAGTCTTTATGAAAAAGGTACCACCACAAGAAGCATCGATCATTTGTTGATTACGCTCATCTAAACCAGAATAACAACTTTGCACTTGTTGCCATTTAGGGACTTCATGGTGTGAACAACTACGTAAAGGATCCCTAAATCTCTCCCCACACTCATGGAATTGCTCACTAGGTAATTGAGAAAATGTTGTAATTTCGCGTCTAACTTAGTTAAATATGACTTCTTTGCTTCCTGACAAAAAAAAAAGACTTCTTTGCTTATCCCATACACAGGGAATAACATCAACCTTTTCCTCTACCTTCAATTACCGAATACAACCATCTTATAAAAGCAAAAAGAATTCAAATAACATCCTTAATAATAATACTAATATATGTTAACTAGAAAAATTAATATGGTCCAAGATTTGTACTAAATGCACCACAATGGCTTAAAATATTTATTTCAAAATTTTTAAAGTGTACTGAATTTAAAGATGTAGAATAGCCTAGGTGATTATAGCTCCTAGATAAGAAAGTTACCCACAACGTCAAGGAGAGCCTTCCTAATCCTATACAGAGCTTGTCACCCTAAAACATCTACACCCTTCATCTTTCCAAATAATAAGAAAAATAATAGCATTTTTTTGTAGCACTAGAAAGATGCATCTATACAAATCATCAAGAAAGCAATAAACTTAACAACAACAATTTATAATGCAAATACAAAAATCATATGCCCATCTTATGTCTACCCATCAATGTTAATTTTCAACTTTTATCATTTTGAGTCCTAATAAACTGATACTATTTTGTAACACCCCCAAATTACTCACTTTAAAATAAAGAATAGATAAATAATATTTGAGTAATTTAGGAGTATTACCGCCACGTGACTATCTCGCTTTCGGTAACTAACTACTAACTAACAAAATAACTTGCAACGGAAGACTTTAACCAAAATAATAATAACTCTTTATTACTAGAAATAAATATTGTCTCAAACTTAAAACAAACAAAATATAGTGAAGATCCCGTTCCTAGTATGCTCCCATGACATCTAAAGTTTACCTGCAAAACTACTTACCAAAAAAGTAAACAAGGCAAAGCCAAATAGGAAAAGGGAAAATACGCGTTAGTATAAAACTGAGTAAGAAATGTACCAGATAAGTAACACATTTGTTAATTCGTAACGATTTACATTTCGAAAACTCCATAACTAATAATTCAAGGATAACTTTTAAGAACAAATTCTTTCCAAATAACTTGGAATAAGAATAGTCTCGAAAACAATTCTTCTTCTTATCTCCCCTTCCTTTACCTAAGTGTCCACACCCCCAATCTAGTCATCCCATCACGGATCTATATCAAGGGGTAACAATAATTGCCAACAAGTGGACTTAGAAGTATAAACCCTTCTTGACGTTAATAATAATAATAATAATAATAATAATAATAATAATAATAATAATAATAATAATAATAATAATAATAATAATAATAATAATAATAATAATAATAATAATAATAATAATAATAATAATAATAATAATAATAATAATAATAATAATAATAATAATAATAATAATAATAATAATAATAATAATAATATGAGTTGTAAGTCATGAACAAATCTCCTTTTCTCATAAACAACTTTTTGAACATTCAAAGTTCATAAAAACCAATCAAAGCATTCCTTGTAATAAAAATTTCAATTTCCAAAAAGAATAACAAAACATTATATAATATTATTGATAAATTCATTCCCGCCAAAATAATTTAAAACTAGTGAAATTACTTAAAATACCCCTTGTGTAAAATATATATACTAAAATACTAAATAAGTTTGACGCTGGAGGTCGCACCTCGCTACCCCTGCCACTAGGCAAGGTCGGTTTAGTTGCCGGCTTAAGCAACTCGTAACTCTTTCATTTTTCTTTCAGTTTTCTTAGTATGTAAGGGCTATTTTCAGAACCCTAAAAAAAAGCTTAGCCACTTTTAGAAAGCCCCTTTAGTTCATTTTTAGCTCTAGTTTATCTAGCTTCATCTTCCACTTAGTTAACTATGTACTTCTCGTTGGTTTTTTGGCAAAGAACCATGGAACTTGTAGCTTAAACTCTCTCGGGAATGGTTGATTGAAGCTTTTGACGGTTTGTTGTAAGATTTACTCTTTCTCTTAATCTCTATTTTGATTATTTTCTAGATTTTGATATAAATACTTATGGTCATGACTTGGATTCGCTAGGAGTACTACTAGTTAATGTTAGTTATTGATTTATTGCTAGGTTTTGGATATAATCCGATGTTACATGCTTAACCATGTTGCAGCAAGCTAGGTTCTTTTTATTTATGCTGATCATTGTTGATGAAATCTAGTAAAGCTAAGCAAGTTGTTGAGTGTTTTGCGCTTGTTTAAACATCGACAATATTATCGGTTCTCTATTCTTGATGCCATTGTTGGTTTGAATCTCGGCGCTAATAGGAGAGGTTGATTGAGGGTTAGGGTTTTGTAAAACGCAGATCGTGTTTACTTAACTAAAATTAAGGGGAACGAAGGAGTTAGTCCTTAACAATAATTAAGCAAGAAATGAGTAGGTTTGTAGTAAGACGGTAAATAAATTCGTTGAAGTGGACATCAACCAAACCGTAGATTTATTACCATTGAATGTCGCTAATTAATTTCAATCTTGTTGGCTTGGCTTAGTTTTTGATTCCATTAAAACCCCTATTGCCTTGATTGTTTATCACGTAGAGAAATCTAGGAGATTGATTGCATTAAATACAAATACTTCCCCCATTTCCCTGTGGATACGAGCCCTACTTCCCGTCTACATTTAGTTGTGAAAGAAAGTAGGAGAAATTTATATTTGGTGACTGTCACGAAAAGATCCAGCCAACTAAAGATGACAGTTGAGCATACTACTTCGATAGAGCTTCAAACCAAAAAGGATGTGGCGTTGGGTGTACTCCTGACATCCCTAAGGGCGAACACACTCCTATATTTTTGAAGCTAGACTTTGATGTCAGCAATAACACTGTTGAGTATGAAGCTTGCATCATAGGGCTCCAGGCTACAGTATCCCTTGATATGCAAAAACTTAGAGTCTATGGGAAGTTATCCTTGATCATCAACCAAATTTCTAAGAGATGGAAAGTGAGAATTGAAAGCCTTTTGCTATACCAAACACATCTAGAAGACATCACTAAACAAATTCCTAAAATACAAGACACCTACCTTCCTCGAGAAGAAAAACCAATTCACCGATGATCTAGCTCGTTTGGTCTCCATGATAAAGATTCCTCGCAATATGCCCAAAATGCCCCTTATCATTGAGAGACGGCAAGAGCCTGCCTATGTTCATACCTTAGACATCGACACAGATCAGACTCCCTCGGAACCTTGGTTTCTTGACATCCTCAACTACCTAACCAAGAAAGAATACCCACCTACACTTCAAAAAGAGGGCAACATGCATTAGGCTCCTAGCCTCACGATATGTTGAATACAATGGGATATTATATAAAGGGATACATTTTATCTACATCAATAAACTAGATGCAACGAAGGTTATGGATCAGGTCCATAATGGGATTTGTGGTACGTACATGAATATACTCATGCTAGCTCAAAATATCATTAGATTAGGCTACTGTTGGACCACCATGGAGAAAGACTACTATCTTTATGCTAAGATATGTCAAAAGTGTCAACTATATGCGAATCTTCAACATGCCCCACTTTCGTAATTATATACTTTCCCTTCACATTTGTCATTCTCAACCTGGGGCATTGAGATCATTGACAAAATTACACCAACTGGTATTGGAGGACACGAATTCATCCTTGTAGCAATTGTTATTTCACCAAATGGGTAGAGGGCGCCACTTATGCAAAACTGACAACCAAACTTAAATGTAACCTCCTTCCTAGAGAAAACCATTATATGTCGTTATGGAGTTCCCAAGAACTCATTAGTGACCAAGGTACCCATTTCCAAGCTGAATATGAACAAGTACATGAAAAGTATGAGTAGACACATAATCGTGTCTCCCTATTTTGATACCCAATTATGAAACATATCATCGTCATAATTAGTCCGATCCAAGAAGAGCAATCCGACAAGCTAAGCCCAGAGTTGTTTAAAGAACCTAAAGTTTATTTATTTATTCAACGCTTAGTTTAAAAGCCCAATTAATTATTCATGATAATTAATTGTATTTTAAATCTCATTTTCAAAAGCCCAATTAATTATTCTTGATAATAACTTGTATTTTTAATGAAAAATTTCCAAATTAAATTCAATTTTTTTTTCTTTATCTAATTGATTTTCGAATTTAAATGATAATATATAATCAAAGATTAAAAGAATCTTTTAATTACGGATAATAAATAAAAACCCAGATATGCGGTTGCGTGACGCGCAACATTATGAGTCACATGCAACTAAATGCGTTAGCAATACATAAAGACAGTCAGCAAAACATAAACAAGCAACAGTCGATGTGTGAAGCGCATTGTGATGCGTGTTGCACATCATCGGTGAGTGCCGCGCAATGTAAAATTTATCTTGTTTTCCTAATTTTCCCTATGAACAGACCTCGTCCATTGGGTTTCAGAACGGATCTACACACGCTTTCTACGCTTCCACATTACGAAAATCTCTCTCCAATACTCCTTCAAATACTTCAAGCACATATTCAAAAGTTATGGCAATGCTCCTCCTGCAGATCATTATACATGATTAGATTGTAGATTACAAAAGTTATGGCATTGCTTAAAAATTAAGGGTAGTGATTGAGTAAAACACCTTTGGTAAAATTAAAAATTTTTATTAATTACTATATAAATTCTATGTGGAAAAGTAGGAACCCCTGGAAACTATTGTGTAAAAGAGAAGAGAAAAAAAGAAAGGGTATTTTTACTATAAAAGGATCACAATTAATTGAAGACAAACTACTACAAGATGATAATAACATGATTGTTTCAGAAACAAAACTAAAGTTTAGCTAATTTTAAGTAAACAGGTACATTCGTACCACATATTCAAGTTTTTAACCATGCACGTTGTATCGATCAATATTTAGTAGTATAACTGACCTTCTTACTAATTAATCAAAACCAAAAAATAAATTAAAAAATCAATAGAATCCAAAATGAAAGGAAATAAGGGTACTTGCAGATTGCACGTTGCGACCAAAGCACACAATCAGTGATGGCCTAGTGGGCGGTAACTAGTGGAGTACATTGGTGGTGCAAGATTGTAAGAGAGGGAGGGTGGGTGGGAGTGAAGGCAGCGCGAGCGAGAGCGGGAGCGGTGTCATGGTTGATGGTTGAGTGACAGTGGTGGTACGAATTGTGATTTATCTTAGCATTTGAGGGAAGTCGTAGGCAAAGCAAATACCTTTTCGGTCAACTTTTTTTAATAAAAAATGTGGGTCACGTGATCCATCATGGCATTAACTACATTCAACCACTAAACAAAAAGGTTATAAGTCAGTTCTAAAATATTATCAATACACTATTTTAAAATTTAAAATCACAAGCTAATATTCACATTATAACATTAGGAAAAACATCCCAAAATCTTAAATTTAAAACAAAAAAATTCCAGTGAAATTTGCACGAGTCTAAAACCTAGTTTATTTAATAAATGCGTTAGATTCAAACCTTAAAATACACTGAGCCAACATCTCTTTCTCTCGGACTTGATTGTTAACATCCCTAATATGAAAGCTTTAAAATAAGCAAAAATTGATGTTAGGAATCCCAATTATGATCATACATTTTTAAAAAGTCTCAACTACCGATTAACCTACACAGGTCCCAACTCTGGGAGGGCGTGACTGTAAATGGGCCTAATTGACTTATTGCCGATAGAGTAAGTAAAAAAAGCGTGTGAGCACACTCTTCTTCTCCATCTCTAATATCTCCTCTGTAACTCCTTTTCTTTTTTCTCCTATGTTAACCGTTGTTTGAGGATGATGCAATTGCCAACATTAAGAGTCGTCAAGTCCACTATTGAAAGCCAACGCGTTGTTCGCCGGAGCTTTGTCCTTTTTGTAGTTATTGCTAATTGTTGATGTGTGGGGTTTTGGCTCTCCTTTGTCGTTGTTGGGTCGTGCCCTATGGCCATTGTCCATATTTAGAGCTATGTCCACTGCAATGGACTGCCTCCGAGTTGGTGGTCCAACTTACTGCTTATGAGGCTGATGCTATTGTAAATATTTAATGTTATATCAAATATGCTAAATTTTTTCCTTTGTCCTGAATAATATTTTCATCCAATTAAGATATATGGGTTATTATACCATCAAAGCTCCCATCTTTCTAAAAGATTGAAATTCAAACATAATTCTAAACCTAAAATCATAATTGAAGTTCTCAATTTTGATACCTCAAATTCCAATTACTAAGTTAACCTCGTTTTGTATAAAGGTTTTGCTTGTAATTTGCACGAATTGGTTCATCTTCCATTAAAATCAAAAGTAACTATTAAAATCAATTCAAAAGCGTGAGCAAAGCCACTAAAGGAAGAATTAACCCCTTAATCTCTCTCTTTTAATGTTGATGGAACCCACCGAAGATTAAGATTTTAATCACCTAAAACTCCATTAATGTCTCAAAGGTTTCAGGAGCGAAAATAAGGAACCTTACCTGTTTCACTCTTCTTGGTTTCTTGGGTTGTAGCCCCTTTGCTCTCTCTCCTCTACCAATGATGTTTTTGCTCAACCGTACCTTCTGGTTGTCGTGCGCGGGTAGTGCCACCACTTGCTGGAACTTCAACGCAGCCAATGAAGGTCTGTAGCAATGGGGCGAATCAAAAGGAAGCAGGTAAAGAAGAACAATTAGTAGATGGTACTGTAGACACATAATCGTGTCTCCCCATTTAAGGGCCCAATTATGAAACATACTGTGGTCTTGATTGGTTCGACCCAAGGGCAAAGTAGTCCGAAATTTCAAAACTATTTTAAAAGTGTTAAAGTTGTATTTTAAAGCCCACTTAATTATTCATAATAATTAATTGTATTTTGAGCCCAACTCTTTGAAAAAGCCCAATTAATTGCTTAATAATAATTAATTGTCTTATTTAAATAAAATAAGTATTTTCAAATATATTTTCATAATTAACATCGGATTTTATCCCGTAAAATCAGATTTATGGAGTTAAAAGATAAAAGAAAATCGTTAAAATGCATTTTATAAAAAAAATGCGAAAACGTGTCAAAAGCAAGGCGGTGCGCCAACGTGCACCGCGCGCACCAGCGTACGCCTAGCGCACCATAGTGTGCCAAGCGCACAAGCCTGACACGTGGATATGTATGTCACACAGAGTCCTGCGCGACACGCAGGTTTTATTTCTTATCTTTTTTGGAAGACGCGTACCATGTGTACGCTGTCTATTGGTCATGTCGCGTTAGGTGCACTAATGTGCACCTGACACGTGTGATTGTGCGTCACATAGCCCCTTGCCCCTAGCGCAGTTGGCGCATGACGCGCAATTTCCTTTTCCCTATTAATAGTCTTCGATTTTCCGAATTAAAAAACGGATTTTCATACTTCAACACTTCGACTTTATAACTTCGATACTTCTTTAAACAATTGCAAAACCTCTCTACAAAACCCATACATTTCAAATCTACAAATACAAACACATTCAAATCTTGCATAGAAGTTCATATATTCAGGTTTCACGATTGCTCGTCCCGAAGGTTGTCAATCTCTCAAACCCCACGGTATAATCCTGAGGGTCCTTGAATAAATTCTTTATTTTTATGAAGTTACTAACTATTTCTTTCCTGATGTAGATCTTTAATATAAAAATCGCTCTTCTGTACATTCTAATCTCTTTCTCTCTTTTTATTTATTATTATATACATTGCCTGATTTTCCTGCTTGCCTTTTCATCACCACACATGTTATTATTGTTAATCAAGACCTAAAGAACTGTTCCAACTTTAATCAGATAATTTAGACAACCTGTTAGATTCCCTGTAATTTTGATTGCCTAATAACATATCATTAAAAATAGTCTTTTATGTGTTTCCTGAACCAACCTAGACTAAATTATTTTTAGGGTGCATGAAAATATTATTTGGTTATTCTATTGCATAAAAATTGACATAAATCGATATTTAGTAGAGGCCAGCAATGGGCGAATGTGCTTCATTATGACCGTGTTTGTACCCTTACCCCCGAACTCGATCTATGGTTCATTGACCATCTATGGAGTCAGGACGGGGAACTCTACATTGGATAAGTCCCTAATTTGTCCCTACGATTTTCCAATATCCAATTAGGTTTATGAGTGTTCCTTAAACACTTGTTGGTGACTTTAAAAATATTTTTCAAAAAACCTTAAGAATGGGGTAGTCAAATACGCGCTCACACCGCATAGGCAAAATAAAAACACGCCTACAATCTGGCAACTTCACTTGGGACGGTTTTAAAAAGTAACTTTTTTATATGAGTGGGTGAAACTCGAAAAATACGATTCATACTCTTTTTATGCCTTAGAATAACATACAGTTTTGCATATGCATGGAAATTGTTTAAGCCACCATAAAGACAATCTTACTTGCCTCATTAGCGCATGTTCTATGCATGAGGTCACCCCCGGGGGTTTGCGCTTTGTCCTTCTGAAAGCTTCCTGAGCGATAGTATTGGATATTAGTCATAAGCAAACCTACCAACCATGGCATTGTTCTCTTGTTCCAGACTTGAGAATTGTAGTGCGTCTTACACGTGGCCACCTCTTTAAGCAGAGGTACGAAGCGAGGGATCAATCTCTTAGTCACGGACCCTTTCAAAACTGACCATAGTTTCAAATATTAAACTGGACTTTAGGTTGGAACTTTTGCATCCATGTTACATGACATTTGCTTGTGATTGCAATTTTTCATGTTATTAACTACTTGTCGAATTGTCATTATTATGCGTCGTACCTAAAAATCGCGTCTAAATAACAAGAAAAAGATCGTCAATTGGGCAAAACCTCGCCTGAATCCCCGAAAAACTTGTTGGTGGAGTAGTGCTCCAAGCGCATTAAGTTGCGCCTGGCTCACCACCCCCGCGCCAGACGCACGATTGTGTGCCGCGCACAGCAATGCTGCGTGGCACACAGTCTGTGCATCGCATGCTTTTTGTCGATTTAGTCGTGTTGGTGGTCGATCATATGGTCGGTCCGTCTGCATTCGCATAAAAGCATGGTCATTCTAGGGGTTTCACCTAATTAAAAAATAATATTAGTCTTTTCATGCAAGGTCGAGTATGTCCTAAAAAAAAGTGCATCTAAAAAAGTGGTCATAGTAGAGTTAGAATTGTCATGCAAGTCTACCTTCCCCTGCTACCCAACTAATCTTCCCAATCAATTCTACCCAATCATATTCAACCAATTTCAAAAAACTTACATTTTTCAAAATCAATCCTACACCCATGTCTATTCTACCTTTTTCAAAAAGCATTTACTAATAATCATCATACAAGACATTTACACAAAATATTTTCAAAATCATCTATCATCTTTTCCTATCAAAAGATAAAAACAAGGGGTTCATTTCAAAAACGAATTTCGAAAATTCTAAGCCTAGTCCAAACACCTACATTCAATACAATCCAATCCATCTGCATTCATTTTTAGGCTCATATGCATTGAGTCCATTTTGCATTCATATTAGGCCCATTTGAGTCCATGTGTTCATATTAGGCCCACTAGCATTAGTGTCGACCTTAGGCCCATATAAGTCTAGTTCATGTCAAAATCTAGGCCCATTTGCATCTTTATGTGATATGTGAAGTGTAGTCCAAGTCTATTCCTAGTCCATTCCAATCTAAGTCTAATTCTAATCCAATTCAAAGCATAGGTCAATTTAGGCCCAATTCATTCCCTAGGTCTAGTTTGCATCTCTATGTAAACCCTAGTCAAGTCTTCGGACTATAAAAGTTAAGTCTTAGGACTATAAAAGTTCCCTAGGTCTAGTTTGCATTTCTATGTAAGTCTTCGAACTATAAAAGTTAAGTCTTAGAAATATAAAAGTTCCCTAGGTCTAGTTTGAATTTCTATGTAAACCCTAGTTAAGTGTTCGCACTATTAAAGTTCATTCCCTAGGTCTAGTTTGCATTTCTACATGAACCCTAATCAAGTCTCCTTACTATAAAAGTTCAACCCTAGGTCTAGTTAGCATCTCCACGTAAGCCCTAGTCAAGTCTTCGGACTATAAAAGATCAGTTCATACCCTTAGGCCTAACCTGCTTGCTCTCCTGTAAGTTCAAAGTCTAGTCCAGTCTGCTTGCATAGTCCAGTCCAGTCCATATCTGCATATGCATATAGTTAGGCTCATGTCTGCATCATAGTCAAGCCTATACTAGTCCAAAAATCCATAACCATTTTTAACCCTCCATTTCAAATGCATTTCTTAATTTCCATTTCCATTTCCACTTCCATTTCTCATCTCCCATCTCCTATTTCTCCATACCTCATTTCCATTTCTCATTTCAAAATTCATTTCTTAAAGTTTGCGAGGTCCATTCGGTTTCTGTTCAGGACAGATTGTGAGATTATAACTTGGGAATGTCCGACAGAGAGGATACAAGGTCAACCTAGTCCCAGACGTGTCAAACGAGTCCTCACCTTTCCAGATGAGTCTTTCAAAACTTCTGAATCATCTGAATCATCATCCGAGATGGGAGACACTTCTGAACAACTCAATGCAATCATTGCTCAGCTCCAACTGATGAACTCTCGTCTTGTGAGACAAGACAAAGAGATCAAGGCGCTGTGTAACACCCCGTTTTTGTGTACCTGTTTAGTAATTAGTTATATTATTTTAGTTTATAAAAAAAATATTTAAAATGTTCTTTTATTAAATATATTTTATTTCCCACTTATTAACCTTATCTTAGAAGAGTCAAAAGCTAATCCCTAAATTTCCTAGGTTAAGTTAGAACCCAAAACCTATCATATTAGTGTTATAGGAAGAAATAAAATTGGAAATAGAAAAGAAAGAAAGCAAAAGAAAGAAAACAACAAAAAAAAAGGGAAAAAAAAAAAGTTAGAAGAGGGGAGTAGAACTGCAGAAGAAACCCACGAACCTTTTTATTTTCCCTCTATACTCCATCTTCCTTTCTTTCTTTTTCTCCAACCTTCAACTCCATTAAAACTACTAATTTCTCTATCAACCATCATCACTTCAATTTTGTTCATCTTTATTCAATATTTTCTCAGTTTTTGTGGGTATTTCGAAGAGAGAGAATTGGGTTTTATACTTGCGGTTTTTGGGTCATAAATCGGATTGAAGTGGAGATATTTGGGTTCTCTTATAGTGTAATTTTGCTCTCATTACTTCCCCTAATCAAGTAAGATTCCTTGTCATGTTTTAATTTCAGTTTTGGCTTAATTACGAATTGGAGTTTTGTTAGTTTAGGGTTCTTGAGTTAAATTGAATTGGGGGTTTTTGATTATGAGTGTTGGGTGTAGCTTGATTGAAAGGAATTTTTCTTATTAATAATAAGTTTATCAACAAGAACTGTAAC
Source organism: Beta lomatogona (assembly GCA_947646795.1). Lineage (NCBI taxonomy): Eukaryota > Viridiplantae > Streptophyta > Magnoliopsida > Caryophyllales > Amaranthaceae > Beta > Beta lomatogona. The sequence continues at coordinate 453,335 of CANSNZ010001043.1, forward strand.
TCGTAGGAATTACAGGTCAGATTCGTAATTTGTGTTTTTCGTCAGTTTATGGGCGTTTTTAGCCAAAATACTATTTCAGAAAAGTTGTTCGTATCGAAATTTCACCCAAGATAGGCTCAAGAAACGTTTCATTTGGACTTCATAGGAGAAAGTTATCTCTATTTTAAGTTTCTGTTGAAATTAAATATAATGCATGTTATATTCATGTAGTTAGTAGTATTTACGGTTTGACTTTTGTTGACCAGTTTGACTTCTGTTGACTTTGGTGTATTCTTTTTGGATTAAATTTAAAGTGAGTTGTTTTTAAAGGTAGTCAAGGCTCATTAACTAGGTTATGTCGTTTATGTGTAAACTATGTAAAGTATAGTCAAGTGATTTATACCATATTATATTATATTGTAGATCGCGGGTTCGTAGAAGAACCCTTTTGACTTGTAATTGAGATTGGTTGACAGTGGTTTGCTAATAAGGTAAGATTTCATACTAAGCTTGTACTGATTATTTCAGAAAGTATTTCATATTGATTTGTTATTTATATTGAGTTTGGAATCATTTTTACGATGCTATTATGGAGCTTTTAATTGTTTTGACGATATTTATATCAAAATAGTTTATAAGATTATTTAAGAGAATTATATTAGAAGGAGGAAGTTCCTCGTGAGACAATGTTGTGATTATTAAAAGGAGGAAGTTCCTCGTGAGACAAGTTTGAGATTATTAAAAGGAGGAAGTTCCTCATTGTTACTAAGTTTTAATTAAATTGTGGGGTTGCCGGTAAGCGGTATTCCTCGAGTATGGAAGTATGTTGAGTTAACAGTGTCTCAACAATTTATTTTAGTAGTTGGGAGTATATTGATCAATACTCTTGCCATTCGTCTTCCTTCTTGATGCGTTATCAAGTTAGGGGTATGCATACTATGGACTTTGGTGTTTACCTTGTCTAATGAGCCTAGCTAGCTCATTGGATTTTTATTACTTCCTACTCACAGATTTACAGAATGGTTTAGAAAGAAAGTAAAGTGGATTTGAATTATTGAAGGTTGTCTATTATATTCAAGTTGAATGTTGTACAAGTGAAATGATTTTTGTGGAATACTATGTATGTATTCCACCTGCACATTGGATAGCTCAAAGTTGTTATTGGTATGAAATCTTGCTCAGCCTTTTGGCTGATATTACATGTCTTCAATGTGCAGGGCTTGATGGTGACTAGCTTATATTGGGTTGAGAACGTTGACTTCACCTAGATGTAGATTTATTAAAGTTATGACTTCCGTTGCAATAGTTTAGAATTATAGTTTGTTATAGGAGTGTATAAATTAATTACATTTTCTTTTAGTTGTAATAGTTAATAATTAATTTATGTATTAGTAGTAGTACCTTTCGCCTTACTATTATTAAATGTTTAATAACTGCGGCATAATAGCTTCTGAATTGTCTATGCTTTGTACTCTAATATGTTTTCTAAAGAAAGTGGAAATTCAGGGTTGTTACACGCTGAGAGAAAAGCTGATAACTGAGGAAGAAGAGCATGATGACACTCCACCACCACCGCCTCCTATCAAGTCCGAGACAGATTTGAGGTTTGAAAAACTCGAGCAATTGATCCACTCAATTCCTGCACTCGTGAGTCAGGTTCATGTCCATGACATCATTGATCCTAAACTAAGGGAAAAGCTTGCTAAAAAGGTAGCATTGGGTGACCTCCTAAAATTCAAGGGGTCGAAGACCCAGATGATCATTTGAGAGCTTTCTCCATTTTTATGGCTTTCAAAGGCATGAGCAAGGACCTGTTTGCTTATGTCTTTCCCTTGACCTTGGATGCACATCCATCCAAGTGGTTCAGATCCTTGAATAAGACCAAGCTGAATAACTGGGATTACATCAAAGAAGAGTTCCACAAATAGTACGTATACAACACTCAGCTTCCTATTGGTCTTCGTGAGTTGGAATTAACTAAACAAAATTCCAACGAAGATTTTATCACCTTCCTTAACCGATGGAGGGGAAAGGCCGTTGACTAACAGGGCATCTGAAGTGGACCAAGTTCGAATGGTGATCCATAATCTACAATCTAAATACGGAGAACATATTAAATTCCAACCTATAGAGTCTTTCACGAAGCTATACAAAGTTGGTCTACTAATTGAGGAAGACGTGTAAGCCAATAAGAACAAGGGTTACAATAATAACAACTCTTTCAAGAAGAATAACAACAACCCTTCTAGCTCCAAAAGCAACGACATTAATGCCCTAACTACTAAAAAGAGGGGTTATCAAAAGCCTCAAAGAACATTCACTCCTTCAGGCATGTCTCTAGAAGAAGCCTTCACTAGACTTCATGTAAAAGGAGCATTCCAGCCTCTCGTCCCTACTCCAGACCCTGCTCCTGAGAATAGATCCAGGAAATGGAATCCTAATGCCTACTGCAAATACCACCAAGGAAGTGGGCATGCGAAATCACACTGCTGGACTTTGAAGCACGCCCTACAGGAAATGGTTGAAGATGGTAGACTACCAGTTCCGCCTACAGCAAAACTCAGCAACAACAGCAACCCCTTAGGCAGTGCTTAAATAATGTCAGGGCATAGTCATTTTACGCTAGTTTTCTAGGTTGAGTCGGAGAGTCCCTCCCCTAGCTGCTTCTCATTTCCTTTCATGTCGAGTTTATGTCCTTTAGGACTTTAATATTTATAAGTCTTGTTCCATTTTATTTCTAATCAATAAATTAATCGCATTTTCTTTTCATTTTCATTGGCATTCCATCATTTTTTATGCCTCTAACTCAACGATGAAACTTAAATCACCTAATAATCTTGACTAATTAAAGAAAAAATCTGAAAAAAAAAGAGAAAAATGAAAAAAGGAAATACTTTAGATCAGGAGTTCTTCCCATCTCCCTTCCATTACCTTTCATAAGCCATCCATGCAATAAAAAAATCCCTTAAAACCATCATCCTTCATAATCCTTATAACCTTTCAAAATCAAAGCTCCATAAAATAACCTTCAAGCCTTCTAATACCCAGAACCACAAAAAACTTGTGTGCAAGCCTCGTTACAAAAAAGTAAATAAATTCACCACCAAAAAAAATAAAATAAAAAAGTGAATAAATTTAAAGTGCAAAAAAAAAAGCAAAAGCGAAAAGAAAACGCACAAGACAAAAAGAAAAAAATGCGAAAAAGAAAAAGCCAATGGCAAAGAAATAAGAAGTCAAGCTAGGGAGGGCTTACACATAAGTTCTATCCCTCATTCAAATTCTTTCAATCCATCAAAACCTTGATTCATATAATCCGAATCCATGATCCTACCATAGCACAGCCAATTAATACTTCATCAAAACCTAAAACATCAACCTTTCAACCTTCCATATTCAACCCTAAATTCTTTTTCAAGGTATGTCCAAGTTCGCTAGGTTGAAAACCCGAAAGGGCAGCCTAAGCAAAAGTTAGGGCAAAAAAAAATTCAGATTCAGAACTACGAATGGTCTAGTTCCGCAAGGATACGAAGGAATCCTCATATCGAGGTCCGACCGCTTCAATAAATAAAATTAATCAAGGTCTAATGATTTGACTTTCTAGAATTCTGGAGCATACTCTTTCTAAATCACGACATAGACTCGAGTCTGAAACTAGCCTCGTCAAAGCCTTTTCCCACCTACATATATATAAGTCATAAATTTAAACTTTTTATTTTTCAATATGAACTCTCTTTGTCCCTGAAGGACTCTCCGACAATTCCAATGATTTATGGCGATATCTGACTTTGCCTGTGTCAACTTCTCAAAGAAGAATCCCCAACAAAGAACTTTGAACGATTCAAGACATATCAACTACATTTAAGCCTTATTTTAAGAAAAGCTTACCCAAAGTGGGGCTTCCTATATGTGGTGGTTCCTCCAAATCAAACTCCTAAAAAGCTGTAGTCTGCGGACCTCGTTTATGGACCCCGATTATTTACTAAAAGTCGTTTACGAAAATATTTCTAATCATTCAATCTAATTCTAATCGTTCCATCTATATCTATCAAGATCTCGTGGCCTTGCAATACCCTGACCTTGCATAACCCTGACCTTGCATGACGTGTCATCTTCCTTAGCTTTGCATAATGATCGAAATCAGTTGCAAATCAAGAGGTATTACTAACTACTAATCTTAATACCAACAAAGGAGAAATTCATGGCCTACAGATTAGTACTAATGTGATCATGCTAAGCAACGAAGGAAGATAAGCTAAGTAAGCTAGCAGCTGCCCATGGGTGTTGGGGAGGTGTGTGCTTAAGGTGCTTATTATCAATTAGTGTTAATTAAGTCTTAAACATGCTTTACACTCACTAATTGTACTAATTAGCTAATTAGTTCTCAAATCAGTTTTTGCAACTTTCGGTTTTGTTAAATCGGTGTTATTTTGTTTAGCTTAGGATGTAATGGGACGTGTAATATGTATTGTACTAAGCTCTTAGCTGACTCATAGAGGTGCTTAGGCAACTTGCAACCTATTAATGAGCTCCTTGCTTAGGTTGAGTAATTGCAGCCTACTACTGAACTCCTTGAGACGCCAAATGAGGAGTAATTGCAGCCTATTAATGAGCACTTTGCTTAGGTGGAGTTATCCTCATGTGAAGGAAGGTTCATAGTAGTTTCCTTCTCTTGAAGCACGTTCCAAGAAGCGGTGCAGCAAGCTAGTACTAGATGTACTAATATCAGCTTGTTTAGAAGATATTTTGTAATTTCTTTGCTTTGTTTATTTCCTTAGTGTACTAGAATTAGTTGTTGTTGTTTTAAGTCTTTTCACTCTTGTAATAACCGTCGAGTATCAATGAGGACCAGATTTTGGTTGTTGAAAAACATTGTTAATAACCGTCGAGTTTAAAGATGAAAAACCGGGCGTTTTTATTCTACTTTGCACGAATTTCTTGGGAGGTAAAACTATAAGAGTTCAACCCAATTAATAAGATTTGAGAGTGATTTACTTATTTTGTTAATTAAAACCCTTTTAGTTTAAGGTTGAGAGTGATTCACTTCCTTAACTAAAAAAATGAATTACTTGCTTTAAGAGTGATTCTTTTAGCTTGTGTTCAAATCTATCCTAAACACTATTCTTCATTGAGTTGTGTTTGTTTCAAGTGGTATCAAGAGCTCAGTTCTGAAATGGGAGTTGAAATGAGTGAGAATGCAAGAAGGGATGCCATGTTAGAGGCGTTAGCTAGACAAAACGAGTCATTACAAGCAATGATGACTGAATTAACCTTAGAAATGTTTAAAGAAATCCAACGAAGAAGAGAGGAGTTCTAAGGCTGATGATAGGGGATTAAAAATTGAAGTTCCTGAATTTGATGGAACTAGTGATCCGGAAGTGTACCTTGAATGGGAACGTTCCTTAGAGCGTTTCTTTGAATATAAAGATACTCCAGATGAGAAGAAGTACAAGGTAGCTGTTTTGAAGTTACCCAAATATGCATCCATTTGGTTAGAAGACGTGAAGAGACAAAGGGTGAAGGAGAACAAATCAAAGATTGCTACATGGGAGAGATTAAAGAAGCAATTGAGGAAGCGTTTTGTTCCAACTAACTACAAGCAAAATCAGTATGTTAGATGGTCCACACTCAAGCAAGGCGCCATGTCCAAGTACATCAAGGAGTTCGAGAAGCTTTCCATTGTTTGGGAAATAGAAGAAATGAAGGAGCAAAAGCTAGGCCGGTTCTTAGGAGGCCTAATTGAAGATGTACGAGAGAAAGTGGAGGTGTATCCATGCCTTACTTTCGATGAAGCTTGCAAGATGGCTCTTAAAATTGATAGCCAAAAGAAGAAATCAGTTACAAGTAAGTCTTATTCAAAGCCATTTAGTACTTTTAAAACCAATCCTAGTACTAGTAACTTTCAAAAGAACAAAAAACTAGATTTCACAAAGAAAGATAAGGAGAAAGTTGTAGATGATAAAACCTTAAAAGTGAAATGTTTTAAGTGTCAAGGTTATGGTCATTACCAATCTGCTTGTCCTACTAAAAGATTCATGATTATAAGAGATGTAGAGGAGATTGAAGAGTTGGAAAAAGAATCACTTTTAGAGATGGAACATGATAAAAGTGAAAGTGAGGATGAGGACGTGTGTAATCCAGAAATGGAGGGTGAAGCTTTGGTTCTTAGGAGGTCCTTATATTCAAGCGTTGTGGCTGAAAATGAGGAACAAAGAGAAAACATTTTTCATTCGAAATGCTTAGTGAATAAGAAGTTATACACGTTAATCATAGATGGTGGTAGTTGTACTAATGTAACTTCAACTGAACTTGTAGAGAAGTTAGCGTTACCTACTACTAAACATCTACATCCACTGAAATGGTTAAATGATGATAATGATGACTGCTTGTCACGTTCTACTTGGTAGACCATGGCAATTTGATCGGAAATTTATTCATGATGGTTCTACTAATGTGTATAAGGTGAATAAGAATGGCAAAATCAAAACCTTACTACCATTACCCCCTTCAAAAATCCGAAACACAAAGCCTAAACCAAAAGAGAACCTAGTGTGTGGTAGCGTGCTTTTGGGGAGAAAAAGATTCGAGAGGGAGTTAGAGGCTAATCATGTTGTGTATATTTTGGTTGCTAAGGAGGTGAATGTGGTAGTGGAGGTCGATGATCCGAATCTGAGGGAGTTGTTAGAGGAGTTTAGGGATGTATTTCCAAACGAACTACCACCTGGCCTACCCCCTAAACGTGGAATTGAGCATCAAATTGATCTTGTACCCGAAGCACCAATTCCAAATAAAGCCTTCCTATAGATGTAATCCTAAATAAAGTGAGGAATTACAAAGCCAAATCAGTGAGTTCATGAAGAAAGGCTACGTGAGAGAGAGTAAGAGTCCGTGTGTTGTTCCGGCTTTACTTGTGCCAAAAAAAGACGGAACTTGGAGGATTGTATTGATAGCCATGCTGTGAATAACATAACCATAACATACAGATTTCCTGTCCCTAGATTAGATGACATGCTAGATGAGTTGAGTGTATCCAAGGTGTTTTCAAAAGTTGATTTGAGAAGTGGATATCACCAAATATGCATGAGAGAGGGAGATGAATGGAAAACGGCTTTCAAAACGAAGTATGGGTTGTACGCATGGCTGGTTATGCCGTTTGGTCTCACAAATGCCCCTAGTACGTTCATGAGATTGATGAATGAAGTACTTAGGCCATTTTTGGGAAAGTTCATGGTTGTCTATTTGGATGATATTATTGTTTACAGTTCTAACAAGGAAGATCATTTTAAATCACTTGCAATAATTGTTCGAAGTTCTATAAGAGAGCAAAAACTCTACGGCAAGCTTGAGAAGTGCACGTTTATGCAAAGAGAGAGATTGGCTTTCTTGGCTTCATCATTTTAGATGAAGGTGGGAAGGTGGATCCATCCAAAGTGGAGGAGATTTCCTCTTGGCCGGTTCCAAAAACTATCACCGAGGTGATATCTTTTCATGGTTTAGCTTCATTTTATAGGAGGTTTATAAATAATTCCAGTACTTTATTAGCTCCTAAAACTGAATGCACTAAACATGTAAATTTTGAATGGGGTGAAGCAGCTCAAAAGGCGTTTGAACTTGTAAAAGAGAAAATGTGTAACACGCCTATTCTAGCTTTACCTGATGTTACTAAACCGTTTGAAGTTAAATGTGACGCAAGTGGAACATGTATTGGGGTTGTCTTGATTCAATGTGGCAAGCCTATTGCTTATTTTAGCGAGAAGCTTAATAACGCCAAATTGAATTATTCTACCTATGATAAAGAGTTTTACGCTATGGTTAGAGCTCTTAATCATTAGAGTCACTATGTGCGACTACAAGCTTTTGTTCTTCATTCTGATCATGAATCGTTGAAATATATTCATGGACAGCATAAGCTTAGTGCTCGTCATGCTAAATGGGTAGAATTCTTACAATCTTTCCATTTTGTTGCTAAGTACAAAGCTGGAAAAGCTAACATTGTAGCAGACGCATTATCTCGGAGACATCTATTGCTTAATATGGTGGATTCCAAGGTACTTGGGTTCGAATTGATCAAAGAATTATATGTTCGTGATGATGAGATGCGTGACATGTTCGTGGCTACTAAAAATGGTCCAAAAGACCATTATCATCAAATGGAGGGGTTCTTATTCAAAAGGAACAAACTTTGTGTTCTAAAGTGTCCCGTTCGTGATTTGCTGATTCGAGAAGCTCATGGAGGTGGTTTGACTGGCCATTTTGGCGTTAGCAAAACCATGGAGCTATTGCAAGAACATTTTTCATGGCCTAACATGATCAAAGAATTGCACACTATTTTAACCCATTGCGGTGTTTGTCAAAGGGCAAAAGGCACGTTCCATAAGAGGTTGTACACTCCTTTAACAGTACCGGAGAGACCATGGGAAGATGTTAGCATGGATTTCGTTGTAGCACTTCCTAGAACGTAAAGAGGGAAAGATTCAATCATGGTGGTGGTGGACCGTCTTTCAAAAATGGCACACTTCGTGCCTTTCCATAAGACAGAAGATGCTATTAACGTTTCTTGTTTATATATCATGGAAATTGTACGTTTACATGGAGTACCAAGAAATATTGTCTCGGATCGAGGTAGTAAGTTTTTGAGTCACTTTTGGAGATCCCTGTGGAGAATGATGGGTACTAAGTTGCTGTTTAGTACTTCACATCACCCTCAAACTCATGGTCAAACTGAAGTGACTAATCGAACTCTAGGCACCTTATTAAGGGGCTTAGTGAGCAAAATAGGAAAAGATTGGGACGTCAAGCTATGCCATGCGGAGTTTGCATACAATAGAACTCCAACTTTTGCAACGAAACATTCACCATTCAAAGTAGTATATGGGATAAATCCTTATGTACCTATTGATCTTATTTCATTGCCTAAAGATTCTTATGTCCATGGAGATGCTAGGCAGCAAGCTGAAGGTTCACAAAGAAATACGCACCAACATAGAGAAAGCGAACGAGATGTACAAGAAGAAAGCCAACAAAAGTCGAAAACCAAGGGTGTTTGCTCCTGGAGATTTGGTGTGGATTCACCTAAGGAAGGAGAGATTTCCAAGCAAAAGGAAGCATAAACTCATGCCTCGAGCTGAAGGGCCTTTCAAGGTTCTTGAACGTTATGGAGACAATGCTTACAGGATAGACCTTCACGGAGAATATGGCGTGGTAGCAACGTTGAACGTAGGTGACTTATCCCCATACTTGGAAGATGAAGATGTGCAAGAATTGAGGACAATTCCTTTTGAAGAAGGGGAGGATGATGCGAAATCAGTTCCAAATCAAGAGGCATTACTAAGTACTAATCTTAATAACAACAAAGGAGAAATTCATGGCCTAAAGATTAGTACTAATGTGATCATGCTAAGCAACGAAGGAAGAGAAGCTAAGTAAGCTAGCAGCTGCCCAAGGGTGTTGGGGAGCTGTGTGCTTAAGGTTCTTATTATCAATTAGTGTTAATTAAGTCTTAAACATGCTTTACATTCACTAATTGTACTAATTAGCTACTTAGCTCTCAAATCAGTTTTTACAACTTTCGTTTTTGTTAAACCGGTGTTATTTTGTTCAGCTTAGGATGTAATGGGACTTGTAATATGTGTTGTACTAAGCTCTTAGCTGACTCATAGAGGTGCTTAGGCAACTTGCAGCCTTTTAATGAGCTCCTTGCTTAGGTGGAGTAATTGCAGCCTACTACTGAACTCCTTGAGACGCCAGATGAGGAGTAATTGCAGCCTATTAATGAGCTCTTTACTTAGGTGGAGTTATCCTCATGTCAAGGAAGTTTCTCAGTAGTTTCCTTCTCTTGAAGCACGTTCCAAGAAGTGGTGCAGCAAGCTAGTACTAGATGTACTAATTTCAGCTAGTTTAGAAGATACTTTGTAATTTCTTTGCTTTGTTTATTTCCTTAGAGTACTAGACTTAGTTGCTGCAGTTTTAAGTCTTTTCACTCTTGTACTATATTATATAAGCTTGAGTATCAATGAGGACCAGATTTTGGTTGTTGGAAAACATTGTTATAAACCATCGAGTTTAAAGATTAAAAACCGGGCGTTTTTATTCTACTTTGCACAAATTTCTAGGGAGGTAAAACTACGAAATCGAGTTCAACCCAATTAACAAGATTTGAGAGTGATTCACTTATTTTGTGAATTAAAACCCTTTTAGTTTAAGGCTGAGAGTGATTCACTTCCTTAACTAAAAAAACGAATTACTTACTTTAAGAATGATTTTTTTAGCTTGTGTTCAAATCTATCTAAACACTATTCTTCATTGAGTTGTGTTTGTTTCACATAACCTTAATCCTTGCATAGTGTCTCATGCATCCTTAGAGAGTCTAAGTTTGCATTATTTGCATCATTATGTGCTTTATGTGAGTTGTTTGTACCTATCTGCTAACATGTTTCTCTGCAGGTAATCAAATTGCTTGTAGTTATTGTCTTGCATACTAACTTTGTTTTGCAGAGACCGGCGTATATAGATCAGTTCTAAATTGCATAGCGTTTAGAATCGTTCTATGTCCGAACACCCTGTACTTTGACTTTCGGTTTCCTGAACCTTAGTCAAAGTAGGGGCTTATGTAGACACATAATCGTTTCTCCCCATTTAAGGGCCCAATGATGAAACATACCGCGGTCTTAATTGGTCTTACCCAAGGGCAGAGCAGTCTGAAGAGCCAAAACTATTTTAAAGTGTTAAATCGTATTTTGAAGCCCGCTTAATTATTCATGCTAATTAATTGTATTTTGAGCCCAAGTCTTTGAAAAAGCCCAATTAATTGTTTTAAAAAATAAAATAAGTATTTTCAAAGATATTTTTATAATTAAAATCGAATTTTATCCCGTAAAATCAGATTTCCGAAGTTTAAAGGTAAAAGAAAATCGTTTAAACGCAAAAAGCTGTCAAAAAGTGTCAAAAGCAAGGCGGTGTGCTTAACGCACCGTAGTGCGCCAAGCGCACAAGCCTGACACGTGGATCTGTGTGTCACACAGAGTCTTGCGCCTAGCGCACACTCTGTGCGACACACAAGTGTTATTTCTTATCTTTTTTAAAGACGCGTACCACGTGTACGTTGTCTATTGGTCATGCCGCGTCAGGTGCACTAATGTGCGCCTGACACGTATGATTGTGCGTCACACAACCCCTTGCGTCTGGCGCATGATGCGCAATTTCCTTTTCCCTATAAATACTCTTCGATTTTCCGAATTGAAAAACGGATTTTCATACTTCAGCACTTCAACTTTATAACTTCGACACTTACGAAAAAAATTACAAAACCTCTCTAGAAAACCCATACTTTTCAAATCTACAAATACAAACACTACATTTAAATCTTTCATACAAGTTCATATTTTCAGGCTTCACGATTGCTCGTCCCGAAGGTTGTCAATCTCTCAGACCTAAGCCACGGTATAATCTTGAGGCTCCTTTATTTTTATATTGAAGTTACTAACTATTTCTTTCCTGATGTAGATCTTTAATATAAAAATTGCTCTTATGTACATTCTAATCTCTTTCTCTCTTTTTATTTATTATTATATACATTGCCTGATTGTTATACTCGCCTTTTCATCACCACACATGTTATTATTGTTAATCAAGACCTAAAGAACTGTTCTAATATTAATCAGATAATTTGGACAACATGTTAGGTTCCCTTTAATTTTTATTGCCTAATAACATGTCATTAGAAATAGTCTTTTATGTGTTTCCTGAACCAACCTAGACTAAATTATTTTTAGGGTGCATGAAAATATTATTTGGTTATTCTATTGCATAAAAATTGACATGAATCGATATTTAGTAGAGGCCTGCAATGGGGGAATGTGGTTCATTATGACCGTGTTCGTACCCTCAGCCCCGAACTCGATCTATGGTTCATTGACCATCTATGGAGTCAGGATGGGGAAATCTACATTGGATAAGTCCTTAATTTGTCCTTACAATTTCCTAATATCCAATTAGGTTTATGAGTCTTCCTTTAAAGACTTGTTGGCAACTTCAAAATATTTTTCAATAAAACCTTAACAATGGGGTAGTCAAATACGCGCTCACACCGCGTAGGTGAAATAAAAACACGCCTACAGGTACGTATATATAGGTCTACCATGAGGATGGCGTGAACTAGCCAAAATACAGTTTAATAAAGCATAAAACTAGATTCATTAAATGAATTGTTTACCAAAAGAATATACGCTGATTTCCAATGAACACCGAAACCTCTTTTTTAAACTCATTAATCTCATTTTCCCACACAAATTCCCAAGACTTTCTCTTTTCTTCCCATACCCTCCAAATTAAATTCTCTCTAACTTCTCTTTAATTAAACTCTCTCATCAATCTCTTAAAATTATTCACCTTCTTGCATAATTCTAATACACGAAAATGAAAACTATGAGTTGCAGAATGAAGTCGAGAACATAAAGAATAAGATTTATTCATTTGATAAGAAAAGTAAAAAAAAATTACATTCTGAAATTTCATTTCTTATATTCCCCCTCTTTTTCTGGTGGACATTTTAAAATGGATTTATGATGGTGATGGTGGTTTGGGAAAAAAATGAAACACCCTTAATTGATGTCCTAATGAATAATGAAAGGGATGGTCCTGTGAACGAAGGGGAGGGTGAATGAATTGTAAGATCATATTTGTTGGCTACAAAGAATAATAACGACAACATATATGTTCATTATAATGAACATATAAGTGTAGACACATAATCGTATCTCCCCATTTAGCACCCTATGATGACCAATATCCTGCTCCAATTGGTCCGGATCGAGGAAAGAATAAAGAACGAGCCTAAAATAAAATGTTTTAAGCCCAAATCCATTTTCTAACTCATGTTATTAACCCATTTCCGAAATCCTTTTCTATAACTAGTTTTACTAAGCCCACTTGCTAAAACGTTTTTAATAACCTTTTAAAGGCCCATGTTTCGAAAACCTTTCAAAAAATTATTTTTATGAAAGCCCAGTTTTATAAAATCCCTTTTTTTAGCCCAATTTAATTAATAGAATTAATTAATTACATTGATTAGTTTTATTAATAAAAATATCTTTTTATAAAAATAATCTTTTTCCAAAGTGTTTTTAAATATCTTTTGTCTAACTAATTTCTAAAAACTTTTTCAATAAAAAATAATCTTTTCCTAAAGTGTTTTTAAATATCTTTTATCTAACTCTTTTCTAAAATCGTTTTTTAATAAAAATCTTTTAAATACCTATCTTTCGAAAACCTATTGCAACCCAACCACCCGAAACCTATATATATAACCCTCAAATTCCACGGCAACAAATAAACTGATGACTAATCTCCCCGGCACAACAAATCAGACGGCACTCATCGAACAAATCTAATTCTCTCAACCCTCAATCCTCACGGCTAACAACTCACAAAAATCACACAGCTAGCCAACCTGATAATCACCCAACTCTCTCGCCCACCAATACACACGGCACCACCTCTTACTTTCCATCACCAGCACTGTAATCCTCTCGCTTAATAATCACTCACCATTAATCATTAATTAACAGCATCTCATCACAAATCACCAACAACAAAACTCACGCATACCACATCCGTACATCGAAGTCAACCCTTGATACAATTCATCATCACCATTCATCTACAACATCTCACCATACTGCCATCACCTATACACTACTACATCTACACTTAACACTCGGTGCTACACACTAATCTAAACGCACACAACACCAATTTTTTTTTAAAGATTCGTTCGACATTCAATTTTCCAAGATCCGTACAAATCCACGACCCCGGACGGTGGTATAATTTCTGAGGGTCAACTAAATCAACTAACTTTATTTGCTTTATTTCTTTATTTTTATTATTTTCTTGAAGTTACTAACATTCTATTCCTGATGTAGGTTATTAATATATTCCTGCGCTGTAAGTATTGTATGCATTATACTAACTCCCTGCAATATTTTAATTCCATATTTTTATTTCTTTTTATGAACATATTATTTTTCATGCCTGATTGCAATATTTATCACTTTGTATTTGTTGTTAATCAAGACTTAAAAAAATGTTCTAACTAATTATGATAACATGGACAACCTGATAGGAACCTTGTAATTTGATTGTTTAATAACTGATCACTAAGTAATTAGTCTTTTTGTGTGTTTCCTGAACCCATCTAGATTAATTATTTTTTAGGGTGCTTCAAAACGTTATCTGATTATTCTTTGGCATAAAAACTATTGTGAATCGTTATTTAGTAGAGGCCAGCAATGGGCAATATAGTTCCTGACTGTATTGTACCCTTACTCCCGAACTCACTTTTTGGTTCATAACCATCTATGAAGTCATGACGGGGAAATCTACATTGGATAAAGTCCCTAAGATGTCCCTTCCGTTTCAATATTCAATTAGGTTTATGATTCTTCCTTTAAAGAATTGTTGCAGACTTCAAAAACATATTTCAAATAAAACCTTAACAATGGGGTAGTCAAATAAACGCGCTCACACTGCGTGTAGGCATTAAAGGACTTGAAAAATCCACGCCTACAATTTGGCGACTCCACTGGGGAGAATTTTTAAAAAAAAATATTTTTTTTTAAATGAGTGGGTGAAACTTGAAAAATACGATTCATTCTTATTTTATGTCTTAGAATAATATATTATTTTTGCATGTGCATGGCTATTGTTCAGCCACCATAAGGACAATCTACCTTGCCTCATTAGCACATGTTCTATGTGTGAGGTCACCCCAGGGGGTTTGCGCTTTGTCCTTCCAAAAAGCTTCCTGAGCGATAGTGTTTGATCTTAGTCATAATCAAACCTACCCAACCATGGCATTGTTATCTTGTTCCTGACTTGAGATTGGAGTGCGTCTTACACGTGACCACCTCTTTAAGCAGGGGTACGAAGCGTGGGATCAATCTCTTAGTCATGGACCCTTTTCAGCCTTAACCTAAACCTGACCAATAGTTGAATGTAGAACTGGACTTTAGGTTGGAACTCTTGCATCCATGCTATATGACATTTGCTTGTGATTGCAATTCTTGCCTGTGATTATCCTGTCACATTGTCATTATTATGCGTCGTTCCTAAAATCGCGTCTGAAATAGATCGTCATTTTCGTCCGAACTCTCGTCAAATTACCCATACGCATGCCGCAGAGCAGTGCGCCAAACGTTTAAATTGCGTCTGGCGCTGCGCGCACGCATAGCCTTCGTGCCGCGCGCATCAATTGTGTGGCACACAGTCTATTCGTCCCATGCTTATTGATCCTTTGACCATTGTTCCAAGTAAAAAAAAAGTAGATTTTCAATCTCTAATCTCCTATCTATTTCGAAAATTCTATCCCCAATCTTTACCAAACTATCCTATCTTTTTCTTAAAAAAAAAAACTAATCTCCCATTTTTTTGAAAATTCATCCCCATCTTTTTTTTCAAAAATCATTCTCCTATCTTTTTCGAAATTTCACCTCAACTTTAATCTCCTATCTACTTCAAAAAAACTCTATCTCCAATTTTTTTTTTCAAAAAAATATATTCATCTTTTTTTTCCTATCACATATCTTTTTTTTCAAAAATTCATCCTTTTTCTCTATCCTATCTTTTCATGTACATTATCCATCCTTTATGTGCACATCATTTAGGATTCCTTTTAGTGTCCATCTCGTTGTAAACGTCTCATCCGCTTAGGAATTCTAACTACACTAGAAGTCCGTCTGACCCAAATGTTCAGGTTCATTCAGTTTCACTTCATTTAGAGTTTTTCACCTCATCTAACTCTATCCATGTTAGGAATCTTAACCTTGTCTAGGTTCACCCATCTAAGAAGTCTAGGATCGTTAGAATTCTTGTCAGCTCCGAAGTCTATAATCCATAGAAGTCCATGCAATAGGAGTCTAAAACCCTTAGAATCTCGTCCATCTTAGGGGTCTAAGTCCATTAGAGTTTCGCCCATATTAGGAGTCTAAATCCATTAGAACTCCATCCATTTTAGGAGTCTAGGTCCATTAGAGTTTCTTTCACTTTAGGAGTCTAGGTCCACTAGATTTTCATGCACATTAGGAGTCTAGCATCCTTGAAAGTCCGTCAAATCTAGAATTCTAACGTCATTAGAAGTCTAGGATTCTGAAGTCATTAGAGTTTCATGTCAATTAGGATTGCATTCATACAAGAGTCAACCTACATTGCATAGTCCGTCGTTCACACACTTCATGCATAACTAGAGTTATTAGACATTTAGGAGTCTCATTGCATCCATGCTCTCCATTTCATTTCACGCATTCCGCATTTAGTAGTCCCGAACTACAAGCTATCTGATTCCCTCCTTTGGGATATGTAGGCAGCCTTTACAGGTTCGAGCGCATAGATTGAGTCATGCATACATACATTAGGTCTAGGTGCATCCAAAAAAATCTGAGTCATGCATACATACATTAGGTCTAGATCCAAAAAAATCATACATACGTGCATTAGGTATAGGTGCATCCACAAAAAAAATCATCATACATATAGGACATTCAGATCGTTCCTATAAGCTCAACTTTTAAAACAAACATACATTCTCCCATTCCATTTCTCTCTCTCCATCATGTCCATCTATAATCTCCTACTGGATGATCCATTGTAGGAAACACTCGATATGTCAAGAACACTTCAAGAACAAATTGATGAGTTGAAGGGAATACTGGTAGATCTTGTAGCACGTGTCGTCAGACTAGAGACACGCTATCCTGTTATTCAAGAGAATCGTAATGCAAATATACAATAGGATGCCTATTGCAAATACCATAGAGGAAATGGACATAAGACTGCTTACTGCTACAAGTTAAAAGGGCTTATCCATGATATGATAGACGATGGGAGGCTTACAATCCCTACTGCTGCAAAAATTCCGAAGACCATGACCTCAATGCCATAGAAATAGACATATGAGCCCAATCGCTCGTTAAAGCATTTCGACTCGCTTAGGTCCAATCAGCACGAAAATAAAATACACCTCTTCTCTTTTCATTTAGAAAGAGACCTCATGAAGATCGAAGCAACGAAGCTGTCTCGTCATGTGACGTAGGAGTCTAGACTTATGACTTCATTTTCTGTTTCATCTCTCTCATTTTACCCAGTCTAACATAGAATTTCCCCTTTTATCGCATGTACTCATAAGTTTCAAATAATAAATGAGTATTCCTTTTCTAACCTTGCACTATTGAGCATCAATGAAAATCACGATTGTCGCCTTAAAAGAAATGAATTTCTAATTCTCATGACCAGTCTAGTAAAGGCAATGAACAATTGGCATAAAAGAGACATTCCTCCCTTCATTACAACTATTCCTCCATTTCAACCTAAATACATAACATCCCCCCCCCCTTACCCTACCTCATGGAAAGTACATTGACAACAAATTTGGCAAGCAAAAAAAACTAAAAAAGAGCAACATCAGAAAAATAAAAAAAAATGAATTAGAAAACGAAGCAAAAAATATCGAATAAAAAAAAATAAGCCCATCAATAGCTTTGTCAAAAGTACTTTTGGTGGGGCGCGGTCGCACGCGCTACCAAAGGTAAAAGTTTATTTTCTTTCTTTCCAATACAAATGAATGTAAGTGGCAAGTAGGGTCGTATCCACAGAGACTTGGGGACTAACTCGTGCTTATAATAGATCAAATGGGGGTTTTGTGATTAAAGGATTGAATAACTAAATACGAAGAACTAAAGAACAATAAAGAAGTGATGTAATCAATAAGAGAAGAATCTTGAGTTCGGTTAATGGCCACTTCGATTCATACTATTGATCATTGGTTTCTCAAATGTGTAACTTTACTCTTAATTACTCAAAGCTGGAAATCAAATTCCTTTCCCTCAAAAGAACCGTTAAACAATCACAATCAGATGATCATAAAACTTGAACTAAAGATTAATCTAATCTAATCAGAGATTAAATTCAAATCGATAGAAAGTTAACGAACAAGGAAACAATGAGCCAATTAACAAATTGCTAGCACAACATATTCAAATTGGAAATTGCGATTTCTCTAGTGGTTAATCAAGAATAATCAGATTCATTAATCAAACCCTAGATAGCTACTCATGAAAGAAGAACATATGATTCGGCATCAATTCTAAATCCTAGCAAAAGATAAATCGGATGTATAAACTAGTAGTACTCCTAGCAATACATACAATAATCATAGATCAAGAACAAGGAATCACAATTATAATTAAAATAAAGTCAACAAAGAGAAACCTCACAATAATAGACCGAAGCTTGATTAACCGTTCTCAAGACTAGATTTAGGCCACGATCGACATAGCATCAATCAAAGAAATCTTCAAACTAATGATTCGAAACTCTAAAAGGGAAAAATAGGGATTAGGGTTCTTCCTCTCTATTCTCTCTAATTAGGTCAAGGATTACATAATCTCCACAAACAATGTTTTTCTCCCTAATAAAACCTCCGGAAAAGCTGAAAACTGCTGAAGAATTATAACCGCGTCGAAGTGCGCGAGTCGGACAGCTACTGTGCGAGTCGGGCCTTCGCTGCTGCCAAAATCCAACCTCCGCTCGAAGTGCGCAGGTCGTGCGTTGCTGGTGCGCGGGTCGGGCATTCGATGTTGTGCATGATCCAGTGAGGCTCGATATGCGCGGGCCGTGCGTGTATGGCGCCCGACTCGGGCACTCGCCATTGCTCAGGATTCGATCTTCTCCACAAACGCCCGAGGTGCGCTCTTCAACGCCTATGGTGGGCAATCAATGCTGTAGAGCCACAAAGAGGATGAACTTGGATGCATCAACCAAATAACTCTAGACTCCAATGAACTTTGTGATCTTTCTGTGTTGAATGGATCGCAAACACGGGATGGAAATCCACCTGTAAATGATCATAAACACATATAATCACAAAATATCCTTAAATCTCCTCTAATGTCGCAAATTCATCATAACTCCCTCTTCTCCACACTAAGGTTTAGATGAGTAAAACTCTCCTTCTTAAACCTTAAACCTTAGTAAAATAGACTTCTCAACACTCTATAATCGCATATAACTTGGTCACATCAAATACCCCCACACTTGAACTTTACTCGACCTCGAGTAAACTCAAAATAAAGGTCAATGAGGCACCCCTTCCAAGCCATTGCTCACCTTTCACTACTCCCCTTATCTCTCCATCCTAGTGTATGATAAAGGTTTGCTATTTCCCCCGATTCGCTCAAAGCCAAGTCTAAGGGTAAGAGTCATCCCCAGACTTGAGCTAAAAGCTCTCCTGAAATAATGTAAATAGTATTCTCATACTATACTCAACACCAAGATAATTAAAATGAATGACTTTGAATCCCGAAAGATCTCAAAAGATTCAAAGCCATTCCAATCCGCACAACACCATAACCATCCTCATGATAAGAAATGATAAAAGCAAGTTCGAATCCTGACAAATCTCAAAGGACTCGAACTTGGACCATCTAAACACAATCACAATAATCAAACTCCTTATTCGTCCAATGATGAGCGAGCTCTAACCTATTCGCCTCTAACTCCGAACACTAAGATGGAAAACCTACCCGAGGCACTCCTTATATCACCAACCCTCCTTATGACACCAACTCCGGCAAATGATTTCAAATTTCCTCTCTTTTATCTCTCATTTTGCCTAGGAGCCCTTTCGAGTTTTCATCCTAGCTTCACACTTCTTTTTTTTCATTTATGAACTCACCATCTCACCCGCTCCAATTAGCCACTTTTTTATAGATTGCCCTTTCGGGTTTTCAACCTATCCGGGCCCCCATTTTTGCCTGAGTCGCCCGCCCTTGCGGGTTTTCAACTCAGCGAGTTTCATTTCATCACTTTTTTTTTTTTTTAGAATTAAAACGAGTAAACATCAAATAAAACAATGAGAATTTCCTCCCCCCTACTAAATCTAGACATTGTCCTCAATGTGAGAGCAAGTACAAGAAAAACACAAGAAACGAAAAGGGGAACACTAAAAAACCG
Organism: Beta lomatogona; assembly: GCA_947646795.1. NCBI lineage: Eukaryota > Viridiplantae > Streptophyta > Magnoliopsida > Caryophyllales > Amaranthaceae > Beta > Beta lomatogona. The sequence goes on from CANSNZ010001043.1 coordinate 473,315, forward strand.
ACTCTCACAAAAAAAATTCTCACTCCCTCAACAATACCAATCAAAAACAATTCACACCCCAACAACATAAGAAAACACATTGACGACAAACATACACACCATCTCACAACCCGACTCCCTATAACACCCAAGTAAATGACTAATCCAAAATTAAATTCATTTGGAGAATATAATTTAGGAATTTGCACCTTATAGTAGAACCAAATCCAGTATGCAAATGAGCATCATTGCTCATAAGCATTGCTCATGCAACTCCTTCATCAATCTCGATCCTCCAATTTCACCAACGTCTCTCAAATGGACACCTGTCAAAGGTCGCTTGATGTATTTTGGCTTAAGTTGGATTATGATTGGCTAAGAGTGTTTTGAATTGTAGCTCGGGAAACAAGAGGGTTAATGGTGGGTGAAGGATAATTTGTTGTGGTGGAGTATAAAAATGGTGAGGTTTAAGAGTAAAAAGGAAAAGAAAGTGGAGAAAAGAAGTAGAAAAGAAAAAGGGGTTCGGGTTGCCTCCCGAGTAGCGCTAAGTTTAAAGTCGTTAGCTCGACCTTATACCTCCCACAATCAGTCCGGGGATGGTTCAACTCCATGTTCCAACATTTGTACCTGTAATTATGATGAGACAACTTCCTGCACGGCTAGCGTTAGTGATAACGGTGTAAAACTATGCAGTAAATCAGGTGGTCTCTCATGTTTTTGCAATCTCACTACCTCCAATGACCCATGTCCCTCACTGGTATCATATGTATCACACTCTATGGACTGAATAATACCCACAAAGCATGAGGGATGTTCAGCCGTTAGGGAATTCCTAGGCTCATGAATACCAAATGCTTCTATATGTCCCCCAAACTCCACTGTTAATGAGCCAGCACCAACATCAATTTTTGAACTGGATGTTTTCAAAAAGGCCTCCCTGAAAGAACGGGAGAAACATGACTATCATACTCCATGTCCAGTACATGAAAGTCAGTAGGAAACTGAAGTTTACCAACATGAACTAACAAATCCTCTACTTTACCCTTGGGATAAGAGTTGGATCCGTCGGCTAATTGCACTATGACATTCGTTGCATGCAAAGGGCCAAGCGCTAAAGACTTATGTAGTGAAAGTGGAATCACATTAATTGAAGCACCTGAGTCTAACATAGCTTTAGGAATACCAATGTCATTAATAGCACAAGGGATGGTAAACATGCCTGGGTCATCATACTTGGGAGGAAGTGTATTATGAGAAATAGCAGAAACATGCTCACTAGTTTTCTCTATGTTGGGTAAAACAGGAGAACTTACCTCACATTCGCGTACGGTCTCGTATATACCTTTGTTGCTTTCATACCTTCTATCGGCCCGCAAAGCTTCTGGAAAAGGTGGGGGAGGTCTATGCTTTGGAAGTAAAGTAACTTCCTTGTTTCTTATAACCATGTTTTCTCCCTGTGTCAGCTGTATATCACCCCTTATCATGATAGCGCTCACATTCTTCTTTGGGTTTACTTCTGTTTGGGAGGGTAATTTTCCAAACTCACGAGCCTCTAGCCTGCTCACTGCACTCGAAACCTGGCTCATCTGTGTTTCTAAATTTTTGATACTAGAGCGGGTTTCCTCCTGGAACTGTACCATATTCCCTTGCATGTTGGTCACATTCTTGGTTAAGGCATTGAGCATATCTTCAGTAGACATTGTAGAACTTTGCCTCATATCCGAATTCTGACCCTGATGATGACCCTGAATTGGAGCTTGAGGTCTCATGAACTGTTGCTGCGGCTGATGATATTGTGTGGGTTGTTGGTTACCTTGCTCATTACCATACCTCAACCTCGGATTATCTCTCCAACCAGGATTGTATGTGTTGGAATAAGGGTCATATCGCCTTTGATTCCCCGAGCCTTGAAAACTAAGAGCTTTGACTTCCTCACTTGATCCCTCTTAAAGTTGTGGGCAATAATCAGTGGGGTGATCTGAAGCACATATCCCACATGCCTTAACTTGTTGTGTGTGTCCCTTAACAATGAGCTCTCTTACTAGTGAGGTAAGAGCTTGAACCTGTTCTTCAAGTTTGGGATTTTGCATATTTGAGCTACTCACATTCACCTTCTTGTGGGTGGATCGCCTACTAAAATGTCTGGAGCCTTCAGAAAGCTCCTCTATCAAAGCTCTAGCGTTCGCTATAGTCTTATTTATGATCGATCCACCACTAGCTGCATTAATCATCCGCACATCATCATCAGAAAGCCCATTATAGAAGTATAAGATCAAATCTTCCTCACTATATCCATGATACGGACAGCTTGCACATAACCTCTTAAAACGCTCCCAATATTCATACAAAGGTTCATCATATCGCTGCTCTATGTTGCTCATCTCTTTCTTGAGTGTGGATGACTTTGAAGCGGGAAAATATTTATCAAGGAACCGCTTCTTCATTTCAGACCAACTGAAGATACACCCCGGTGGAAGATAATAAAGCTAATCTTTTGCCCCCTTGAGAGAAAAAGGAAACGCCCTCATCTTAACCTGCTCTTCAGTGGCATTACTCGGTTTCATGCTTGAGCACACAACATGGAACTCAGATAGGAACTTGTTAGGGTCTTCACCACTGAGCCCATGAAAAGATGGTAACAGATGAATGAGCCCTGACTTGAGCTCGAAGGTGGTACCTTCCTCCGGTGTTGCGAAAGTGATACATAGTGGTTGCTGATCGAGATTAGGAGCGGTGAGCTCCCTCAGAGTACGAGTCTCCACCCTAGGTGGCATTTCTTCTTCCAAATTCAATGCAAATGGAAGTTCTTGAAAATTTCTTCTCGATTCCCTTCGCAACCTGAAAATATTCAATTCTAACTCGGGATCGTATTCCACACAATCTTGGTTAGTAGCACGGGTGTCAACCATATACTAATCAAAAAGTGAAATTTCAAAACACAATCTACAATAAACACGTTTTAGTAATTGCCAAGTCCCCGGCAACGGCGCCAAAATTTGGTGGGGCGCGGTCGCACGCGCTACCAAAGATAAAAGTTTATTTTCCTTTTTCCAATACAAATGAATATAAGTGGCAAGTAAGGTCGTATCCACAGAGACTTGGGGACTAACTCGTGCTTATAATAGATCAAATGAGGGTTTTGTGATTAAAGAATTGAATAACTAAATATGAAGAACTAAAGAACAATAAAGAAGTGATGTAATCAATAAGAGAAGAATCTTGAGTTCGGTTAATGGCCACTTCGATTCATACTATTGATCATTGGTTTCTTAAATATGTAACTTTACTCTTAATTACTCAAAGCTGGAAATCAAATTCCTTTCCCTCAAAAGAACCGTTAAACAATCACAATCAGATGATCATAAAACTTGAACTAAAGATTAATCTAATCTAATCAGAGATTAAATTCAAATCGATAGAACGTTAACGAACAAGGAAACAATTAGCAAATTAACAAATTGCTAGCACAACATATTCAAATTGAAATTGCGATTTCTCTAGTGGTTAATCAAGAATAATCAGATTCATCGATCAAACCCTAGATTGCTACTCATGAAAGAAGAACAGATGATTCGGCATCAATTCTAAATCCTAGCAAAAGATAAATTGGATGTATAAACTAGTTGTACTCCTAGCAATACATACAATAATCATAGATCAAGAACAAGGAATCACAATTATAATTAAGATAAAGTCAACAAAGAGAAACCTCACAATAATAGACCGAAGCTTGATTAACCGTTCTCAAGACTAGATTTAGGCTACGATCGACATAGCATCCATCAAAGAAATCTTCAAACTAATGATTCGAAACTCAAAAAGGGAAAAATAGGGATTAGGGTTCTTCCTCTCTATTCTCTCTAATTAGGTCCAGGATTACATAATCTCCACAACACAATGTTTTTCTCCTTAATAAAACCTCAGGAAAAGCTGAAAACTGCCGAAGAATTATAACCGCGTCGAAGTGCGCGAGTCTGGCAGTTACTGCGCGCGAGTCGGGCCTTCGCTGCTGCCAAAATCCAACCTCCGCTCGAAGTGCTCGGGTCGTGCGTTGCTGGTGCACGAGTCGGGCATTCGATGATGTGCATGATCCTGTGAGGCTCGATATGCACGGGTCGTGCTTGTATGGCGCCCGACTCGGGCACTCGCCACTGCTCAGGATTCGATCTTCTCCACAAACGCCCGAGGTGGGCTCTGCAATGCCCATGGTGGGCAATCAATGATGTAGAGCCACAAAGAGGATGAACTTGGATGCATCAACCAAATAACTCTAGACTCCAATGAACTTTGTGATCTTTCTGTGTTGAATGGATCACAAACACGGGATGGAAATCCACCTGTAAATGATCATAAACACATATAACCACAAAATATCCTTAAATCTCCTCTAATATCGCAAATTCATCATAACTCCCTCTTCTCCACACTAAGGTTTAGATGAGTAAAACTCTCTTTCTTAAACCTTAAACCTTAGTAAAATAGACTTCTCAACACTCTATAATCGCATATAACTTGGTCACATCAAATACCCCCACACTTGAACTTTACTCGACCTCGAGTAAACTCAAAATAAAGGTCAATGAGGCACCCCTTCCAAGCCATTGCTCACCTTTCACTACTCCCCTTATCTCTCCATCCTAGTGTATGATAAAGGTTTGCTATTTCCCCCAATTCGCTCAAAGCCAAGTCTAAGGATAAGAGTCACCCCCATACTTGACCTAAAAGCTCTCCTGAAATAATGTAAATAGCATTCTCATACTATACTCAACACCAAGATAATAAAAATGAATGACTTTGAATCCCGAAAGATCTCAAAAGATTCAAAGCCATTCCAATTCGCACAACACCATAACCATCCTCATGTTAAGAAATGATAAAAGCAAGTTCGAATCCTAACAAATCTCAAAGGACTCGAACTTGGACCATCTAAACACAATCACAACAATCAAACTCCTTATTCCTCCAATGATGAGTGAGCTCTAACCTATTCGCCTCTAACTCCGAACACTAAGATGGAAAACCTACCCGAGGCACTCCTTATATCACCAACCCTCCTTATGGCACCAACTCCGACAAATGATTTCAAATTTCCTCACTTTTATCTCTCATTTTGCCTAGGAGCCCTTCGAGTTTTCATCCTAGCTTCACACTTCTTTTTTTTCATTTATGAACTCACAATCTCAACAGCTCCAATTAGCCACTTTTTTGCATAGATTGCCCTTTCGGGTTTTCATTTTTGCCTGAGTCGCCCGCCCTTGCGGGTTTTCAACTCAGCGGGTTTCATTTCATCACTTCTTTTTTTTTTAGAATTAAAACGAGTAAACATCAAATAAAACAATGAGAATTTCCTCCCCCTACTTAATCAAGACATTGTCCTCAATGTGAGAGCAAGTACAAGAAAAACACAAGAAACGAAAAGGGGAACACTCAAAAACCGACTCACAAAAAAAAATTCTCACTCCCTCAACAATACCAATCAAAAACAATTCACACCCCAACAACATAAGAAAACACATTGACGACAAACACACACACCATCTCACAACCCGACTCCCTATAACACCCAAGTAAATGACTAATCCAAAATTAAATTCATTGGGAGAATATAATTTCGGAATTTGCACCTTATAGTAGAACCAAATCCAGTATGCAAATGAGCATCATTACTCATAAGCATTGCTCATGCAACTCCTTCATCAATCTCGACCCTCCAATTTCACCAACGTCTCTCAAATGGACACATGTCAAAGGTCGCTTGATGTATTTTGGCTTAAGTTGGATTATGATTGGCTAAGAGTGTTTTGAATTGTAGCTCCGGAAACAAGAGGGGTAATGGTGGGTGAAGGATATTTTGTTGTGGTGGAGTATAAAAATGGTGAGGTTTAAGAGTAAAAAGGAAAAGAAAGTGGAGAAAAAAAATAGAAAAGAAAAAGGGGTTCGGGTTGCCACCCGAATAGCGCTAAGTTTAAAGTCGTTAGCTCGACCTTATACCTCCCACAATCAGTCCGGGGATGGTTCAACTCCATGTTCCAACACTTGTACCTGTAATTATGATGAGACAACTTCCTGCACGGCTAGCGTTAGTGATAACGGTGCAAAACTATGCAGTAAATCAGGTGGTCTCTCATGTTTTTGCAATCTCACTACCTCCAATGACCCATGTCCCTCACTGGTATCATATGTATCACACTCTATGGACTGAATAATACCCACAAAGCATGAGGGATGTTCAGCCGTTAGGGAATTCCTAGGCTCATGAATACCAAATGCTTCTATATGTCCCCCAAACTCCACAGTTAATGAGCCAACACCAACATCAATTTTTGTACTGGATGTTTTCAAAAAGGCCTCCCTGAAAGAACTGGAGAAACATGACTATCATACTCCATGTCCAGTACATGAAAGTCAGTAGGAAACTGAAGTTTACCAACATGAACTAATACATCCTCTACTTTACCCTTGGGATAAGAGTTGGATCCGTCGGCTAATTGCACTATGACATTTGTTGCATGCAAAGGGCCAAGCGCTAAAGACTTATATAGTGAAAGTGGAATCACATTAATTGAAGCACCTAAGTCTAACATAGCTTTAGGAATACCAATGTCATTAATAGCGCAAGGGATGGTAAACATGTCTGGGTCATCATACTTGGGAGGAAGTGTATTATGAGAAATAGCAGAAACATGCTCACTAGTTTTCTCTATGTTGGGTAAAACAGGAGAACTTACCTCACATTCGCGTACGGCCTCGTATATACCTTTATTGCTTTCATACCTTTTATCGGCCCGTAAAGCTTCTGGAAAAGGTGGGGGAGGTCTATGCTTTGGAAGTAAAGTAACTTCCTTGTTTCTTGTAACCATGTTTTCTCCTTGTGTCAGCTGTATATCACCCCTTATCATGATAGCGCTCATATCCTAGCAAAAGATAAATCGAATGTATAAACTAGTAGTACTCCTAGCAATACATATAATAATCATAGATCAAGAACAAGGAATCACAATTATAATTAAGATAAAGTCAACAAAGAGAAACCTCACAATAATAGACCGAAGCTTGATTAACCGTTCTCAAGGCTAGATTTAGGCTACGATCGACATAGCATCCATCAAAGAAATCTTCAAACTAATGATTCGAAACTCAAAAAGGGAAAAATAGGGATTAGGGTTCTTCCTCTCTATTCTCTCTAATTAGGTCCAGGATTACATAATCTCCACAAAACAATGTTTTTCTCCTTAATAAAACCTCCGGAAAAGTTGAAAACTGCCGAAGAATTATAACCGCGTCAAAGTGCGCGAGTCGGGCAGCTACTGCACGCGAGTCGGGCCTTCGCTGCTGCCAAAATCCAACCTCCGTTCGAAGTGCGCGGGTCGTGCGTTGCTGGTGCGCGGGTCGTGCGTTGCTGGTGCGCGGGTTGTGCGTTGCTGGTGCGCGAGTCAGGCATTCGATGTTGTGCATGATCCTGTGAGGCTCGATATGTGTGGGTCGTGCGTGTATGGCGCCCGACTCGGGCACTCGCCACTGCTCAGGATTCGATCTTCTCCATAAACGCCCGAGGTGGGCTCTTCAACGCCCATGGTGGGCAATCAATGCTGTAGAGCCACAAAGAGGATGAACTTGGATGCATCAACCAAATAACTCTAGACTCCAATGAACTTTGTGATCTTTCTGTGTTGAATGGATCGCAAACACGGGATGGAAATCCACCTGTAAATGATCATAAACACATATAACCACAAAATATCCTTAAATCTCCTCCAATATCGCAAATTCATCATAACTCCCTCTTCTCCACACTAAGGTTTAGATTAGTAAAACTCTCCTTCTTAAACCTTAAACCTTAGTAAAATAGACTTCTCAACACTCTATAATCGCATATAACTTGGTCACATCAACTTTCTTTTCAAAACCTTCAACCTTCGATTCCAAACCTCCAACTTCAAATCTCTGTGATAAACCTTCTTAACAACCATGCACGTTGCGCCCCAATAAGCCATAAAAGACAAACCAAAGTCCGCTAGGTCGAAAACCCACAAGGGCGACTTAGGCAAAAGTCAGGGCACCTTATCATTTATCAGCCTGAACTACGAATGGTCTGATTATGCTAAAGATACGTAGGAAACCTCACCCTGAGGTCCGACCGCTTTAAACCAAGCCAAATCAACATCATTATCCACCCTTGCCAAATACCTCTTCCAAATCAATGCTTAATTCAATGCCTAATTCATCGCAAATGGCTCTGAAGCAAAATACTCGGCCACCATTAAAATGCAAAGAGCTACGACTGGCCTGATTCCATCATGGATACGTAGGCAACCTCTTTTGAGGCCCGACCATTTTAATGCAAAACATATTTTTTAAGGCTCGCCTAGGCCCATGAGAAAAGCGCGATCGCCCAAAAATCATGAATTTTCAATGCTTATCCCTACCCTTAGAACTAGACTGGGATTTGAGCCTGCATCATTAGCCTACCTTATTGCATGAGTCAATTCATTATGGCTCTGTCCTCTTCTAATTCTTATCCCTTGCCTTTTTCTCAGCCACATTATCGCTTCTAAGCCAACTTTAGCATAACCTTTCAACACTCAGCGCTATGACCGCGCCTCATCCCTTGAGTGTTCTTTTATTTGACCTTTCTTCACCTTAGGAACCCTATATGGAATCTTCGATCGAAACTTCCGCTAAGCGTGACGAAATATCTTCAAAATCAAGCAATCAAGCCGAGTCTTACTGAGTGCTGTATCGCTGGTCCACACAGAAAATCATAGGCTCCGAGTCTAGGCCTATTGTAATAAGGACTTCATTACGAATCCATACATGAAACCTTGGGTTTTAAAACCTACTTCATGGGCTCACTTAGGCCCTTGGCATACAAAACTCGAAGCATATATAACTCAAGCGCTAGCTAGTTCTACAATGTATTTCAAATCCAACAGATCATCCTTCATAGGCTCCATGTGTACCTTGATAAAGACTTCATTACGAGTCGATACAAAAGATTGTGGGCTCTAGGCCCATACGAGATCCTAACTGTTTTATGGGCTTACTTAGACCCGTAACAACTACGACGCATTTCGAATCAAGCATAACTTACATGGATAATCCTTGGGGGCTTCCCACGCCTCCTTTTTCAAAAACAGTCTTCTCAACGAAAATTTGAGCTGCTAATGAAATGATCAAAGCATCATATCATCTGCATTCATGTCATATCTCTACCTTAGTGTCACATCTCTTCATTTGCATCATCCAAACATTGTGTCAAGCATCGCATCGGCCGTCCTAATCCATAGGATTCTAGCGTCAATCATCGACTCACACATACACACACATGTATGCATACACGACATCACCTTTAAGTCTAGAGTATTAGAGGTCACTCTTTATAGGCCGAGTCTTTTCCAATCCATACACCAACACCCACATCACGGGACACTTGCATGTCCCCTAGTAGTTGTCTGTATATTTGTATGTTATTTGTATTCGCAGGTACCCAACATTAAACGGCTCTATACGGGTTATATTCCGCCAAGGTCTGCAGACCACTACAAATTAACAACAGAAGACAAGTGCTATATACATGGTGCGTCCAGCGCACCGAAAACGTTGTGTCACGTACAACGATCTGCGCCAAACGCAGCATACCACACCAAGCGCAGGCCTGTGCCTCTGGCGCACATCCTTGTACAGCGCACTTGGGGGCTTTTTAGTCAAGCGGGGCCCACATGCTCAACTTTTTATAAATTCAAATGTTCATTACGACATAGCACTGCGTCCAGTGCAGCATACCACGCCAAGCGCAGGCCTGTGCGTCTGGCGCACAGTCCTGTACATTACGCTTGGGGGCTTCTTAGCCAGGTGGGGCCCACATGAACAATTTCGAATGATTTCAAATGTTTGTTACGACATTGCGCGCGACAATTCAACGAACTTTCAAAAGTTTGCAAAAAATACAATCCTACAAACTCTCAATGTATATCATTCAAGAAACAATGAATACTCAGGTTGATCAATGATGGCACACAAACCGTCAATGACGGCACGCAAACCACCAATAGCGGGACACAAACCGTTGGGTCTGCGAACCATCTTTTAATCCACTACATCATTTGTCTGGGAGCGGGACAAACAACATACTGCTCAGCCCCGTGGAGTGGGATACAAATACTCTACATAATTTGTCTGGGAGCTGGACAAATGACATACTGCTCAGCCCAGTGGAGTGGGATACAAATACTCTACATCATTTGTCTGGGAGCGGGACAAACGACATACTGCTCAACCCCGTGGAGTGGGATACAAATACTCTACATCATTTGTCTGGGAGCGGGACAAACGACAAACTGCTCAGCCCCGTGGTGTGGGATACAAATACTCTACAACATTTGTCTGGGAGCGGGACAAACGACATACTGCTCATCCCCTTGGAGTGGGATACAAATACTCTACACCATTTGTCTGGGAGTGGGACAAACGACATACTGCTCAGCCCCTTGGAGTGGGATACAAATACTCTACACTACTTGTTTGAAAGCGGGACAAACGGCATACTGCTCAGCCCCGTGGAATGGGATACAAATACTCTACACTACTTGTCTGGGAGCGGGACAAACGACATACTACTCAGCATCGTGGAGTGGGATACAAATACTCTACACTACTTGTCTGGGAGCAAACAACCAACAACTCATCCCCGTGGAGCGGGATACAAATACTCTACAATATCTATTTCATTTCCACCTATCATTTCATTTTTGCAAATTTACAATTACTTTGCAAATATGTTTCACACATGTCAATTCCTGAAGCTTTTGCTTATTTTACAGGTACCGGCGCAAAAGAGTGATTTTGGATTACAGAGCATCTAGAATCATTCTCCGTCTTGACACGTATATTTTGACTTTCGGTACTACAAACCTCAGTCAAAGTGGGGTTTCTGTAGACACATAATCGTGTCTCCCCATTTAGCACCCTATGATGACCAATACCCTGCTCCAATTGGTCCGGATTGAGGAAAGAATAAAGAACGAGTCTAAAATAAAATGTTTAAAGCCCAAATCCATTTTCTAACTCATTTTATTAACCCATTTCCGAAAACCTTTTCTATAACTAGTTTTACTAAGCCCACTTGCTATAACGTCTTTAATAACCTTTTAAAGGCCCATGTTTCGAAAACCTTTCAAAAAATCATTTTTATGAAAGCCCAATTTTATAAAACCCCTTTTCTAGCCCAGTTTAATTAATAGAATTAATTAATTACATTGATTAGTTTTATTAATAAAAATATCTTTTTATAAAAATAATCTTTTTCCAAAGTGTTTTTAAATATCTTTTGTCTAACTAATTTCTAAAATCTTTTTCAATAAAAAATAATCTTTTCCCAAAGTGTTTTTAAATATCTTTTATCTAACTCTTTTCTAAAATCTTTTTTAATAAAAATCTTTTAGATACCTATCTTTCGAAAACCTATTGCAACCCAACCACCCGAAACCTGTTATTTCACTAGGAACAATACAAGAGGGGGGGTGAATTGTATGTGCAGAAATAAACGTAACTTTTTGCGGAATTTTAAACTTGAACAAAGAAACAAGCTAAAGGAACACAAGGGATTTTTACGAGGAAAAACTTCTTGGGCCCAACAAGAAGAAACAACCTCGACCACTAGGGATTTTAAACTCACCTCTTTCACTAATTAGGCCAAACAACTTTGTTACAACCTAATTCTACTCACGGGCCACACCTTGAGTTGCTAAACTCAAGTTCCTGAACAACTGTTCCCTTAACAGTTGTTCCTCACAACTTCACTTGAAGTTTTCTCACTTTAACTCGCTTTACTCAAAGCTTCTCTCTTACAGAACTTCACTCAAAGTCCCCTTACCCCAAAAACCAAAATACAATAGATCAATTAAACTTAGTGGAATTAGAGTAAGAAGGCAAAGAACAAATGGCTTTTATGAGAGAATGAAGGCACTGACACTTTACTTAGTTGAAGTCACTAAATCACTTGGTCAGACACAAATTGGAACTTAATTAGACATTAGTATTTATAGTGGTAATAACTTAGAACATGGGATTAAAACATGTATTAGTGGTAGACCCATTATCCCATGATGTTCCTTACCCGGAGGAACACGTTCCTCAATCATCCCATGATCTCCACGATCACTGTTAAACGTGCGAGAGAATTAAGTTATTGCTCCTTAATTTAGCAACCACTTTAAGCATTAATTCGAAAATCTGATTTAACTAAAAACATTTTAATTATTAATACCAAAATAAAATCCTTTTACAAAAAATATTATCTTTAAAATATTTCCATAAAAACCGAAAAATAATTTTATTATCTTTTAGAAAAATAAAATCTTTTCCTTAAAAAGCTTTTCCTTAAAATCAGATTTTTCCTTGAATAAAAACGGTTACCTAGAATCTAGGCATAATTTACTCAACTGGCATAAATGAACCGTTGTAATGCTTCATCCTAAGTCTAGTTCCTTTTAATAGTTAGTTCCCTTAACTTATTAGTTCAGCGCCAGTTCGTTTGTTCCTTTTAAAGGAACAAACGCTCATTCTCAATCTAAATTGCCATAGTTTCTTACCATTCTTACTCGTTCCTTTACAATGGAACTAGAAACAAAAAGCCTCGCTTTAGTCTTCTTGCTCCAATGCTGCTCCAGTACCAAATCTTGAAAACATCTTTACTTAGTCTTTAAAATCCAAACTTGATTTCTTCCTTGACTTAGTATTCTCTTTGTTCTTTTCATTGATACCTTGAAATTCACTCACTTAAACAACTTGTTAGTCCAATACTTAGTTTGCATCTTTGTTCCTTTGTCATCATCAAAACTAGAGTTCAACAATTTCCTCCTTTTTGATGATGACAACAAAGTTACAAACTAAGGAAAACACATAAGAGAATGAAAGAGATAAAAAGATAAAATAATAATTTATATAATTTAATTAAGGCAGATTAAGGATTTAAATTTTTCATTTTTTCATGATTTTCAATTTTTTCATTTTTTTCATGATTTTCAATTTTAGTTTGTTCCTTATGATCTTTTCCCCCTTTGTCATTGTCAAAAAGATCAAACTCTTGGTAATTTTGGGAAGACTGATATGTACAATACCTTGAGACCATTAACAAGCACCAAAAAAAATGGTTAAGTTAGGAATTTCTAAGGTGAGACTAGCTCAAACATCAATCACATAATACTAGCCATTCCAAGTAAGAAATTATGCACATAAATCACAAACGAAGACAAATATAGCAAAAGTAATCTATTTATAGCACTTGTTCCCTTAAAGTACAGAAAGAGAAAAAGAAAGAAAGAAAAGAAACAAGAGCTAAGAAGTCTTGTTTCTTGAAGAGAAGCAAGAACTAGACATTAGGAAGGGAAGGGGAATGGTGTTCCTCAACTACTTCTTCCTCAACCACTTCTTCCAACTTATTCATCACCTCTCCGTGTTGCCCATCAAGTTGCTGCTTCAAATTGTTAATGGCTTGGGCCATCATCTCCATGTTCTTTTGTTGTTCAATCACGGTATCACTAAGGACTTTCATTAAACCCATCATTTTATCAGTTTTAGCATCTAAAGTCCAGTGAAGGTGATTGTAGAACTTAATCATATGTTGAGCAGGGAGACATACTTCGTTAACCCAACCAAACTCATCTGAAGGAACTTGTTCCTTTCCCTTAGAACAAGAGGCAGAAGATGGTTTAGGTGGAGGAACTGGGGTGTTTTCTTGTGAAGGACCAGCTGTTCCTAAAAGAGAAACAGATGGTGAGGTGGTAGTGTAAATGGAAGGAAGAAAAGGTGGTTGTGGTGGAAGGTCAGTAGAGGTAGAGGAGAAAGGATTTGGTTCGTTCATCTCAACCTTCAACTGTTCAAAGCTGGAAGGAACAGAGAAGGATGAGGGAGAGATGGAAGAGATGTTGGTGAGGGTTACTGGTATTTGAGGTGAGGGTGGAGGAGTTGGTTCCTTAGGTGAGTTGTGCTCCTGTTCCTCTGCATCAGATTGGACTAAAGGAGAGTCCTTATTTGAAGGAACAGGAACAGTTTGAGCAATTTTCAATCTAGTGCTTTGTCTACCTCTTTTAGGAACAGGAGGGGAAGGCTTTTTAGCAACAGTCTTGCGCCTCTTGGGTTTCTGTTCCTTTGGTTATGTTGGGGCAGGAACTTGTTTCTCCAATATCACTTCCACTGGTTCCTCTTCCACTGCCCTGGGCAGTTTTCTCTTGTGAGAGGAACTTGGAGCAATCCTCCCTTGAGTTAACACTCCCTCTTGCACAGAGAGATCCAAACCATACAAAGTCTTTTCATTGAGAATATTTCCTTGTTTTATTCCCAAGGTAGACCAACCAGTAGTCTTCACTTTAAAGTGAGAAAGAAGAGAGGTGATCAATGCACCATAGCCAACAACACAATGATTTTCAATGCAATGCATAAGATGTTGGATAAAGAGAGAAGGAAAGTTTATTTGAATGTGGTGGTCAAGGCAAAACATGTAACACATATCTAAGAGACCCACCTCATTCCTCTTCTCAGTTCGAGGAATGAGTGCTCTCCAAACAAGATTAAACAGAATTTTGTTGACGGGAGAAAGAAGATTGTGATTTATTTTGTTTTGGCCAGCAGTTCCCCCAAAAGATTCAACAATCTCGTCTTGGGAGAAATTTGGAAAGGCGACAGTTCCTTTCCTCTTAAAATACATATCAGTTCCTTTGCAAGGAACTTCCCATATTTTTGCTAAAGTTTCTTGGGAAAATTTTATTTCCTTCCCCTTAACTTCAGTAGTACATACTCCATCAGTGTTGATGAAGTTTGCACAAAATTCATCCATAGCTAAAGGAACTAAGGCATTGTTAAATGCGGTTTCAAACAGGTATTCCATACCCTGTTCCTTTAGTATGTCGGTTAATTCATTGAATCTTACTTTCTTGGCCCACTCCAAATCAACACAAAATCCTAAGACATACCTTGAATCACTTCTTTCCACTCGTTTCTTGGAGGAAGAAGCAACAGTTCCTTTGGAAGGAACAAGTGTAGCTTCTTCTTCCCCCTTAACTTGTTCTGGGGATTCTTCTTCATCATCTTCCCCAATTAGATTTCTTCTTCTCACACTTCTCCTAGGTGACTCCAATTTTTGCTCTTCAACCGCCATTGTTGTTTCTTGAGATTTTTCGATTTCTAGGGTTTAGGATGGAGAAGAGGGGTTTTCCATTTGAGAGGTTTTGGGAGATTTTGTTTTTGGAAAAGGTGAATTGAGTGAGGTTTCTGCCATTTGGTGAAAAGAATTTGAGGTTTTATGGTGTGCGAAGAGGTGTGAAGGAGATGAATAATGGTGAAGGTGAAGCGATTAAGGAACACGGTTTGGGATGGAAGAAACAAGAAGATGCATGTAACAGTAAATGAAGAGTTACACGCGTGAAAATTAAAGGATAAAAACAAAAATAAAAGATAAAAATAAAAAGAGAATCATGACTTGATTAAATCTGATTCCTATATTTTTGGGATTTTCGGATTTTTGAATTTTATGGACTTTTTAATTTATAGAAAGAAAATAAACTCTAAGGAACTTGTGCTATAGGAACAACTTATGCTAAAAGTCAACATTCTTCATATCATGCATGTTTCTTTAACTTAGGAACAATAAGGGGAGTATTATGTGACATTTGTGAGTTGCTTTATTCCTTTGAATCCATGTACATGTTTTTAACATCTTAATTTGCAATGGTCTTAGGCAATTAATCACAGTCACTTAATATCACATAGAAAAAGACAAATCAATTCAGACATGGGGAATTGGAATAGGAACAATTATTTAAGTTTTATTAAACCTAACTCAAGCCTTAATTTTTCATATTTATCTCTTTGTAGAGGCTTAGTTAGTATATCAACAATCTGATTTTCAGTTTGACAAAACTCAAGTTTAATCAAACCTTTTTCCACATTTTCTTTTAGAAAGTGATGTCTGATATGTATATGCTTACCTCTGGAATGATGCACTGGATCTTTTGAAATACTAATGGCACTAGTATTATCACAATAAATAGAAACACAATTAAAGATTATTCCATAGTCACAAAGTTGTTGTTTTATCCAAAGCATTTGAGAGCAACATGCAGCAGCAGCTACATATTATGCTTCAGCAGTGGAAAAAGCAACTGTGTTTTGTTTCTTGGTGCTCCAAGAAACTAAACTATGACTAAGAAATTGAACCATACCTGAGGTGCTTTTCCTATTTACAAGATCCCCAACATAATCAGCATCAGCATATCCTCTTAACTCAAATGTATCACTTCTTGGATAGAAAAGTCCAAGATCATCTGTTCCTTTAAGATATCTAAGAATTCTCTTCACAGCAGTTAGATGAGACTCCTTGGGATTAGCTTGAAATCTAGCACACAAACCAACACTAAAAGCTATGTCTGGACGACTAGCGATCGATGATACAAAAGTGAACCAATCATGCCTCTATATTTTGTTTGATCAACACTTGTGCCTATGGAATCTTCATCTAATCTAGTTGAAGTTCCCATAGGAGTGTGATTTATCTTTGAGTTTTCAAGGCCATATTTCTTTAGCAGTTCCTTTATGTATTTTTGTTGGTGAATAATTATTCCTTTTTCAGTTTGCTTAATTTGTAATCCAAGAAAGAAATTTAACTCACCCATCATACTCATCTCAAATTCATTACTCATGAGATTTGAGAATTCTTTGCACAATGATTCATTTGTTGCTCCGAAAATGATGTCATCAACATATATTTGAACAAGTAGTATGTCAGTTCCTTTCGATTTTAGAAACAAAGTTTTATCCACCTTTCCTCTTCTAAATTTGTTTTCTAAAAGGAACTTTGATAATCTCTCATACCATGACCTAGGTGCTTGCTTTAGCCCATAAAGAGCCTTGTCAAGCTTGTAGACATGGTTTGGGAGATCACTGCTTTCAAATCCAGGGGGTTGTTCAACATATACATCTTCATTTAAATAGCCATTTAGAAATGCACACTTAACATCCATTTGATATAGTTTAAATCCCATATAAGCAGCAAATGCAATTACTATTCTAATGGCTTCAAGTCTAGCAACAAGAGCAAAGGTTTCTTCATAGTCAATTCCTTCTTGTTGATTATAACCTTTTACTACAAGTCTAGCTTTGTTCCTTACAATTGTTCCATACTCATCTAGTTTATTTCTAAACACCCATTTTAAGCCAATCACTTTTTGTTGTTTAGAAGGGGGAACTAGATGCCATACCTTGTTTCTTTCGAACTCATTTAATTCAGCTTGCATAGCAGTGATCCAATCAAAATCATTTAGGGCTTTTTCATGATTTCTTGGTTCTATCATTGATAAGAACGCATGAAATGCACAAAAATTCCTTAACTGAGATTTAGTTTGCGTACCTTTGGATATGTCACTTATTATGAGTTCCACTGGATGTGATTTTTGATGTCTCCAAGGTTTTGGTTGAAACTCCCTTATAGGAACAGGCTGTTCCTCTTGAGTTCCATGAGTGGATGAGGAGCTTTGATCAGTTGTTCCTCTTTCAGCAATGGTTGAATCAATTCCTCCAACATTTTCGTCCTTAGTAGGAACAGGAACATCTCCATCATCTTGAGGAACCGGAACATCATTGTTATCTCCATCATCCTTGTATCTTGGAAGCGTTCCTTGTTCCTTTCTTTGGTTTTATCATTTTCCTAAAGTGGACATTCCTTGATGAAGTGATCTGTACTACCACATTTATGACAAGCAGTTTTGTTAGAAAAATTTTTAGTTTTACCTTTGAAGTTCCCGTTCTTCATGTTCCTATACATCTTTCGAAATTTTCGAACCATGAGTGTTGCTTCCTCTTCTTCTGAGTCAAAGTCGTCTTCATCATCTGCTTTGAGGGCAATGGATTATGACTTAGAGCTTTCACCATATTCAATATCAAGGTGAAGCTCATGAGTCATAAGTGATCCAGCCATCTGTTCCAAGTTGAACTTAGTGAAGTCTTTTGTTTCTTGTAAAGCAGTGACCTTAGCCATCCATCTATCCTTAGGAAGACTCCTAAGAACTTTTCGAACCTCTTCCTCTGATGAAATAAACTTACCAAGAGAAGCTAACTCATTAATAATGTTAGTAAAACGAGTAAACATCTCTTGTATGCTTTCCTTAGTCTTCATGGACAACAGTTCATATTGATTCATTAGTAAATCAATTTTAGATCTTTTGACTTCATTAGTTCCTTCATGAGTTACTTCTAGTAAATCCCATATTTGCTTTGCGGATTTGCATCCCATGATCCTATTGTGTTCATGGGGTCCAAGTCCACAATGCAACAATTTAACAGCCATTGCATTTACTTCCATTTTTCGAAATCAGCTTTGTCATATTCAGAGAAGGGTTTTAGAATTACCTCATTTTTGTCATTAGTAGTTGTGACCTCGAAATCACCGACTTCAATGACTCTCCATACCTGGTAGTTTTCAGCCTTGATGAATATCTCCATTCTGTTATTCCAGTAGGAATAGAACTTCCCATTGAACATGGGAGGCCTTTGCGTAGAGTAACCTTCTTCAAGTTTCTCGGTGGTATTCATTGTTCCTTGGATCTTTTCTCAATAGTGTTTCCTATCTTTTGTGAGTTCTAGCTCTAATACCAATTGTTATTTCACTAGGAACAATACAAGAGGGGGGGTGAATTGTATGTGTAGAAATAAACGTAACTTTTTGCGGAATTTTAAACTTCAACAAAGAAACAAGCTAAATGAACACAAGGGATTTTTACGAGGAAAAACTTCTTGGGCCCAACAAGAAGAAACAACCTCGACCACTAGGGATTTTAAACTCAACTCTTTCACTAATTAGGCCAAACAACTTTGTTACAACCTAATTCTACTCACGGGCCACACCTTGAGTTGCTAAACTCAAGTTCCTGAACAACTGTTCCCTTAACAGTTGTTTCTCACAACTTCACTTGAAGTTTTCTCACTTTAACTCGCTTTACTCAAAGCTTCTCTCTTATAGAAGTTCACTCAAAGTCCCCTTACCCCAAAAACCAAAATACAATAGATCAATTAAACTTAGCGGAATTAGAGTAATAAGGCAAAGAACAAATGGCTTTTATGAGAGAATGAAGGCACTGACACTTTACTTAGTTGAAGTCACTAAATCACTTGGTCAGACACAAATTGGAACTTAATTAGACATTAGTATTTATAGTGGTAATAACTTAGAACGTGGGATTAAAACATGTATTAGTGGTAGAACCATTATCCCATGATGTTCCTTACCCGGAGGAACACGTTCCTCAATCATCCCATGATCTCCACGATCACTGTTAAACATGGGAGAGAATTAAGTTACTGCTCCTTAATTTTAGCAACCACTTTTTAAGCATTAATTAGAAAATCTGATTTAATTAAAAATATTTTAATTATTAATACCAAAATAAAATCCTTTTACCAAAAATATTATCTTTAAAATATTTCCATAAAAACCGAAAAAGAATTTTTATTATCTTTTAGAAAAATAAAATCTTTTCCTTAAAAAGATTTTCCTTAAAATCAGATTTTTCCTTAAATAAAAACGGTTACCTAGAATCTAGGCATAATTTACTCAACTGACATAAATGAACCGTTGTAATGCTTCATCCTAAGTCTAGTTCCTTTTAATAGTTAGTTCCTTTAACTTATTAGTTCAGCGCCAGTTCATCTGTTCCTTACAAAGGAACAAACGTTCATTCTCAATCTAAATTGCCATAGTTCTTTACCATTCTTACTCGTTCCTTTACAATGGAACTAGAAACAAAAAGCCTCGCTTTAGTCTTCTTGCTCCAATGCTGCTCAAGTACCAAATCTTGAAAACATCTTTACTTAGTCTTTAAAATCCAAACTTGATTTCTTCCTTGACTTAGTATTCTCTTTGTTCCTTTCATTGATACCTTGAAATTCACTCACTTAAACAACTTGTTAGTCCAATACTTACTTTGCATCTTAGTTCCTTTGTCATCATCAAAACTAGGGTTCAACAAAACCTATATATATAACCCTCAAATTCCACGGCAACAAATAAACAGATAACTAATCTCCCCGACACAACAAATCAGACGACACTCATCGAACAAAACTAATTCTCTCAACCCTCAATCCTCACGGCTAACAACTCACAAAAATCACACAGCTAACCAACCTGATAATCACCCAAGTCTCTCGCCACCAAAACACACAGCACCACCTCTTTCTTTTCATCACCAGCACTGTAATCCTCTCGCCTAATAATCACTCACCATTAATCATTAATTATCATCATCTCATCACAAATCACCAACAACAAAACTCACGCATACCACATTAGTACATCGAAGTCAACCCTTGCTACAATTCATCATCACCATTCATCTACAACATCTCACCATACTGCCATCAGCTATACACTACTACATCTACACTTAATACTCGGTGCTACACACTAATCTAAACACACACAACACCAAATTTTTTTTAAAGATTCGTTCGACATTCAATTTTCCAAGATCGGTACAAATCAACGACCCCGGACGGTGGTATAATTTCCGAGGGTCAACTAAATTAACTAACTTTATTTGCTTTCTTTCTTTATTTTAATTATTTTCTTGAAGTTACTAACATTCTATTCGTGATGTAGGTTATTAATATATTCCTGCGCTGTAAGTATTGTATTTAGGGATATTATCTCATATAACCCTGACATATAGGCCTTTTTCCCAAATAACCCTGACATATTTTTTTTTCCCCAGATGACCCTAAACTTGTATTTTGTCATTAAACCTAACGGAATTGTTAACGGTGTTAAACTAAAATACTTACTGCTTTTTAAAAAAAAAACCCCAAACTCATCACTTTCTCTCTCTTGTTCTTCATCTCTTCTCAAGCATTCATCAATGGTTTCCACTACTTTCTCTCTTTAATTTTAACAAATGCCTCACCACAATTTGATTTTGCAAATCAAAGACAAAATTCAGAACTGAACTAATTACTGAAAGTTATCACAAAATAACCCAACTTACACTACAAATTGAATTATTGGAACAAAAATAAAAGGAGAGATGAGAACTTAATTTGTACCTCCCTAAACCAGAATTGATTAGCTTTTTTTTTTTTTTCAACAATTAATTTGTACCTCCTCAACAAGTCAACTATTACAATTCTCAACTAGATGGTCAAACCAAACAACATCCTCTCTTTTCCATTTCTCATTTATTCGACCTCTAATTC
Organism: Beta lomatogona; assembly: GCA_947646795.1. NCBI lineage: Eukaryota > Viridiplantae > Streptophyta > Magnoliopsida > Caryophyllales > Amaranthaceae > Beta > Beta lomatogona. The sequence continues at coordinate 494,531 of CANSNZ010001043.1, forward strand.
TATAACAAATATCAGACTTAATTCTCCTAGCAACAACAGTAGGAACAGGGACTGCATCATGCTTTGGTTTAACCAATTCATGATGATCACACAAACAAGGACGCAACAATGCCCAGATTTGGTTTAATTTAGGGTTCGAATTTGCCCAATCACTGTTAACGGCGAAGGGCGGCAAGCAGAAGAGCAGGTGGTGGTATGCAGTGGTGCGCGCGGGGTTCGTCGGTGGTGGTGGAAAGGTGGGGGAAAAAGAAGATGTTGCTGGGTTCGTCGGTGGTGGTCGAAAGGTGGGGGAAAAGGAAGGTGTTGCTCAATTGTTGCTCAGATTTCAACCCAACAAAAGCTTGTGGCAGCAGCAACCACAAAAAAGAGGAACGATTGTTGCCCAGATTCTTGGGTCGAATATGCCTAGATTTTTGGTCGAATCTTATGCTAATTTTGGGTTGTTCGAATTTGGGGCCTTTTGTGTTCGAATTGGGGATGTTTAGGGTTCGAATTTTCTACAGTTTTTGGTGATGGTAGTGTGGAGATGAAGAACAAGAGAAGGAAGAAGATGAAGAACAAGATAGATAATTTGGTTTAATTTAAAAAAAAGTTAACACCGTTAGATATCCCGTTAGGTTTAATGACAAAATACAAGTTTAGGGTTATCTGGGAAAAAAAAAATATGTCAGGGTTATTTGAGAAAAAGGCCTATATGTCAGGGTTATCTGAAATAATATCCCTATATTATACTAACTCCCTGCAATATTTTATTTTCATATTTTTATTTCTTTTTATGAACATATTATTTTTCATGCCTGATTGCAATATTTATCACTTTGTATTTATTGCTAATCAAGACCTAAATAAATGTTCTAACTAATTCAGATAACATGGATAACCTGATAGGAACCTTGTAATTTGATTGTCTAATAACTGATCACTAAGTAATTAGTCTTTTTGTGTGTTTCCTGAACCCATCTAGATTAATTATTTTTTAGGGTGCTTCAAAACGTTATATGATTATTTTTTGGCATAAAATCTGTTGTGAATCGTTATTTAGTAGAGGCCAACAATGGGCAATATAGTTCCTGACTGTATTGTACCCTCACCCCCAAACTCATTTTTTGGTTCTTGACCATCTATAAAGTCAGGACGGGGAAATCTACATTGGATAAAGTCCCTAAGATGTCCCTTCCGTTTCAATATCCAATTAGATTTATGATTCTTCCTTTAAAGTATTGTTGGCGACTTCAAAAACACATTTCAAATAAAACCTTAACAATGGGGTAGTAAAATAAACGCGCTCACACCGCGTGTATGTATTAAAGGACTTGAAAAATCCACGCCTACAATAAGTAATTTGAAATTATGTATGAATAACTTGAATGAATAAACTAACAATTTGAATTATGAGTAGGCTAAATGACTTGAAAAATGAATCAAATGAACTATAGGCAATTTGAATGTATGATAGTACTTTGCGAATGAACAAAATAATAATGTCACAACAAAAAAAATGTTTTGGTTAAAGGGAAAAATATAACTACTGGAATGACCAAAATAAATGAATAAATACACATAATATATGAAATATCTACTAAGTAAATATTTTAAAGTTCATCATGTTCTCATAATTGTTCAATTAACAACAAAATGTCTTCATCACTCTACAATGTTCATTAAAATAAACAGGATGTTCTTTCGTTTTTTGTTTTAAACATTTTGAATGATTCGTAAATGTTCATTCCGGAAGTGCAATTGCTCATTCAACAATAGAATGTGTTCATCAAACTACAATATTCATTCGAATAAGTTGAACAACTTTCGTTATTTTGAATTATTCGTAGACATTATGAAATTTGAATAATTCATAAATGATCATTTCGAAATTACAATTGTACAAACAACCATAGCATGTGTTCATGACACTATAATGTTCACTATAATCAACTGGATGTTCTTTTCGTTTAATTTACAAATACATTTTGAATTCTGATAATTCATAAATACTTATTCTGAAATTGCAAATTCTTCAATCACTAGTAGTGCGTGTTCATTGAATAAGCTGGATGTTCTTTTAGACATGTGGGATGAAAAAATGTCAGGAGAGAGAAAATTGTTTTGGGTCCCTCAACAAAGCAAGCTTTTTTGTTGGATGCGCACCATCCTAATGGTAGACCCATGTCTACCTTCTAAAGAGAGAGGACCAGGGGAGTCACATGATTCATAATGAAGCCACGTGACCCATAACCTACTCTAACAGGTTAGCTAACCTGAAGTGTCCTATAAAAAACAATGCTCCCCAAATTGGAAATTATGTAGGTTAATCGATAGTTGGGACCTTTTAAAAATGGTATGTCATACTTGAGACACTGACATCAGTTTTTGCTTAAAATTAGAGGTGGGTAATGGGTGGGATGGGCCGCGGGTTGAAGCGGGTTGGGGTTGCTCGCCATGGCCTAGGACCAGACCACGATTTTCACGGGTTTGGCGGGCTGGGCTGGTGGGCTAGTTTGCTCAGCCCACAACGGTCTGGTCTAGGATTTTGCGGTTCATGGAGGGGGTTTGGCGGAATTGGTTTGATGGGTTGGACTTAGGGGTGTTCATAAAAAAACGAAACCGAAAAACCGTACCGAAAAACCGAAAAATAGGTCCAAATGGGTGGTAACCATACCGATAAAAAAGTTTTAATGGTACGGTTACCGAACCGGTAAAATTAACGGTTAAACGATATGGTTACGGTTATGATTTTTGAGTGAACGGTTGACCGAAAAACCGAAATATTTTTTCCTCTATTTAATTATTGTGAAACATTTTCCAACAACTACATTAATTCTAATATTTGTTACTAAGTACAACAAACAATTAAAGGAAGTATGTGATTATTCGAAAACGTTAGTACTAATTTAAACATTATAATTAGGAAATGGAGTAAATTCTTAGTGTTATTATGTTCTCAAACGATTTATTATCCACTTTATAATACATTTATATTAGAGTATATATAATATTAAAGTATATGCACAAAAAAATAGAAAATATATATTTACAATAAGTAAAATATACTAGTATAACTTGAATAACAGTTAATGGTTAACCGAAAAAACCGTATCGAAAAACCGGTTAACCGCTTAGGCGGTAACCAGTCTAAACGGTTACGGTTCGCTACCGATCCGAAATGTTCTTTCGGGACGGTTAACCACCCATGAACATCCCTAGCTGGACTGGCCTGGGCTAGCGGTTTTTTTATAAAAAAATGTTTACACAAATTAATTAAGCATGAGTTGATGAGTAATGTTAAAGATATATTAATATATAACAGTTATTGTATAATTTGGGCCTCAATGATTTTTATTATCATAATATGTAATATTTGAAAAGTAATTTAAATAAATAACAATTAGTAAATTTCATGATTTTTGTCAGAAACAACTTTTTAAAAGTGCCATTTTGTGAGAAACAACCTTATAATTTTTTTTTGTGAGAAACAACCTTTAAATGCGATTTTTTTGTCAGATCAGACCCTTCGACCATTTTTCGGCATTGACTTGATTTTTCCGGCGAAGACTTGAATTTTCCGACAAAGACTTTTTTTTTACCCCCTTCCCTCTCTTTTTCCCTCCAATTTCTTCCTCCCAACCCCACCCCAACCTCCAGCCTCACCCCCCATTTTAGTCATGCCTTGCCCCCACCTCCACCCCCACCGACAAAACACCCTCACCTCCTCCTCCAACAGGAAACCACCCTCCTAGCCTCGAAACCTCCCCCACCTGAACCACGCCTACACCAAACTCGAAGAAGACCCTGCCCCCCTATCCCGAGTATGCCACCACCACACCGCCACCACGCCACCACCAAAACAGCACACCGAAAACACCCTGTCACCACCATAAATCCACAATCGTAACACAACCACAAACCCACAACCGCATCACAACCACAAACCCAAACCCGCAACCACAACCACAAACCCAAACCCGTATCACAACCACAAACCCAAACCCGCAGCCACCAGCAGCAATCCCCATCTTTCTCCCACGAATCCCACCACCCTCTAAACATCACCACCACCGATCTGTTGTTGACTTGATGGTCCGCTCACGCCTACCGAAACTTAGATTTGGGTCGAGTGTTTGGAGTTCCGGTGAGGAACTCAAGTCTGGTGGTGCTTTTCTAGGAAACGGGAGGGCGGTTTTCGGGGGTGGGGGAGTGGGGGGGTTTCGGGAATAAAGGAGTGCAGGTTGCCGAGGGTTTTCGGGGATGGAGGTTGGGGTGGGGTTGGGAGGAAGAAATTGGAGGGAAAAAGAGAGGGAAGAGGGTAAAAAAAAAAGTCTTCGTCGGAAAAGTCCGGAAAAATCAAGTCAATGCCGGAAAATGGTCTAAGGGTCTGATCTGACAAGAAAATCGCATTTAAAAGTTGTTTCTCACAAATAACACTTTTAAAAGGTTGTTTCTGACAAAAAAAACTCTTTATTTTATTATCATTACATCTTACTTATTACAATTTATAGTTTGGTCGTAATTTAAGTAAAAATGAATAGAAGTATTAATGGTTTCGCGGGCTGTCCTGGTCAGTGGGCTAGACTGGGCTGGGCGGTTTGGTTAGCGGGCTTTCATGGGTTGGACTCCAAAAAATCAATACGTGGTGCACCCAACAATTTTCACAGTTTTCAAGGTTGTGAATAGGGATATTCACAGACCTGGCCTGCACGGCCCACGTAACGAGAAGGCCTATATCGGCCTGCACCGTTGACCACCCCTACTTCAAAAATTAAAATAAAGCTTTCCGAGCCCGAGAAAAAAAGAATGTGTTATCTTCTGGGGTCCCGCATAAAATTAGGCGCGAAACTTTCCCGCCACATCAAGTATTAGCCATTTAGCCCTAGTAGAGTAGTAGTCCCAGTGGAGTAAGAAAACGCAACTGAAGAAGTCTTTGTCCGCCAAACACACAGAGCAAGTGAGATATAGAAGAAGAGACGAAAATGGCAGGAGAAAATCACTCCGGAGATAATTTTCCAACGACGCCAGAATCTCCAACTTCAGCAGGGTTCCCAACCGATCAACTTCCTCCTAATACCAACACCAGCGATTTCGACGACGATGAAGAAGAAGCCGCTGTTGATCCTCAAATCGTGCGAGACGAACCCGAAGATATCGAAGAGGAAGATGATGGCGAAGATCTTTACAACGATGACTTCTTCCAGTAAATTCTCTCTTACTAGAGCACTATATTTGTTACACTCATTCAAAAAACCCCACTATTTTCCCCCAAGTTTCTTCCCGAAATCCCTTGTAAGAAGTTATAAGAGTTAGGAATATGTAACTTCTAAATTTTTGTGGGAATTAATTGGAATTCTTTTTTTTTTTGGGTAATGAAAACAGTGATTACCAGGCTTTGGGAGAGCAAGACCAGTATGAAGGGGAGGGGCTTAATGATTCGATGGAAGACGAGAGAGATTTGGATCAGATTATGAAGGATCGTAGAGCGGCCGAAATGGATCTCGAAACTCGTGATGCTCAAACTTCTCGCAATCGCAAACTTCCTCAGCTTCTTCATGACCAGGGTATTTCACCGTCTTTCTTTCTCAACTCAATTTTCTTATTTTAACATTGAAATTGAAGCTTTCGTTTGATAAACTATATGATTTTTGATGCAAGACTTAGGTTGTGTTTGGTTTGGTGTGAATTTGATATTTTGATTCGTCTTAATCCATACATGTATCAACTTTTATATTTCATCTGTTGTAAAATAAACATTTACCATCCATTTTAGGCCGTTTCAAAATAAATAAAACGTGAAGTTATTTGGTACTTGTCTCTATCTCTCTCCTCATCAGATGGGTCCTTCTTTTTCTCTGTCTATCTCTCATCGCCCTACGTTTCTTTTAGACTGAACTGAGGTAATTTTTAATTATACATCATTAAAGATATGAAGGAACAAAGTAGTGCATTGGATAGCTTGTAGACCTGAAATGCTGCTTGTATTTAGAAACGAAGGAAGTATATTTTAACCATTGCAGAGTGTTTGGTTCGAAGGAATAATGTTGCATTTTTGTTGCAATTGATGTTGATTCTAACGCTTAAGAAATAGTCTAGGTCTCAATTGCATTCATACTTTGCTGCATTATGAAATGGGTTTTTGGATACTATGATGTAATAATGGAACATAAGTTTTTTTTTTGTTTTGGTTCTGTTCTGCTTACCAATTTTTTTTTGGAGTTTTGTAGTTAAATATATTTAATTTATTGCTTTTTTATTTTCATCCTTGCGGAGGAAAAATTATTTAAGGTTTTGAACTCCTTAAAATTATACTAATTGTCTATCTATGGGCTAATTCACTTGAACACCTATAGTATAGAGGTCTGTTCTTGAGGCCATTTATCAGCTTTTAGTGATTGTGGTAATGATTGCAGATACAGACGATGATAACTTCAGGCCTCCAAAAAGGTCTAGAGCAGACTTTCGTCCCCCTGTTGGTCGTAGCTACGATGACACTGATGCTGAGCAAAGCTCACCTGGAAGATCACAGCATGGGCACTCTAGAGAGGATGTACCGATGACTGATCCAACAGATGATGAGCCTTATGAGGTAATGTATCTATATATCTATATATATACATATATACAAATCTATATATATATGTATTTTCATCTGCGGATTAGGGGTGGATTTTCATTGTTAGCTGCTCTATTCCTTCTTTTATTGAGTGGGCTTTATTGGAAGGATGATGATGATGGTGAGGGGGACTTTGAGATGTACAAAGTTCAAGGAACATTAAGGGAGTGGGTGACAAGAGATGAAGTACGTCGCTTCATTGGCAAGAAATTCAAGGACTTTTTACTTTCTTATGTAAACACGAAGAATGAGCAAGGAGATTACGTATATGTCCGGCTAATAAATGAGATGGTATCAGGTATAACATCTTAAGAGGCTTTTATTTCTATGCACTACTGAGAATAGAGACTTGCATTTTGTTTGAATAAGAGGAATTGGAGAGAAAGGGAGGGGAACTAGTTCCCTTGTTTAGTTAAGAGGTTGGGGGAAGGAAGGGGAGGGAGAGGGAGGGATCTATTTTCTGTCCCCTTTTATTAAACACCATCCCTCCAAAATTGGAGGGATTTGGACGGAAAATAGAGCTGTCTTTCACCTCCCTTTGTTTCCCTTAGGCTCTTCTTTTCCTTCCCTTCCTTTCTCTTCTATGTTGCTTTCCCAACAAAATGCTAAATCATTTGATGGAGTGTTGTCATCGAGGTGTTGAGTCATAATAAATTATCTGATCATTCAGAGTTTTCATTTCTCGTATGCTTGTTTTGACAATGTGATACGTTTATTACAGCAAATAAATGTAGCTTGGAGATTGATTACAAACAGTTCATCTATGTTCATCCAAATATTGCCATTTGGCTTGCTGATGCTCCGCAATCTGTCCTGGAGGTCATGGAGGAAGTTGCTAAAAAGGTTGTTTTTGATTTTCATCCCAACTACAAAAATATTCAGCAGAAGATCTATGTCCGCATCACAAATTTGCCAGTTTATGACCAGATTCGTAATATAAGGTAGAAAGAGACTATTTATTTAGCTGTATCATTGCTTTTGAATGATTGCAGTTTTTTTTAACTCTCTTCTTCCTTTTCGCGTGTAACAGACAGATACACTTGAACACCATGATTCGTATTGGGGGAGTGGTTACTCGTCGTTCTGGGGTCTTCCCTCAGTTGCAGCAGGTGAAGTATGACTGCAACAAGTGTGGGGCTGTTCTGGGGCCCTTTTTTCAGAACTCCTTTTCGGAAGTTAAGGTTGGCTCTTGCCCAGAATGCCAGTCAAAAGGACCATTTACCATCAATGTTGAGCAGGTAAGATGTATCAGAAGTCTGTTTTAAAAGAATTTAAATGCTTAGAGAATATTATCTGACCTTGTCATGCTACAGACGATATACAGGAATTACCAAAAACTTACTCTCCAAGAAAGTCCAGGAATTGTCCCAGCTGGACGACTTCCAAGATACAAGGAAGTGATATTATTGAATGATCTGATAGATTGTGCTCGACCTGGAGAAGAAATTGTATGTTGCTGTCATTAAATTGCAAACTTTTCTGCGGGAATAGTCCCAGTTCTGACTCTTTACCCTCTTTTATGTAACTCAGGAGGTCACTGGAATTTATACAAATAATTTTGACTTGTCGTTGAATACAAAAAATGGTTTTCCAGTATTTGCTACAGTAGTTGAAGCTAATTATGTAGCCAAGAAGCAGGACCTCTTTTCTGCTTACAAACTGACTCAAGAAGATAAAGAGGAAATCGAGAAGTTGGCTAAAGACCCCAGGATTGGAGAAAGGGTATGTGCCTTGCATCTGTAGATCATTTGTTACATTGTAAAAGGATACTTATGTATAGCTGTTTCTTTTCCCTAGATTGTCAAGTCCATTGCCCCATCAATTTATGGCCATGAAGATATTAAGACTGCATTGGCACTAGCAATGTTTGGAGGCCAAGAAAAGAATGTCGAAGGAAAACATCGTCTGCGAGGGGATATAAACGTGCTTCTCCTTGGTGACCCAGGAACAGCAAAGTCTCAATTTCTCAAGTAAGCAAATCTACACTTTCTATTGGTGAAATTGGTTATGCAAACTGCTACATTTACTGCTCTTTTGACTATTTATGGAAAAGGTATGTTGAGAAGACAGGGCAGAGGGCTGTTTATACTACAGGGAAAGGAGCTTCGGCCGTAGGTCTCACAGCGGCAGTGCATAAGGATCCTGTGACCCGGGAATGGACTCTAGAAGGTGGAGCACTTGTTCTGGCGGATAGAGGCATCTGCCTCATTGATGAGTTCGACAAGATGAATGACCAGGACAGGCAAGAGATCTATGTTTCTTGTAATTTTTGCTAAATCAGCAATGCCAGAATAGTATATTCTGTGATGGAAATTCCTGTCGCTAAGAGTTCTTTATTGTTATCAACAGAGTAAGTATCCATGAAGCAATGGAGCAGCAGAGTATAAGCATATCGAAAGCTGGAATTGTGACTTCTCTCCAGGCTCGGTGCTCTGTCATTGCTGCTGCAAATCCGATTGGGGGAAGGTAAACAAACTTGTATGAGTGCTTCGAGTTCACATAATAATTATCCTATGTTGCCATTCTCTTTCTATATGCTTTTCCTGCTTTTATATTATCTCGTTTGCTGTATTGGGATTAAGATGACTATTAGTTCCCATACGATGTTCAAATCTGCTTATACTTTATTAAAATAATATATTGTTTTCAGGTATGATTCTTCCAAAACATTCTCTCAGAATGTTGATTTGACAGATCCAATCTTATCTCGTTTCGACATCCTGTGTGTTGTTAAGGTTTGTCAATGGACCAACATCTATCTCGACTTCAGCGTCACCTCATTTAAACCCTTTACTGACACGTGTTTATTAATGAAGGATGTGGTTGATCCTATTATCGATGAGATGCTAGCAAAATTTGTTGTAGATAGCCATTTCAAATCAAAACCCAGTGGGGCAACCATAGATGACAAGTCGAGTAATTCTCAGGAAGACGCAGACCCCTTAGCTAATATAGTTGATTCTGAGGTGGCTCTTTATGTCTAAATAAATTCTCTGATCTCATTTATGAACCTGATTACATGTGAATCCTGAATCTTTTTGTTCTCTCTTTTCTTTCCAGATTATTTCTCAGGATTTGCTCAAAAAGTACATAACATATGCCAAGTTGAATGTATTCCCTAGATTGCATGATGCTGACTTGGATAAACTTACACATGTCTATGCTGAATTGCGGAGGGAATCATCTGTGAGTTGAAATACTTTTATTTGCTGTCCCATTTAATTCCCTGTTTTTGTTAATCAAAGCGTATCGATAGTCAATAAAGAAATCTCATATTGTGTTAAACTTGTTGCAGCATGGACAAGGTGTCCCAATTGCAGTGAGGCACATTGAATCTATGATTCGAATGTCTGAATCACATGCCAGAATGCACCTGAGACAGCACGTTACACAGGAGGATGTTGACATGGCAATTCGTATCTTGCTTGATTCCTTCATTTCAACACAAAAATTTGGAGTGCAGAAAGCTCTACAAAAGGTAGCCACAAGATTAAATCTAAAAACTGTACACCAGCTCTGAATAAAGAATGGCTATTTGTTGCAATTGAGGACCCTTGTGATTAATGCACTCCATAATACAAAATCAATCAACATAAACGTAGCATTTCATAGTAGATTAATTTTGTTTATTGGAAACTTCATCTAAGGTTCTGTTTATAGATACTTTTATGATAGTTTTCTATAGTTCCTAATGGTTCTTATTATATATGTAAATGCAGAGTTTTAAGAAGTATATGACTTACAAGAAGGATTATAATGAATTGCTCCTGCATCTTCTGCGGGGACTTGTGAAGGATGCACTACATTTTGAAGAGATTGTGTCTGGTTCTTCTTCAGATCTTACTCATGTTGATGTGAAGGTTGAAGAGTTGCAACATAAGGTACTTTCAGCGGGCATGGACCCTTGAATACATTAGCATTGAAGAACATGTTTGCCCTTTAGTCTTCTTCGTGGAAGAATGCAGCAATCTTGTACTAACCTTTTGTTTGTGGATTCATGCAGGCTCGTGACTATGAAATATATGATCTGGAACCCTTCTTTTCTAGCAGTCAGTTTGAAAAGGCCAATTTTGAGCTCGATGAGGAAAGGGCAGTCATTAGGCATCCCCTAGCTAGAGAATGATAGATGTATTGCTTTTTAATGTTTATAAAAAACAGATGTTTCAATTTTCAGGATCATTTTTAGATAAACTTGAATGCAATGTTATTGCACAATTTAGAAGGTGTGCCCAAGTGCACAAAGCTCATTGTGCACCCTATTTTTTGAGTTTAAACTATGTGTTCTTTTTATTCAATGTTCTTTTCATTACGACCTATGTTTTCTTGAACATGTACAAAAAGAACATGAATCTATCTACCTCTCAGTACACCCAAAAAGATTATGACTCAATCTAAAAAAGAATATCAAGATCTGATAAGATAAAATTAAATAAATGAAAGATATTAAAATCAGAATCCTAAATTAAAACCGATTTTATATAAAACTATTTTATTTAAAATTTATCTCTTATAAAAAACTAAATCTTATGCTAAAACAACTAATGCATATTGTCTAAAATAGAGATTTATTAAGAAATAAACTCTAAATAAATCCCTACACAATAAGATAATAATATGCAATAGACTCACTGAATCCTAGATGCTTTTGACACTAAGTTCCACGAGTTCCTTTTGGCCCTATTCCATTATCTTTCACGTTTCCACATACTTACATGAATCCTAGAAAACAAGCTCATATTTTCTGCCTTCATGCTCCATGCAGCTCCAACTCATGAACGGCATGCTGATAGCTGCACCTATGGAACTTCGATGTGCTAGTTCCATAAGGAACTTCGCACTCATAGTTCCTGCTCAGGAACTTCTTGTTTCAACTCTGAAACTTCATCTTGCTGCTCCCACTCGGGAACTGCTCTGGAACTTCATATTCAACGTTTCTCTTAGGATCAACCTAGGAACCATTTTGTTTGTGTTCCTTCTAGGAACTCTTGTAGGAACTTTGTTTGTACTTGCTTCTATATCATTTTTCTTAAACTCTTCACGTTTGGTTATGTATTAAGAACTTAATAAAGTCTAGAAGCATAACTGTATAATCAGACTTTTTCGTTCTTTCTTTGGATTTCTTCCTTAGGAACTTTACTTATTAGAGTTCCTTCATGATGTGATATATTCAACCTTCGATGGCTAGTTCTATGTTAATGTAATATGCACATTTCAAACACACATGTTAGTTAGATAATCATCATTTGTTTGCAATCATCAAACACTACATGACTCAACAGTCTTACCTCGTTTGTGCCTTCATATACCAATACTAAGGTGTCCCAAATCCTTTTCACATTGGAACATGCCAAGATTCTATTCACCTTAGAATCAACAATACCTTGTTGCAGAAGTGACATTGTCTTTGCATCATTCTCCAATTTCTTGAAGTCTATTGAGGAGTAATCACTGTCGGTTTTTGGTAGACTTGTTTTCTTTGTCATCCATCTCATCAATACTCAATGGAACATCCTTTACAATCTTCCAGCACTCATAGTCAGTGCCTATGATGTAGTTCTTCATGTAGTTTTTCCACCAAGGATAGTTTGTTCCATTGAACTTGGGCATCCTCTATCTCGATCCTCTATTTGAATAATTTGTCATCATGATCATTCCCTAGGGGTTAACCTTTTGAGAAGTTAGGCTCTGATACCAAGTGAAGGCCTAGATAATACTCAACAAGGGGGAGTGAATTGAGTATGTGAGTTGATAAACAATTTTTCGATTTGATATGTTAATGGAAATTAGACCAGTAAGAGAATTTATCTGTTGTACGTAGCGCAATAAATAAATTAACACACAGATTTTACGAGGTTCGGTTCAACTTATGCCTACATCCTCCACTATCCTAATCACTCTTATTAATCAACTCTGAAATATAAAAATTATCACACTCAATCAAAGTCTCCACCTATGAAGACGATGATTCCCCAACTATTAACTATAATTGTTCAATGAAGTGATTCCCTGAACCACTTCCCCAACCACACTGCACACTAGCGCGTTGTTCAAGCACAATAAATTTTCCCCTAAAACTATGCTTCTTAATAAGCTATAATGGAGAATAATTTTGCTCTTAGTTAAGTGCGAATCTTAACTGCGTTTTAGGGTTTATGTGTGGGTGCAAGAAGCTTTTAAAAGATAGAATATTTTTCCGAAAAGGCTCTCACTGAATTTCTTTCACTATTGTTGCTTAAGTGGGCCTTGAGATGTAGTATGGAAATTATCTTGATTACGGAAATATAATTGCCTAAAAATTTAGCTAGATCACAATTTTGATAAATATATTTCCTTGAATTTTTTTTTTAGAATAATATCAACAAGATAATATCCAATTACAGCTCATACTTAAACAACAATATATACTCGTAAAGTCCACTTTCAAAAATAAGTTTTTAAGAAAGTATCTTGATAGAATATTTCCAAAATAATTTAGAACTTTGAAATTCAAAATGTAGTATAGTGAACTGGTCTGGTAGTGATATGAGACCAGCTTACTAACTACAAGGAAACATATGCTATGACATATGGTTTGCAATTGATCTCACCACACATATGTTCATTAACTTCTTTGCACAAGAAACAAGATATCCAAAACAATATAAGATTGTAGACACATAATCGTATCTCCCCATTAAGGGGCCCTATGATGAAACATACCGCGGTCTTAGTTAGTCCGACCCAAGGGCAGAACAGTCTGAAGAACCATCCCAAAACTATTTCGAAAAGTGTTGAAGTCTTATTTTAAGGCGCATTTTATTATTCATGATAATTAATAATATTTTGAGCCCAACTCTTTGAAAAAGCCCAATTAATTGTTTAATAATAATTAATTGTTTTATTTAGATAAAATTAATATTTTCACATATATTTTTTATAATAAAATCAGATTTTATCCCGTAAAATCATATTTCCGGAGTTAAAAGAAAAAAGAAAATCTTTAAAACACGTTTTATCAAAAAAAAAAACTGTCAAAACGTGTCAAAAGCAAGGCGGTACGCTGAGCGCATAGCCCTGCGCTAAGCACACATGTCATGACACTTAAGCGTGCGCCTAGCGCGCAGCAGTGTGTCGAGCGCACGTGTCATGCCACGTAGACTTATATGTCATATAGAGTCCTGCGCCAAGCGTATTTCTCTATGTGAGACGCATCTTTTCTTTCTTATCTTTTTCATAGCGCGTACCATGTGTACGCTTTCTACTGGGCATGCCGCGTCAGGGGCGCCAATTTGCGCCTGACACTTGGATTTGCGCGTAACACGACATTCTGCGCCTAGCGCATTGGTGCGTGAAGCGCAGATTCGTTTTCCCTATAAATAGGCTTCGATTTTCAGAATTAAAGACGGTTTTTCCACACATAACACTCAACTTTTATATTACGAACTAGTATTTTGGCCCAGGCAATGTCCCGGGTCAGTTACAATTATCAAATATATTATTATTGCATAAATCTTATACTTAATTTTATTAGATTTTCGTAATATTTTGTCTAGTGTGAAATTGGAAAATGGACGTTACGACATGATAAATTGTTTAAAAAAAACTTCTAAGGAATTGGGGATAAAAATAACAATTTTAATGGAATTAGAGTAAGAGAATGTTATTATTCAATAAAAGTGTTAGAGATCAAAAAACTTGACTATGTCTTAATAATTACATATAATTATAAGTCTTTATTATGTTTTACTTTGAAACATTAAGCATTGAAGTTGTAGTGGATTAGTTGTTAAACTCTCACATTTCATTTCAAAGGTCATGTGTTCGAATCCTAATAACTACATATTGTTAATATTTTTTAATGAGAATATAAACATATGTATTAGAAGCTTGAGAAGAGTGCCACATGGCACCGTTCCTTTGATAGGAACGCCTTTTAATATATTTGTATTGATACACTTACGAACCTCTCTACAAAATACACATTCTCTCTATAAAATCTTTCATACAAGTTCAACTTTCAGGCTTCACGATTGCTCGTCCCAAAGGTTGTCAATCTCTCAGACCCAAGCCACGGTATTATCCTTGAATAATGTAGATCTTTGCTATAAAATCGTTCTACTGTATATTTTAATCCTTCCTTCTTTTTATTTATTTTCATACATTATTATATGCTTGCCTGATTGTTCTATGCATTATTTTTTATCACCCACATGTTATTATTGCTAATCGAAGACCTAAAAAACTGTTCTAACATTAATCAGATTAATTTGGACAACCTGCTAGGTTTCCTGTAAATTGATTGCATAATAACATATGACTAAAAAATAGTCTTTTTATGTGTTTCCTGAACCAACCTAGACTAAATTATTTTTAGGGTGTATAAAAATATTATATGGTTGTTCTATTGCATAAAAATTGACATGAATCGATATTTAGTAAGGCCAACAATGGGAAAATGTGGTTCATTATGACCGTGTTCGTAACCTCACCCCCGAACTCAATCTTTGGTTCATTTTGACCATCTATGGAGTCTAAATGGGGAAATCTACATTGAATAAGTCCCTAATTTGTCCCTACAATTTCCCAATATCCAATTAGGTTTATGAGTCTTCCTTTAAAGACTTGTTGGCGACTTCAAAACAATTTTTAATAAAACCATAACAATGGGGTAGTCAAATACGTGCTCACACCGCGTAGGCGAAATAAAAACACCCCTACAATTTGGCGACTCCACTGGGGATGAAAAAAATTAATTTTTTAAATGAGTGGGTGAAACTTGAAAAATACGATTCATTCTCCTTTTATGTCTTTGAATAACATATTGTTTTGCATATGCATGGCTATTGTTCAGCCACCATAAGTACAATCTACCTTGTCTCATTAGCACATGTTCTATGTGTGAGGTCACCCCTGGGGCGTTTGCGCTTTGTACTTCCAAAAAGCTTCCTGAGCGATAGTGGATAGTGTTGGATCTTAGTAATAAGCAAATCTACGCAACCATGGCATTATTCTCTTGTTCATGACTTGAGAACTGGAGTGTGTCTTACACGTAGCCACCTCTTTAAGCAGAGGTATGAAGCGTGGGATCAATCTCTTAGTCATGGACCCTATCAGATTGAACCTAAACCTGACCATAGTTGAACGTAGAACTGGACTTTAGATTGAGAAATTTTGCATCCATGTTATATGACATTTACCTGTGGTTGCAATTACTGCCTGCTATTATTTTGTCAAATTGTTGTTATTCGTTACGTCTAAAATCACGTCTAAATAACAAACAAAAATCGTCAATTGACCAAAACATCGCCTAAATCCCAAAAAAAATATGTCGGGGAGCAGTGCGCCTGTCGCACCACACCTGCGCCAGACTGCCATGCTTTTCATCGATTTAGTTGTTGTGGTGGTCGATACTATGTTCGGTCTTATGTTCGTCTGTCATTCGCGTAGAATCATGGTCATTCAAAGGGTCTCACCTAATTCAAAAAAAAAAGGGGTCAGTCTTTTCATGTAAGGTCGAGTCTGTCCTAAAAAAAGTGCATCTAGAAAATTCGGTCATGGTAGAGTTAGAATTGTCATGCAAGTCTACCTTCTCCATGTTGTTCAACAAATCTTCCTTACCAATCTTACCTTACCATATTCATTTAATTTCAAAAAAACTTACAAGTTTTTCAAAATCAATCCTAACTAAACATCATCATACACGACATTTACAAAAACTTTTTCAAAATTAATCCATCATCTTTTACTAATAAAAGATAAAAACAAGGGGTTCCTTTCAAAAACGAATTTCAAAAATTCTAAATACCTTCTATCCAATCCAATCAACCAAATCCAATCCATTTTGCATTCATTCTAGGCCCATATGCATTAGAGCCCATTTTGCATTCATATTAGGTCCTTCTAAATTTGAGTCCATGCATTCATATTAGGCCCGCTAGCATTAGAGTCCATCTTAGGCCCATATAAGTCTAGTTCAACTCAAATCTAGGCCCATTTACATCTTTATGTGAACCCTAGTTTATGTCAAACCCAGTCCAAGTCTAATCCTAGTCTATTCCATTCTAAGTCCAATCCTAGTCCATCTCCAATGTCAAGCCCATGTGCATATCCCTGTCTAAGTCAAACCCATAGGTTAATCCACTCCTCCCTAAGTCCATAATGGCCCAAATCCCTTAAGTCTAGCGCATCTGGTCCTTCCATAGATCCATAACTACCCAAATCCTCGAGTTTAGCAAAGCTACTCATCCCTGTAAGACCATAATGGCAACCCTAAGCCTAGCAAAGCTAGCATTCCATAAGTCCACATAGGCAATTTTTGAGTCTAGCCTGCTTAGTCTAATGTATGTTCCGAAGTCTAGTTGTCTAGCCTGCTTGCTCACCCGTAAGTTCAAAGTCTAGTTGCCTAGCCTGCTTGCCTTAAGTTAAGAGTCTAGTCTCCCTTATTGTCCAGCCTTCCTTAAAGTCTAACCTGCTTGCTCACCAGTAAGTTCAAAGTCTAGTCTATCTTATCATCACCAAATCCAGTCGTGGAATCCAGTCTGCTTGCATAGTCTAGTCCATGTCTGCATTTGCATATAGTTAGGCCCATGTCGCCATCATAACCATAATCATACCTATTCTAATCATTTTTCATTTCCATTTCCATTCTCCATTTCAATTTCCATTTCCATTTCCATTCTTCATTTCCCATTTCTTCCATTTCCCATTTCTCATCTCCATTCCTCATTTCAAAAGCATCATTTCTTAAAATTTACGAGGTCCATTCGATTGCTGTTCAGGACAGGTCGTGAGATTATAACTTGGGAATGTCCGACAGAGAGGATACAAGGTCAACCTACTCCTAGATTCGTCAAATGAGTTCTCACCTTTTCAGACGCGTCTTTTCAAAACTTCTGAATCATCTGAATCATCGTCCGAGATGGGGGACACTAACGAACAGCTCAGTGCCATCATGGCTCAACTTCAACTAATGAACTCTCGTCTTGAGCAACAAGACAAAGAGATCAAAGCACTGAGAGAAAAGCTGATCACTGAGGAAGAAGAGCATGATGACACTCCACCACCACCACCACCACCACCACCACCACCACCACCTCCGCCTCCTATCAAGACCGAGACAGACTTGAGGTTTGAAAAACTCGAGCAATTGATCCAGTCAATTCCTGCACTCAAGAGTTAGGCTCAAGGCCATGACATCATTGATCATGAACTAAGGGAAAAGCTCCCTAAAAAGGTAACATTGGCTGACCTCCCAAAATTCAAGGGGGTTGAAGACCCAGATGATTACTTGAGAGCCTTTTCTATCTCTATGGCTCTCAAAGGCATGAGCAAAGACTCGTTTGCTTATGTCGTTCCCTTAACCTTGGATGCACATCCATCCAAGTGGTTCAGGTCACTGAATAAGACCAAGCTGAATGACTCGGTCTACATCAGGGAAGAGTTCCACAAATAATACATGTACAATACTCAGCTTCCTATTAGCCTTCGTGAGTTGGAGTTAACTAAACAAAACTCCAACGAAGACTTTGTTACTTTCCTTAACAGATGGAGAGAAAAAAACTGCACAAATGACTAACAGGCCATTTCAAGAGGATCAAGTCCGAATGGTGATACGTAACTTGCAGCCCAAGTATAGGGATCACATTAAATTCCAACACATAGAGTCTTTCACGAAGCTCTATAAGGTTGGCCTGCTGATTGAAGAAGAGGTACAAGCCTCAAAGAATAAGGGTTATAGAAAACAACAACTCTTTCAAGAAGAGTAACAATAACCCTTCTAGCTCCAAAAGTAATGAGGTCAATGCCCTAGCTACTAAAAAGAGAGATTATCAAAAGCCTCAAGGAAAGTTCACTCCTTTAGGCATATCTTTAGAAGAAGCCTTCACTAGGCTTCATGCAAAAGGAGCACTTCAGCCTCTCGGCCCTACTCCAGACCCTGCTCCCGAGAATAGATACAAGAAGTGGGATCCTAATGCCTAGTGCAAGTACCATCCAGGAAAGGGGCATATGACATCACAATGCTGGACCTTAAAGAATACTCTGCAGGATATGGTTGATAGTGGCAGACTTCCTGTAACACCCCTGAATTTCAAAGCGGAAAAGAAAGAAATAATAATAGTATTAATAGGACGATGGCGGAAACATCGTCTTCTAGGAATGTCACTACTACAAGAATAGTGTTTAAATAACTAAGTGATAAAAACAAACATAAGTAAGTACTATAAGTAAATTAATTACGTAGATTAAAGTCGAAATGAGAAAACTATCTCAAACTAAAGAGAAGTCTAGAACTAAAACCCCTAATAGATTATTTCTCGCATCTCAACCCGAGCCCAAAATCAAAGGAAATCCACATCAACAAAACCTGCAAAATATACAACAAATATCCACAATCAGTGGCGAGTAACTAGCAATTCTCCCAGAACAAAAGAAATCAAAGCATGATTCAGACATAGATTAATAAGAAAGGAAAGCATAAAGTCAAGTCAACTACAATATGCATCCACTTCCATATAACTCACAAATAACGCAAATGAATATTAAATAGCAATTGAGTTGGATAAAAATAAATAAATCATCTCAAGAGTACTTTTATAAAAATAAAAATATAGGTAAAACAAGTTATTGAGTCAGAAACCGAACGCTAGTGAATCGCAATTCACTTCCTAAGGTTTGTCAGATCGCAATCTCCAGGTCAGTCTATGGGCTTACGTTCCCCACTACCTCTGTCTAAGAATGGCCAAACTCCCGATGCAGGGTAGAACACGCAGAACTCCCTGACCTCTCGGACGACAACAATTAACCCAGGTGTACCCCTAGTTCGCAAACCAGGTGGTTGGCATGTTCTTCACCGGGGACTACATCTATCCCACCGGATGTTCTTATCTCAAAATAAAATCATAAATATCATCAAAGTATCATTCATCTCAAAAATATTCGTCAAAAGGGATGCCATTCGGCCTTATACCCATAATTCATCAAAAGTAATTTTTCAAAAATCTTCAAAGTAGTAACTTACAAATTTACACCAAATATCTCCAACCACAATACTTTAAACATCACTAAGCATCAACAATGATAGTGAAATAGTTTTTACAGCACTAACAACATCAATAAAAAATGCATCACCAATTAACTCCAAGGCTTATTAAATAAATGAATAGTACACAATTAATCATTTTTACATAAATCAAACATAAACATAATGATACCAATAATACTTACAGCAACCTACTAAACACCAGCATCCAAGAACATAAAAGAGATCACAAATTATTTCTGATTAACAAGCTCTCAAATAATTTAAAAGAGTATCCTCAATTTCACAACAAAAACCCAATAATAATTATTAAACTAATAAGTTCAAGCAGAAATTATCATATGACCCTAATGGCTCTACTGACATGGTACAAATTTTATTTATAATTTTCGGACTCCAAAAGTAATTTTAAAAGTTAATATACAGATTACTCATAAAGCCAATATAATAACTAAAAATATAAATAAACGCCCAAAAATTACCAAAAATTTACACAACATGCATAAACTCACAGAAATACATATTATACAAGGAAATAAATTTTTCGGCCTCCAGAAATAATTTTCTTGATTTATATACTGACAGAAATGAAATTGCAAAAACAGATATATCAATTAAATAAACCAGTACACAGTAGGCAAAAATTATTCTAAGGCATGGAATACATACTACGCATACAACATGATAATAAAAATAATTTCAGCAATTTTAACATCCGTTTAATAATTATTATGCAATTTATCCAAAAACGCACAAAACACCAATTAAATCAAATAAATACCAAAAATCATACGAAAAATATTTTTCTCTTTACAGTAATAACACAGCATGCATCAAGTATATTCATGTCAAATTTCGTCAATAATTTCGTTCAAAAAGTATTTTAAATAATTCCTAGCGTAATAATCTAATACCGAATAATACTCTAATAACTATGGTTCTAAGATAACTACTAGTTACCTGGAACGTCGGGAGGAGAGCTGAGTCTAAATAGATAGTTAAGAGCTACGCATAAAATCCAATTCCTCTTCTAACCCCAAGGCACAACGAACAAGAATTGAAGCAACCAGTCACTAGGCATTTTCTTCTTGAACGTTGATAAATCTCATGTCACACTGCTCTGTTCTGACCATGATTCTCGGTGATCAAAATCTCAGATTCTAAATCGCTCTGGTCAAAGTGTAGAACAAGATGTTATAAACGTTATGTCCAAATTTGAAGACGATCCAACGGTTAGATCTCCGGCGATGGTTATTTTCGTGAACGTGTGACAGGAAACACCGGGTTGAACCTTTCTATTCTTTTCCTCTTCCTTTTCTCTCTTTCTTTTCTTGAAAACGGTGAGGGTTAAATGCAAATGATGCTGAACTTCGTTTAATAAAAATCAGAATTTTATGGCAAGGAAAAATGAAGGGTTTAGGAGAAATGATTAGGGGGGTTACAATCTACCAAGAGTGACCAATTAAAAGAAATGAAATAAAAGAGGAGAAACTTCTTCCTTCTCCCTCCCCATAGCCGGCTGTCCAAGCCCAAGTACACCAAGAAGATTTCGGCCCAAGTCATCAAAGGTTCATGCATCAAAAGTCCGTCACGCGATAAATCGATAAATTCCTAAATCGCGCCTAAACTTTGAAAATACTTAATAATGAAAATAACTCCAATAAATTATATTATAAATATAATAAACACATTAGCACGCCACGTGCGATGCAACATTTCATCACCCAAGTCGGTCCAACAACATTACAAAAACGCTACGCGACAAAACAGCATCCTAAACGCCTAAATAAATAACGAAACTAATATATCCTTTAAAATACTTAACTATAAACTTTAAATAAATATATCACAACATATAAAAATATAAACACATTTTCACAACACGTTCCAAAATAATGTAAATAATAAATTATTTATTTTTATGAAAAAAAAATATCATTTTAATGTAAACAAACGCCAAAAATAAAGGGTGAAAATTACGGGGTGTTACAATCTCTCCCCCTTAAAAGAGTTTCGTCCTCGAAACTTCAAAACAACCAAGAGACAAAAGAAAATACTCTAGATAAAGAACATTAAGAAAACAGAAATCGATGGATTTTAGTTAACTAAACAACTTTGCAGGTATACAATTTGATAACTCAAATAATATATATATATATATATATATATATATATATATATATATATATATATATATATATATATATATATATATATATATTTTATTTTGGAAGACCAAAAGAGTTGTATAGTAAAGAAGCACGGTAACAACAATCATTTTATAAAATGTGAAAGAACCAAAGACAAGTATTAGAAAGTTTAAGGTAAAAACCTATGCACAATAAACTATAGGTAATTTTGTAAAAGAAGCAGGAATAAATATTTACGTAAAATTATAAAAGAATAAATCCAACCATACATAAATATTTTTTAGAAAAGAAACGAAGAAGAAAAATTTCGTAAATAGATAGCCAAATCAATTTAAATAGAGGTAACCACACGGGCTTATACTCCACTTAAAGAGATAAGAACACTTTAATAAAGAGTAGCTAGCTGCTTTATTAAAATAGCACTTACGAACACAAGTCATGACATATGTTATAAGAGCGTACGCCTCCTAAACATATATATGAAAATTAAAGTTCGCAAAAGAAATTGAAAACTTTAAAATAAAATTCACAACGACGAAACACTAATAATAAATAGGCGATAAAGTAATAAATTATTAACAACAATTATAAAATTTGCTAAGTCGACAGAAATGTGCATGGAACCACCCACTGCAATCTAGTATCAACAAAACAATATTTGAAAGCCTTCTTAACAAATCAACATTAGAGTTTACTGGAATCACCCAATATAAACTTAATGTCAACTCAAAAAGGAAATTAAATCAAAACAGATAAAATACGTCAACTTATCAAATTGACATAAGTATATAAATTTCATTTTCAAAGAATATAAAAACAGATCAGTCAAAATCAGAGAATTAAATAAGAAGTAATGAAAACAACCAAAATGTTTCTATGAAATGAGAAAGCACTAAATATTTAAACAAGAAACAACAAATAGTAAACGAGATCCTTTCACGCATTTGAGTTTGAAAAATAATGCTAATAGGAAAAGTAAGTAAAGTAAAAGTTGTTGAATGCTAACCTTTAAAACAAAATAGTTTGCGTCTACATTTCAATCTAACACCAAGACAACTCATTAGGGTACTTTTATTTTCAAATACTACAAAACTTATTACCATAATTAAAGGCTAAATAAGGATTAACATGAAAAATAAAAATATTAAAAAGGAAAATATTTATAAATATAGATGGTCAAAGACGGTAAGAGAAATTTGAAGAATATCTTGAAAGACAATTTCAAAACCCCTTTCTTATTCCAAACCATTATAAAACAATTGAAATTAAACGTTTTTTCAAAAGAGTATATCAAAATATTAACAATAGGAAAATTTAAAAGTCATAAAATAACTCTAATATAGGTATGAAATTTATTAAGTTCAAAGATCTAAAATATAATTTGGAATATAAATTCAAACTAGAAAGTTTTGTAAATAATAAAACAGATACGTAGTACTCACATAAAAACAACACTCAATTGAAAAAGAACAGAAAATATATACTGTCTCACATAATAACATATACTATCAAGCATCTAGCAAATAAAATAAATGCAATGCAACACACAAGACTATATTAAAATAAAATTAAAGCTTATTTCTAAATTGCAAAACACAAAACAAATTAAACACAACGAAACCGAGAAGGCTATAAATTACTTCGCTTTCGCTGCGCACTCTGATAAAAGAGAAAATAAATTACATGTAAGAGGCCATGCAAATAAGATTAGCAAACTTGGTAGACTAATTCCACCAATAATACAAATAACTATACATATAACATATGCTCCATAAGCATGAGAGCACATCACATTCCCATAAGGCTTCCCTTTACTTACTCTACCCATCACACTCTCATAAAATGAAACAACTAAACTTAATTCTAAACAAATTTTATATCCTATGGCTAACTAATAAATCTAAAGAATCATTAGCAACTCTTTTTCAGAGTTTAGGAGCGTTTTGCTCTGATACCAACTGTAACACCCCAGAATTTCAAAGCGGAAAAGAAAGAAATAATAACAGTATTAATAGGACGATGGCGGAAACATCGTTTTCTGGGAATGTCACTACTACAAGAATAGTGTTTAAATAACTAAGTGATAAAAACAAACTTAAGTAAGTACTATAAGTAAATTAATTACTTAGATTAAAGTCGAAATGAGAAAACTATCTCAAACTAAAGAGAAGTCTAGAACTAAAACCCCTAATAGATTATTTCTCGCATCTCAACCCGAGCCCAAAATCAAAGGAAATCCACATCAACAAAACCTGCAAAATATACAACAAATATCCACAATCAGTGGCGAGTAACTAGCAGTTCTCCCAGAACAAAAGAAATCAAAGCATGATTCAGACATAGATTAATAAGAAAGGAAAGCATAAAGTCAAGTCAACTACAATATGCATCCACTTCCATATAACTCACAAATAACGCAAATGAATATTAAATAGCAATTGAGTTGGATAAAAATAAATAAATCATCTCAAGGGTACTTTTATAAAAATAAAAATATAGGTAAAACAAGTTATTGAGTCAGAAACCGAACGCTAGTGAATCGCAATTCACTTCCTAAGGTTTGTCAGATCGTAATCTCCAGGTCAGTCTATGGGCTTACGTTCCCCACTACCTCTGTCTAAGAATGGCCAAACTCCCGATGCAGGGTAGAACACGCAGAACTCCCTGACCTCTCGGACGACAACAATTAACCCAGGTGTACCCCTAGTTCGCAAACCAGGTGGTTGGCATGTTCTTCACCGGGGACTACATCTATCCCACCGGATGTTCTTATCTCAAAATAAAATCATAAATATCATCAAAGTATCATTCATCTCAAAAATATTCGTCAAAAGGGATGCCACCCGGCCTTATACCCATAATTCATCAAAAGTAATTTTTCAAAAATCTTCAAAGTAGTAACTTACAAATTTACAACAAATATCTCCAACCACAATACTTTAAACATCACTAAGCATCAACAATGATAGTGAAATAGTTTTTACAGCACTAACAGCATCAATCAAAAATGCATCACCAATTAACTCCAAGGCTTATTAAATAAATGAATAGTACACAATTAATCATTTTTACATAAATCAAACATAAAATAATGATACCAATAATACTTACAACAACCTACTAAACACCAGCATCCAAGAACATAAAGAGATCACAAATTATTTCTGATTAACAAGCTCTCAAATAATTTAAAAGAGTATCCTCAATTTCACAACAAAAACCCAATAATAATTATTAAACTAATAAGTTCGAGCAGTAAAATCACACAAAAATTATAATATGACCCTAATGGCTCTACTGACATGGCACAAATTTTATTTATAATTTTCGGACTCCAAAAGTAATTTTAAAAGTTAATATACAGATTACTCAATAAAGCCAATATAATAACTAAAAATATAAATAAACGCCCAAAAATTACCAAAAATTTACAAAACATGCATAAACTCACAAAAATACATATTATACAAGGAAATGAATTTTTCGGCTTCCAGAAATAATTTTCATGATTTATATACTGACAGAAATGAAATTGCAAAAACAGATATATCAATTAAATAAACCAGTACACAGTAGGAAAAAATTATTCTAAGGCATGGAATACATACTACGCATACAACATGATAAGAAAAATAATTTCAGCAATTTTAACATCCGTTTAATAATTATTATGCAATTTATCCAAAAACGCACAAAACACCAATTAAATCAAATAAATACCAAAAATCATACGAAAATTATTTTTCTCTTTACGGTAATCACACAGCATGCTTCAAGTATATTCATGTCAAATTTTGTCAATAATTGCGTTCAAAAAGTATTTTAAATAATTCCTAGCGTAATAATCTAATACCGAATAATACTCTAATAACTATGGTTCTAAGATAACTACTAGTTACCTGGAACGTCGGGAGGAGAGCCGAGTCTAAAGAGATAGTTAAGAGCTACGCATAAAATCCAATTCCTCTTCTAACCCCAAGGCACAACGAACGAGAATTGAAGCAACCAGTCACTAGGCATTTTCTTCTTGAACGTTGATAAATCTCATGTCACACTGCTCTGTTCTGACCATGATTCCCGGTGATCAAAATCTCAGATTCTAAATCGCTCCAGTCAGAGTGTAGAACAAGATGTTATAAATGTTATGTCCAAATTTGAAGACGATCCAACGGTTAGATCTCCGGCTACGGTTATTTTCGTGAACGTGTGACAGGAAAAACCGGGTTGAACCTTTCTATTCTTTTTCTCTTCCTTTTCTCTGTTTCTTTTCTTGAAAACGGTGAGGGTTAAATGCAAATGATGCTGAAATTCGTTTAATAAAAATCAGAATTTTATGGCAAGGAAAAATGAAGGGTTTAGGAGAAATGATTAGGGGGGGTTATGGGGGTTACAATCTACCAAGAGTCACCAATTAAAAGAAATGAAATAAAAGAGGAGAAACTTCTTCCTTCTCCCTCCCCATAGCCGGCTGTCCAAGCCCAAGTACACCAAGAAGATTTCGGCCCAAGTCATCAAAGTTTCATGCATCAAAAGTCCGTCACGCGATAAATCGATAAATTCCTAAATCGCGCCTAAACTTTGAAAATACTTAATAATGAAAATAACTCCAATAAATTATATTATAAATATAATAAAAACATTAGCACGCCACATGCGATGCAACATTTCATCACCCAAGTCGGTCCAACAACGTTACAAAAACGCTACGCGACAAAACAGCATCCTAAACGCCTAAATAAATAACGAAACTAATATATCCTTTAAAATACTTAACTATAAACTTTAAATAAATATATCACAACATATAAAAATATAAACACATTTTCACAACACGTTCCAAAATAATGTAAATAATAAATTATTATTTTTATGAAAAAAAAAATATCATTTTAATGTAAACAAACGCCAAAAATAAAGGGTGAAAATTACGGGGTGTTACACTTCCAATCCCGCCGGCAGCAAAAGTCAACAACAACAGCAATCCTTTGGGAATCGTCTCTACTGTGCAGGAGGCTTGGTCATCTAACGCTAGTTTTCTAGGTTGAGTCGGAGATTCCCTCCCCTAACTCCTTCATTTCCTTTCCTGTCGAGTCTATGTCATTTAGGACTTTATTTCTAATAAGCCTTGTTCTATTTATTTCTAATCAATAAAAATAATCACATTTTCATTTTCATTAGCCTTAAATCACCTAATGAACTTGACTAATAATAATAAAAAGGGATCTGAAATTAAGAAAAAAATATGAAAAAGTAAAAATAAAAATGGACATGCTTTGGTTAGGAGTTATTCCCCCTCTTACTTCCTTCCATCATCCTTAAGCCATATTCATGCAACCCAAAACAAAGATCCCATAAGCCATCATTCTCCATGATCCTTAACCAAATAACCTTTCAAAATCAAAGCTCCACAAAAATATCCTTCAAACCTTCCAATACACTAAACCAAAAACTTATGTGCAAGCCTCACTGTATAAAAAAAAAATCAATGTCAGGCAAAAATAAAAAAAAAAAGTGAAAAATTCAAAGTGTGAAAAACAAAGCAAAAGAAAACGCACAAGACAAAAAAACATGCAAAAAGAAAAAGCCAAAGGCAATGAAATAAAAAGTCAAGCTAGGGGGCTTGCACACAAGTTCTACCCCTTATTCAAATCATTCAACCCATCAAAACCTTAACCTATCCAATTCAACCTTCATCAAAGCTTCAAGCCTTCAACCTTTCAACCTTTCATCAACCCTAACTCCTTATTCAAGGTATGTCCAAGCCGCTAGGTTGAAAACCCGAAAGGTCGACCTAGGCAAAAGTTAGGGCACAAAAAAAAAAATGACAAATAAAAAAAAGAAATCAGATCCAGAACTACGAATGGTTTGATTCCGTAAGGATACGTAGGAATCCTCATCCCGAGGTCCGACCGCTTCAATAAAACAAAATTAATCAAGGTCTCATGATTTGATTTTCTAGAATTTAGGAGCATACTCTTTCTAGATCCCGACATAGACTCGAGTCTAAACCTAGCCTCGTTAAAGCCTTTTCCCACCTACATTTTTTTAAGTTATAAATTTACCCTTTTTTTTTTTTAGTCCAAACTCTCCTTGTCCTTGAAGGACTCTCCGGCAATTCCATGGTCTTCGGCGATAGTTGACTTTGCCTAAATCAACTTCCCAAAGAAGAATCCCCAATGACAACTTTCAGCGTTTCAATCAAGGCTCGAGGTGCCTAATACAAGGCAAGCTTACCCAAAGTGAGGGATTCCCATATACTCCCTCCGTTTCATTTTAATCTACACACTTACACTTTTCACGCATGTCAATGCAAAACTTTGAGGACATATATCTTTAGTTTTGTGTTTGTAAAAATTATAAAAAGTACATATTAATATAATACATGTTATGATGAATCTAACAAGATCCCACATGACTATATTTTCATCCGCATATAAATCACAAATGATGATCAAAGTGAAATTTGTGAATAGTGTAAAATATCAAAGTGTAACAATTAAAATGAAACAGAGGGAGTATGTGGTGGTTCCTCCAAATCAAACTCCCGAAAAGTTGTAATATGCAGACCTCGTTTACAGACCCCGATTATTAACTAAAAATAGTTTTCGAAATTCATTCTATCTATTTCTAATCATTCTATTTCTCTACACAATCTAGATCTCCTAGCTTTGCAAAACCCTGACATTGCATTACATTTCATACATCCTAGTCTTGCATAACCCTAACCTTGCATGGCGTGTCATCTTCCTTAGGTTTGCATAACCTTAATCCTTGCATAGCGTCTCATGCATCCTTAGAGAGTCTAAGTTTGCATTTTTGCATCATTATGTGCCTTATCTGAGTTGTTTGCACCTATCGGCTAACATCTTCTTCTGCAGGCAATCAAATTGCTTGTAGTTATTGTCCTGCATACTAACTTTGTTTTGCAGAGACCGGCGTATATAGATCAGTTCTAAACTGCAGAGCGTTTAGAATCGTTCTCTGTCCCGACACCGTATACTTTGACTTTCGGTTTCCTGAACCTCAGTTAAAGTGGGGGATTATGTAGACACATAATAATGTCTACCCATTTAAGGGCCCTATGATGAAACATACCGCGGTCTTAATTGGTCCGACCCAAGGGCAGAGCAGCCATCCCAAAACTATTTCTTGAAGTATGGAAGTCCTATTTTAAAGCCCACTTAATTATTCATGATAATTAATAATATATTAAGCCCAACTCTTTGTCCAATTATTTTTTTTAATAATAATCAATTATTTTATTTAAATAAAATAAATATTTTCAAAGATATTTTTTATATTATAATTAAATCAGATTTTATCCCATAAAATCAGATTTCCGGAGTTAAAAGATAAAAGAAAATCTTTACAACGCGTTTTATCAAAAAAACTGTCAAAACATGTCAAAAGCAAGGCAGTGCGCTGAGCGCACCAACATGTGTAGTGGTGTCAGAAACAAATCTAACTGATGGGTCAACCTGATACTGACCTGACTTGAACCTAGTTCGACCTGTGAGGGTCAGTCCCCGGACCTGATCGAAAGCTGACCTAAGATTTCCCAGACCTGACTGGCACCCAGTAAGATCATATTCTGACTTGCCACACAAACTTGTATTCAAATCCGATCCTGACCGTAACCCAATGAGATATTAGCCCAGAACCCGACTAGACCTAGTAAATACCATATTTATTTATGACCGACCCGAATTCAACTATAATTCATATTAACCAGATAAAATCAAATCTGCCTTATTTGATCCGATTTTTTAAACCAACCTATTTGGACGACTAATTCCACCAAATTATTAAAATTCAATTATTATTCTATATCTACAAAATCATTTAAATATGTATATATTTTGCTACATGTATATATGTATATGTATATGTATATATGTATATATGTATATGTATATATATCTATGTGTGTATATATATATATATATATATATATATATATATATATATATATATATATATATATATATATATATATAATATTCATTCCTTTAAGGTGTCTATAACATATGAGTAGAAGATCAAGTTATAATATATGGTAGAAACAAACGTAGAAATTGTTGTAGTTAGTACTTGATCGACAAAACTCTCTTTTTTCAAAGATCAAGTATTGCAATAAATTTAAAGAAATAAATTTTGAAAAATGTATCACACGTGGCTCGTGAGTTTTATATCTTACTAAAATCCAATTATTATTTTATATCTACAAAATCATTTAAATGTATTAATTTCATCTTTTACTAAATGTATAATATATTCTTTATAACTATTTGTAAGTTGGTATTATTTAGAATTATATATTTTTATAATATGATATTTCAAAATAACAATTGATACATTTATAAAAATCTAAATAATAATTGATATATTATGAAAGAGATGAAAGTGAGTTTCTTTCACTCTTGCATTAACATACTAACATAAATCTATTAGACTTATCACTATTTAAATCAAACCAAAAAATTACTTAAATTAAACAAAAACCTTACTTGAATTAACCAGCAAATATCACTTGAATTAACTACTTAGATATCAAATTAAAATCAAAATTACAGAAAAATAATAACAAAAAAAACCAACAAAAATAACATCAAAAAATTACAAAGAAATTAACAATGAAATACAAAAAAATTGAATATAAATATAGAAATTAAGAATGAAATTACAAAAAAAAAATATCATCGAAAATATTAAAGAGTTTGAGAGACCAAAATATTCTCTCACACACACACACACACACACACACACACACACACTAGAGACTCCATCCATTGAATCCAAAAACGAAAGTAAAACTAATGCAGCTTTGCAAATTCATGTTTATGAATTTTTGTTCCTAAAGATGAAACTAACATCACATTCATTCCAAAACATAAAAATGAAAAAATATCACATTACCATTAACATCAAATCTAAAACTAGAACATACAAAAAAACACCAAACTAACAAATTGCAACTATCCGTAAGAAAAAAGTTGAAACAGAGATATTAAAAACAGAGCTGAGATATCACCATTACCACTAACATTAGATCTACAGCAGCTCTAACGAAAAAAAAAGCAACTAAAAAACGTGAAAAAATTAACAAGTTAAATTAATAAACGAATTACGAAAATAATATACATTGACAAGCTAAATCAAAAAAAAAAAAAAAATCAGACTAATTGAAGATTTCTACAATGTTTCTGTGATTTCAACAAGCTAAATTAAGAAACGCTAGAGAACAATCAACAAACTAAATCAAAAATAGAAAAAAGAAACTCTAACCCTAACCAGAAGATGAAGGGGAGATAAAAATAAAAATAAAAAAAACTCAAATGCGGAATACGGCGGAGATGACAGTTGAGGGAGGAAGAGAGTGGTGCGCGGTGGTTGTTCGTGGGTGCGGCGGAGATGACAATCAACAAGCTAAAAATCTTTGTGGATTAAATAACTGACGGCTAGGGCAGGTGGTGGCTGGTGCGGCTGATCTGAGTGCGAAGAAGAAAATCAATCCGGTCAGGTGGCGGCTTGTGCGCAGGTGGTGGAAACTTCAGGTGGTTGTTGGCGAAGAATGATGGTGGCAGTAGTGAAGAATGAGGATAGAGGGTAAAAGTTGTGGCGTGAGAGAGGATCTGGCGCGAGGAGGAAAGAGAGAGAGCAGAGGAGGGTCGAGGGAGGATGGAGGATGGAGGCGGAAGAAAAATGTGAGGGGGGGGGGCAAACTTCTTTTATACCTAACAATGTTAGGGTTTCTATATTTAATTTCATCCATTGGATCGAAATCATCAATGCATGAGATTAGATCCCATCTTTTTATTTCCTCTTTTATGTTTCAATACACAATAAATGGTTAGATTTTAATCCTTCTCAAATCAATGGTTCTAATTCATGATTCATGATCCATGATGTCATTCTTTAGCCAATAGAAAAATAGAATAACCTAACACATGGATTGATGACCTAGCACATGGATTGATAATCTTATTTTCTTATAATCTTAGCAGTTGTTGTCTTGGTTTAGTAACTTACAATCTTTAGTAATTAGTTAATTAATATTATTTTATTATAATTTATGATTTTAATTAGCTTTATTGAAGTTATTATTAGTATTATTTAAGTATAACTATCATTTATTAATTAGCATAGTATAATTATTATTATTATTATTATTATTATTATTATTATTATTATTATTATTATTATTATTATTATTATTATTAAATTAAAATTGTGAATTGAGTTTCTAAATTTTAATTAAACTCCTTGTAGCGTTACTTATACAACTATCAGTCTATTACTCATTAAGTAATAGTATAATTATATTTATTTAAGTGAACTTATATGTAGTGTTACATTGACTTAGATTATCGACTTACAATGATACATTCATTGATCTCGTCCGATAACAACTTGTTTCAATCCAAATACATGTTTTTAGTTTCGAAATACATTTCACATGAAGATTATTAGCTAAAATAGTGTATTATTCTTGAATTAGCTTATAATCTATATTGATACATTCATTAATCTTATCTATAGTAACAACTTCTTTCAATTATATAGGAACAAGTTAGTGAGTTACTAAGTTGGTATAAGTCTAAGTGAGTAACTGACTAACTGCTAAGTTAACATATGGTTGTTAACAAGTTCCTATCTAGTAAGTACTTGTTAACTTATTGACTTATGGTTGTTATGTTTACTATCATTTATATAAACAGTTGTTATGTTTATTATTATTATTATTGTACAACATATGAACTCTCGTTATAATCACTTATGCCTCATATGAATCGTTGTTGTAAACATATGGTTGTCATTTGTTATAGTATTATATAATTATAAGTTTATAACATATCAAGAGTCGTTATACTAATTTATAATCAATAGAGTATTAGATTAGTTTTACAATTATTTTGATACCAATTTTATACTAAAATGATTAAACATATTGATAAAATAGTTTGTTTATACTTTATCAGATATAGTCACAACATAATACATATATACCTTGTTATGTCTGTTATTGTTATTGTTATTATTAGAATTGTTGCTACTATTACTATTAGTATTTATATTGTTTTTGTTATTGTTATTGTTAGTATTCATGTTCTTATTCGTATTACTATTGCTATTGTTAGCATTGTTACTATTACTGTTATTTTTTGTATTATTATTATCATCATCACTTTATGTTTATTATTATTATTCTCATTATCATCATAGCTATTTACAAACTTATATATCAATCATAATGCTTATAATAAAAAATCATTTATATAAGTTTGGAATTGATCGTCTACTCGTAATTATTGTCGTTGGTTATAACATATAATATAAGAACATATGAAGAATCGTTCTACTCCTTTACTCATTAGAGTGGTTTTACGCAGTTGATTAATCGAAATAAGAGTTGACTAAGAGAATACACTAAACATCACGGTAAACAATATAGTATTTTTATTAGTTTTTCGTTGTATATATATATATATATATATAAGGTAAGATGAAGAGGACTCACTTGAGGGGGAAAAGGGGGAATCCTCAAATGAGTCCTATGAGGTTTGATCCCTAGACCTCAGGTATATGAGGTGGGGAGCGATGCCACTACTCCACCACCTCAACATCAGGTGTATATATATATGTATATGTATATGTATATGTATATGTATATGCATATGTATATGTCGATCTTAATACTTTTAATAATATGATTCGTTTACAAAATCCATAACAAAATCAAAATGACCCAACCAGGATTTAACCGAATAAGTTGAATTGACGTTCAATAGTGAATGGACCCGATGCTTCACAATGATCGAACTAAGGTCATTAGTGATTCAACCCGAGTACAATTGACTCTACCCAAGCGTACATGAAACCCAAACACGACCTGCGCAAACCTTGTTAAAAAATGTCCACGGGAGAGCATACCCGGGAATGGAGCGACTTGTAAATGGAAGGCTCAGACCTGTCCGACACCTGGCTATCCCGTGATTCAAATGTGATCGACCCAGTTGAACAAAATTTGACCAATCACATTCTCTCTATAAAACTCATACAAACACATTCAAATCTTTCATACAAGTTCGATTTTCAGGCTTCACGATTGCTCGTCCCGAAGGTTGTCAATCTCTCAGACCCGAGCCACGGTATTATTCCGAGGGTCCTTGAATAATCTATTTTTTTTACATTACTAACCATTTATTTCATAATGTAGATCTTTGGTATAAAATTGTTCTACTGTATATTCTAATCCTTCCTTCTTTTTATTTATTTTCATACATTATTATATGCTTGCCTGATTGTTCTATGCATTATTTTTATCACCCACATGTTATTATTGCTAATCGAAGACCTAAATAACTGTTCTAACATTAATCAGATTTATTTGGACAACCTGGTAGGTACCCTATAAATTGATTGCAGAATAACATATCACTAAAAAATAGTCTTTATATGTGTTTCTTGAACCAACCTAGACTAAATTATTTTTAGGGTGTATAAAAATATTATATGGTTGTTCTATTGCATAAATATTGACATGAATCGATATTAAGTAGAGGTCAACAATGGGCGAATGTGGTTCATTACGACCGTGTTCGTACCCTCACCCCCGAACTCAACCTTTGGTTCATTTTGACCATATATGGAGTCTAAATGGGGAAATCTATATTGGATAAGTCCCTAATTTGTCCCTACGATTTTCCAATATCCAATTAGGTTTATGAGTCTTCCTTTAAAGATTTGTTGGCGACTTCAAAACAATTTTCAATAAAACCTTAACAATGGGGTAGTCAAATCAAATACGCGCTCACACCGCGTAGGCGAAATAAAAACATGCCTACAAAGATCCAACACAGACATTACATCAAAAAGACCTAATTACTATGAATTACAATCTTTATGATATAATACACAAGACTCTTGCTCTAATACATCACTTAATTTGAACTTGGGAGCATTCTACAAATCTGAGCCTTTGAGTATCCATTTGCTGCAAAAACATGGTTAGAAGCACACATGCATATATCATAAAAGAACACAGCGATGGATCAACTTGTCATCATTCAAAACATAAGTTTAAGAACCCAACACATGTATCATTATCCTCCAAGGCACGAATTTCATCATGCATAAAAGCTTTTCACCTGTTAACTATTGTGGCTTCTTTAAATAATCTGCGTTCAATGTTAGCAATAACAGCAGCAAGATAATTGATGTAATTCATAGAAATTTTTTTACAATTTATATAGTGAGACTGAGAAGATGGAGCAGGAGGGGATGGACTTTTAGCAACCATGGAATTAGTAATATTAACACGTAACAAAATCGAGGGATATTTTTCCCATTTTCCTCGGCCAGAGCATCCAACCTCGGTGTAGCATCAGGAGAGAGAACCCGATCAGTATGAGGGTCATTGGCATTGTCAGTCGAGCCTAAAGAAGATGCGGGCAGCGAAAATGGAGAAGTTGGGCCTGGGTCCAGTATAAGAGGAGGGCAGGTCTACACAAGTTTTTGGGATCAAGGCATGATTTTGTGGGGGATGTGTGGCGGGGCTTGGATCAGGTTGTATGGGAGATTTGTGTGGAGTGTTTGAAGCTGAGCTTGGGCCATGGCTGGGGAGAGACACTGAAGGAGAGACAGTTGAGGCGGGTTGGGGAAGGATATTGGGCCTAGCATTGTGGACTGGGCTAGTAGGAGGAGATGTGAGAGTGGGACATTCAGCAAAATCTCGACGAATATAATTATCATTCATAAGAACAATGTTGACTATCTCCATACTCATCACTAGTAGAAAAATCCTCAAATGCTCCGGTTAAAAAGGGCACAAATGCTCCGTATTTGACTCCTAGTAGACATCATACGAGCAATTAACCATCTTTCCAAATGCTCCGGTTGTAACCGGAGCATTTATTTTATTAAATGCTCCGGTTCTGTAAAAAACCGAAGCATTTGAACTGTTTTGCATGTGTAAAATTCCACAAATGCTTCGGTTATTAAGGAAAACCGGAGCATTTGTGCTCACAAATGCTCCGGTTTTCCTTAATAACCGAAGCATTTGTAGAATTTTAACTAGTAAAAAAAATTACCAGCTAGCTACTGCCAGCCAGCACGCATAGCAACCACTAGTCTGAGAATTGGGGCACATGTATGCCAAACATTAGTAGACCAAATTATAAATGGGAGATTGATGAGTGAAAATTGTATCTCTTCAAGCCTCTAACTACATTAATATATAAATATATATATTTATATATATACAATTATTACAAGTATGTTGTTCCACTCTTCTTGAATCCAATGTACATGTCATCTCTTACACATATCATAATTACATAAAAAAAGAATTGTACTCCTTTCAAATACCCAAATTCAATGTGCTTTTACAATGTTAGATATGCTACTAAGTTAACGTCACCAAAAAAAGTATTTTACACCTCACCTGCATGCGAATGTTACTAGGATCAGCCCCCAAGTTCTCCAAAACCTGAGCAGTCACACCTTCAACCTCACAATGAAGACTCAGAAGCAAGTGCTCAAATCTGATTTAATTGTGCAATAACAACCATGTGAGAATCAATATGAAAAAGGACATCATATGTCTAACGCTAAGCCAACATCTTTAAGGAGAAATGGGTTTTCGATCATGCATGTTAATAGTTATGTTGCCAACGAGCTGCTGGTGCACCCATACTATGTAATTTTTACATGAGCAAGAATGAGACGTGAAGGAAAAAGAGGACAGAGAAAGAGGAAGTGGCCTATTATTATGGGAAATAAAATGGCATATTTAGTTTTTATATAGGTAGTATTGAGATCATTGGGCATGTCTATAACGAGATGAAGATGCTATAATAGAAGATTACCTCCATACGGAAACAAGATCATGTTAGGTTCATTCTGCGTCTTACGCTTTAGCTTCAACATCAGGAAAAAGAGGACAGAGAAAGAGGAAGTGGCCTATTATTATGGGAAATAAAATGGCATAATTAGTTTTTATATAGGTAGTATTTAGATCATTGGGCATGTCTATAACGAGATGAAGATGCTATAACAGAAGATTACCTCCATACGGAGACAAGATCATGTTAGGTTCATTCTGCGTCTTACGCTTTAGCTTCAACATCAACAACAGATGTTGAAGCATTCTTTACTGCAAATAGAAAATAACTTGTCATCTATTCAGGGTAGAAGGAAGTAATAACATGAGTACGTTCGCAGGGAGGATTGTTGGAGGCAGAGAAAAGTAATTAATAACATGAGTAGTTAAAGAAACAATAAACATCTTGCTCAAGAACTACCTACCCAATTATAATTTTAAATAACAATCTCAAGTCTTCTCATTTAACATTGCATTTTAAAAACTTGCCACACCTGTCATCGGTGCTGCTTGCTAAGAAGTACTACTGCAGGGTAGTGCCGCCATCACCGAGCTGCAATGGTTTTGCTGCTGACCTTGACGATATTAATTGAATGAAAACTGAAGAATAATTGTCAGTACAAATGTTAACCACATTAACAACATTATCAAATAACATCATTATAACACACAAATTAAACCAGGAAAAAAAAGCGCGAAATACAAAAAAAAAAGAAAAGAAAAAAGAATGATCTAGTAAAAGCATACTGAAAAGCTTGACCTTGAGTACATAATTATGTTTTTGAGCTTGGCATAATAAAACAACAGCTACAACAAGTTCCTCATCCCCCACACCACCATGATGTTTTGCATCAGCTGAAGACAATGATTGTAGAAGATAATTTAATATTCTAGACAACACCTCAGGACCTCTAGCACGACTTATTTCTTCAGCTGTGGCCAAAGATAATGTAATTCCATGGTTCAGGCTCCAAACTATCATTCTTCACACAGGTAAGTGGTAACTTTTAAAGGAAGCGTGACATCGACCCACCATAAGCTAATCCCCATAATGCATCCAATGGTCGTATCCTTGAAGCAACATGTACCCAAGCACTTCAGCTGGTTTGCGAAGGACACTTGGAAAAAGCACATGCTACAATGTGAGCACATTAGAACTGAGGTAAAATGACACTAAAATTATACCAAAGACTTAAATCTTTATCAAGTTGCTAATGTTGGGTTCTAGGCACTGCGATAAACAATGATGCAGGAGATCCTACGCACAGAAAATTATGATCCACAGAAAGTGCACCTACAGGCATTCCTTTAATAATTTTGCTTCAAAGTCACCGCAAATAGACCCGAATAGTTTCTGGTCATTTACCCCATTAAGTGTAATAAGTCCTTAAAGCTGAAGGTTATGAATGTTCATGAGGAGTTCGGCAAGCCAACTCTTTCAGGCTTCAGCCATTAATATTATCAGGATAGAAACGATAAAGTATGCAAGTCATGTGTAGACAAAGAATGAATGACTAATTTCAACTAGAGAACCTAAAGCAGCTAGTAAACATGTTTAAGCTCGAAAAGTGATGCATGAACTTCTAAAGAAGTGCTAACTAAAGACCTGCAGCATCACTTGGAGAAGCACCTGGACAATATCTTCCATTGAGCAACCTCGGGTGATAAAGAAGGTGTAGCAATCCAGCTAATTCTGCATCCAGCAGCAAATTTTCTTCTGAAATGTTTTGCACATGGTCACTCATTGCCAGCCAAGGTAGTCCGACCCCACTACCAAGGTAATTCTGCAATAAGAAAGAAGAAAAAATTATAACTGATTTCACGTCACACGCCTTTCAAGCCGGAGAAACCCAGCTACAACATAGATGCGTTTGGTTGCTAGTGGTGCTGCCAGCGAGCTGTTGCTGTAGCATACGGTATGCTGGTGCACTGTTGGTGCAGTATAAAGGCAGCAGGTGTGATTTGTATCGAATTCACATATAACAACCAAAGAGCAATAACGATTTCATAATCTTAAAAATAGACAACTAAAGATTAATAGTTATTGAATTCTAATGCTTTTGAGCTATCTCAAAGTTGAGTATCATTTCCCCTCCAAGAAGTAAATGTAAAATTCAGTATATACACACTACTACATGAAAACATGAACTAAAGGACCAAACAATTTTTTATTTGAAAGTGACTGATATTACATATACAAGCATAGAGCTAATTAAAGATGTAATTGGTTATAAAATTTGATAATAACCAAGCTATGAATCAGTCAAGCTATTTAAGCAACCTATAACATAAAACTGAACTATAAATCAAGAAAGCACATACAAAGATAACAAACATCACAAGTTATTCTAAGCTTTTAATGGAAAAGTAGACAACATTTTAGAAGAGCCTATGATCATGGTAGAGAAATCAGTTCAGCTTAAATCAGCATAATTCATGGATCAACAGAGCATATGATAGTACTTTCTGAAACAAAATAGCAATGGGAAAACAATTAGCTTTGCAGCAAAAGTTGACATGCATAAGAGATGCCAAAGTTAGTTAGGATTTTCTTTCAAATATGAACGAGAAACATTATCAACTTTTAAGCAATTCCAAACACCAAAAAACGACATAACATTATAAGCAAGGACATGCGCATTCCATAGCAAATAAGAAGCATCAAGATTAAGGATAATTACATAGTGGAACATCAACCAGATAAAAAAAAAGAAATAGGTGTTTACATTCTTATTCTCTCAACCAAAATCGTTTTATGATTATATGAAATAATTCCATAACAAACTCAATAGACAATCACAACTATGAAGATTGGCAATCCAAGTTAAAGGCATCATATAACGCATAGGTCATTGACATCGCAGTTTTCTGACATATCACAAATAGAAACCATACTGCAAAAGTAAAGGCATCAACAAATTCACACTTTTTAACCTGAATAAATAGCTCACTCTAAGTTGAAGGTTAACTTCAACCAAATTCACATTCTCATGTCATTCATACAACAAAAAATGCATCCACAAATCACAAACTAGTTTCACAGAGTTCGCACCAGTAGAAGCTTTTAGCAAAACTAGATATACAATTAAAACGAATAAAAAGAAAAGAAATTGAAAGATCCGACCATCTAGAACCAATTTTCAGGAATCAGTGGCAAAAACCTGCAAGTTTCATATTGTTCATCAGTTACATGGCACAGAAAAAGAAATAACCTGAGCTTTATTACAAATTTAAATACATTTGTCTAAAATCTTGCACATATCTTTCCTATATTATTCTTGGTGTATCTTTACTTCAAAGAGTATTCTCATAGTCAGCTAACAAGAAATTTCCTACCCACTGTTGTGACAATCAAAACAAAGGGCAACAATAACAATCCAGAAATAAAAGCTTTTATATATGATTAAGATGAACTATTAGTGCAGAGAAACCAAAACCCAAAAGAAGATAACAGGCTAACAAATAACCCAGAAGGAAGAAAAAAATGACCAAAGACAAACCAGGAGTATGATTCAAAAGAAGTTTTGTAAGACTCAATTAGAAACATTTCAAACGAGAACACCTATGAGTTCTCTCCATCTAATTAAACAAAAACTATCTGACCCTCAACAAAATCACTTCAAGCCTCATTGATCAACTACACACAGAGTTGTAAACTCATAACTTCAGAAATTTGCTCTCAAAAGGTAAACTTAGCCCTATTGAATAATAGTATCACCATCTTTATGGGCATCAATAACGCATTCAGGCAATACATACTATTTGAGTGCTAACCTTTAGAGGTTAGAAACTCTACCACCAGCAATGTACAACGATAAAGGATGAATTTCACAACAGAAGGCTGGAAGCTCCCAAATGAGCGTCTGAGCATAGTATAAAACAAGCATCAATAAGCTTATCCATTTTAAGACTAAAACAAATTACCTCAACTAAATACAATGTACAGCAGAGCTTGGATTCACAAACGCAGCTTACTCCTCTATACCTGAAATTAAACATGGATCTGAAGAACAACAATGAAAACAAACCTGGCCAATTCGCGCACTAGTGACCAAATCACAACCATCAATAACAATATCAAAGGACATAGCTTTAATTGGAAACAAAGCCTGAATCCCTTTCGAACTCAAAGTATCTTTCAACGGCTTTGAAAAACGAATATTCAAAAGTGAATTAGGGTTTTCCGCTTCATCTTGTTCCTCCCCCTCATCCATTAATTTAGGCTTCAAATCAACAACAGGTTCAACTAATTCAGAGTCTCTTCTTCTCGAATCTAGGGTTTCATGCTTCCTGCTCTTGGTTTTCTTCTCGAATCTAGGGTTTCATGCTTCGATTGGTCAATGCTTTCCTCTCTCTTCGATTGGTCAATTAGATAAACCCTATAATTAATTCGAGTATTTCAAAGAAAACCTAGAAATTAGGAGAAAATCAAACCTGAAGGAGTTTGGCAGGTTGATTGAAGAAACAACGAGGTCAACGCCTTGT
Source organism: Beta lomatogona (assembly GCA_947646795.1). NCBI lineage: Eukaryota > Viridiplantae > Streptophyta > Magnoliopsida > Caryophyllales > Amaranthaceae > Beta > Beta lomatogona. Next base: position 535,663 of record CANSNZ010001043.1, read on the forward strand.
GATGCAACCAATTGAACTTCGGCTGACTTGAGCGAGGTTGTTGAAACCAATTGAGAGAGTGAAGGACACCGGAGGGAGCGAAGGACTTGAAGTCGACGGCGAAGCCCTAATATGTCGACCAAACAGAACGACTTGAGCCCTAATATGTCGACCGAACACATTCAGTGGACGAGGGAGCTAGGACGGCTGAGTGGGGGAGGAAGCGAAGGAATTGGGAAGGAGGGACGACGGAGGATGGTTGAGTGGGAGAGCGGGCGTCTTAGGAGAGGGAAAATTGATAAGAGAGGGAGAGACTGAACTATAGGGTCGAGTAATAAGGGGGAAATTTCACCAAAAAATAAAACTCGCGCTTAACAATCCAAGTGCTCCGTCGACTAACCGGAGCATTTATTCACAAATGCTCGTGTTGATTAGTCAACCGGAGCATTTGACATCAAATGCTCCGATTGACTAATCAACACAAGCATTTGTGAATTTTTTTTTACTCAAATTATCACAAATGCTCGGGTTGATTAGTCAACCAAAGCATTTGATAAGTAGCAAAAGCTGTTTTTTCCACTAGTGCATAAAGGGAAAAATCTCTTTGAAGAATATCTCTAGAGGCAAAGAATTCCTGGGTGTTTAAATCAAATAATCTTTAACGTTTCTTTCCGAAAGGGTATCCCGTAAAGACACATTTTCGACTCCTACTTGCAAACTTATCACGTTTTAATTTTATTATTATGAGCAAAACAAAGACAACAAAGGTGCGAAGGCCTCATAAGCAAGGACAAAGCAATGAAGAATTCCAAAAGGAGATTTATCGTCTAACATTAGACAAGTGGTGCGATTAATGTGATGAGCAGCATCAAGAACACTCTCCCCCAAAAATAAATTGGAAAGTGAGCTTGAAATCGCAAAGCCCTCCCTACATTGTGAATATGTTTGTGCTTACACTCAACCCTCCCATTTTGTTGAGGTGTGGATACACAAGAGGTTTGGAAAATGATGCCAGTAGAAGAAAAATAGTAAAGCAAGCAATTAACTCTAGTCTCATCGTCTCTTTGAACTATTTTAATGGTTTGAGAGAATTGACGATCAATCATAGCAACAAAAGCCATAAACAATGTGAAAAACCTCAGTTTTATCCTCTAATAAATAAATCCACACATCATGAGAATATCATCAACTATAGTGAGAAAATAATGAGCACCACAAAAAGAAACATGTCTATAAGAACCCCACAAATCACAACGTACTTTCTCAAAAATTCTACTAAAGGAAACTAATCCCTAGGTTGTTGAGAACAAAAATGTATTCCACATGCTTTAGTTAAACTATTTTATGACCACAAAGAGGAGGAAGTAACTTCACTACACTTTCCGAAGGGTGCCTCATACGTCGATGCTAAAGCTCCATATCAAATGTGACAATATTACCTGAAACAGGTTGCATCTGATCACCTCCGCAAAAGTAGTAAAGTCCACCCCGCTTACACCCCGTCGCAATCAGCTCCCTCGTTGGTTCCCGTAAGCACACATAGAAGAGTCAAATTTTTACAATACATTGCATCAACAGAAAACTGTGAAATCAATGTAAATTTCAACTGAGTTCATGAACAAAGAGAACATATGTAATGGTAATAGAACCTATCAACCGAACTGAATCCTTGTGCATAGCAACAACTAAAGCACCATTAAGAAGGCCCACAGGACAATAAAAAACATCCACATCATCAAATAACCAAGAATTCTCACCTGTGCTGACATGATAAGTGGCCCCCGTATCAATAATCCAAGAAGTAGAAAAAAACGTACCATTCAATTGATCATCCGAAATTTTGGCATTACCAAAAAGGACAGCTGAAGTTTTTCCACTGATATGCGGAAAATAATTGAGAAGAAGAACCCGAAGAGGTAGCAGCCCAAGGCGAGGAGGAGACGTGAGTGAGGTTGTTCTTCACCGAGCCATGGCCACCATAGGTAGAAGGACGGGAACCGCAACCCGCACCATCGCCCTTGGAGGTTTACCAATCCTCCGGATACCTCACAACTTCACAACACTTAGCAGGATTGTGAACATGCTTTTTACAGTCAGTGCAAGCAACCAAAGACTAACAACGAGAAGCATCGTGGCCTTGTTTATGGTGGTGAGAACAAATGGGACGATCCAAGCGCCCACGGCCGCAGCCAGCAGCATGGATAGTAAACCTAAGAACATCAGCAGGTTTGTTCTCGGCAAGACCACGAGCAAACCTCACTTGTTCATCTTAGACGACGAGTTGATGTGCACGGTCAAGTGAGGGTAAAGGATCGGATGACAATATAGTAAAACAAAGGGGTGCATAATCTATATGTAAACCCATTAAAAACTCATGCAATTTTTGAGCCTCACAACGTTGTTTGTGGAGGGATCCAGCATTGCAGGAAGAACAACAAGTACAGGAGATCAAAGTTTCATGTTTAAATAATTCCTCCCATAAGCTATTTAATTTTCCATAATTCGTAGACACGAACGTGGATTTAGGTAGTTCACATATAGCTGTGGTAGATTTTAATTGTTGAGTTTGTGGACCATTAACCAAGGCAAATTGAGTATGAAGGTGATTCTAAAGACGCTTAGCCTCACAAAATTTAGATATAGTAGATTTTCTCTCAGTGTCAATGGTATTACTACTCCAGGAGAAGAGCATAGCATTCACAATCGTCCATTGTGCCAAAGCATACGGTTGAGATGCTTCGGTGATGCTGCTATCGTGGAAGTCGAATTTACGGTGTGCTTCAAGTGTAATCTGGATATCAGAGGCTCAGTCATTATAATTATCATGACAAAGACGGGTTGGTGTGATGAAGTCTCCAGGACGGTTGCTGGTGCCAAGATAGAACGGCGAGTTGGTGTTAATAACAGGTAGAGAAGGGGTTGGAAGAGGCGGCCGGTGGTGGGTTGTCATCACCGGCCATGATGCACGATTAAAGGAAAAAAAATTGCCTTATGGCTTTGACAATTTAAACTATAATTAGGGTGAAAAAGCTTGTCCTTTCTCTATTGCCATCACAATATATCCTACCAATAATACATCTTGAGTAAATAGGAAACTATCCAAAATATCTCTTTAATTATCTTAACAATCCTTGGTAGACCAATAGGTAGAGGTCACTGTCTAAAATAATTTTGCTTCAAGGTTCTTGTTACAGTTTTTTCTGAGAGGAAAAATGGGCGGTGGTATTGTATTAAATCAAGCTCTGTCAAAGTTACTTGTATCCCATCTTGCAACTAGGTTAGCTTACCGTATTGCTTGTTTGTTGAGCATAATTGAAAGAACATATCACACAGTATGAACTAATACTCTGAGCATATGGAGTATTTGGGAAGACTTGTTTGGACGATGTTAAAATGATGATACAAATGCTTTGCCTAATAATTAAGTACTAACTCCGTTCCTAAATAATGGTTATACGTACATTTTTCACGCATGCCGATGCAAAACTGTGATCACTAATATATCTAATTTTGTATTTATATATATTATAAAAAAATTGATATTCTAAAAGTACATATCGAGACGAATCAAACAAGACCCAACTTGACGAGATTTTTCCTTACCTGTAAATCACAAATGATAGTCAAATTGAAATTTGTGAATAGTGTCATAAGTCAAAGTGTAACCATTATTTAGGAATGGAGGTAGTACTAACTCTCTAATGGAAGTGGCACAACGATGTGTTGTCGTTGTTGAGCCTGTTGTGATCATGTTCTTTCTTATTTTTTGCTTCCAATAGACCTATGCCTTACACCAAGTGTGAGATTTCAAGTGATGTTTGTTTCGTTTTTATTTATTGCTTCCTTTATTTTGTAATTTTTGGAACAATTGATTTCACATATATTAGGCATGACTTTATCCATCAAAATTTGTTTCATCTCATTGTAGAAATCAAGAAACAAGTCCTTGCCTTAACAAAGAATGCCTTGGAAAGGAAGATTTGTATTACTTAGGTGTTCATTCATAATTTCACCTTCTAATAAATATCTATAGAATTTCATCTCATGAACATATTTAGCCCCAAAGCGTGGTTTATGCATCAGGATGCACAGTGTTCAATGTGCATCCAAAAGAACATATCGTTCATCTAAAAGAATATGAACTTTTTTTAGCAAATTTTCTAGGTAAACAAGAAAAAAAATTCAAAATCAAATAACATGTTTGATTTTCATTCATCGAAGAACATACAATTTAGAAAAAAAGAACATACAATTCAAAATAAAAAATATATCACCAATAAATTTAAAATTAAATACTAATTTCATGTTCTAATTAAACTAACATGTTCTTATTATATCAACCTTTTAAATTAGTGAATGATGAACAATTTCAGTTTTATAAATATATAAAAGAATTTTCTTGAGAGGGCGCGAAAAGGGCGAATAGCTCTTCTTCGCACCCATGGCAAGACCTCGAAAAGAAATCTTCATCTTTTGGTGTTAAATCACAGAGACCGATCACAAGAGCGGCTAATAAAAGTCACATTGATGCTATAATTGAAGATGAGAAGGAAGAAGAGGTAGCTGCAATAGAGTCCGAGGAAGACCTTCCGATTGCATTTGAGCATCAAATTTTGACCCCCAAATATTGTCTGTGAGAGCTACAACAGCAATCTCAGGTGAAGACTATATTCAATGCATGGATTAATAGATTATCTTAAGGAAAACCAGTAAGTTCTTAATTTCGCCCACTTTCAAATTCTGGTGGGAAAACTGTTCCATTAAATGATTCTAATTATGCGATTGATAATACAACTGATTTGATGCGAATTGAAATAGAGGATATAGAGGATGAAATTGTGTTTTGGAAATCTTTTGTTGTTTGTCACATTTTGGGTGCGAATCCACCTCATAATGTCATGGAGGGGTTCATCAATCGTATTTGGGGTAAAATGGGAGTAGATAAGGTTGCATTGGTTGGGAAGGGTGTTTACCTTGTCCGTTTCAGAATGGAGAATGCTCATAAAGTTTTACATGGGGGTCCTTATTTCTTTGATTCGAAACCTATGATTTTGAAAGAATGGCATGAAAACATGAACCTAGTGAAGGATCATGTTAAACTAGTTCCAATCTGGACAAAATTGCAGGGATTAGATGTGAAATATTAGGGTGAAAAGAGCTTATCTAAGATTGTTAAGACTCAAGGAAGACTGGTTAAAGTTGACCAAGCAACAAAAAACAGAGATAAACTCTTCTTTGCAAGAGTTATGGTTGAAGTCAGCATGAATCAATCTTTCCCTGAGACAATTCAATTTGTGAATGAAAGAGGAGAGGTTGTGGAGCAACCAGTGGAATATGAATGGCTTCCAATCTCTTGTTCTCTTTGTAAAGGATTGGGACATGATAAGATGCAATGTACGAAGAAAGCTGCAGCCACAAAGAAAATGTGGGTTCCAAAGGTACATGCTTAGGCCAAACCTCATGAGAAGATACATGTTGCAGATGATCATGAGGGTGGCTTTGTGCTGCTAAGTTCAGTAAGACACAGAGCACACAACTGAGACCTATCATCACAGTTAATAGATTTCAAGCATTGGATGAGTTCCTTAGGGATGAGAGGAGGGCTGGAGGAGACAAACCTTTCCAAGAGGAAATAGAGGGAGCTAAGGACCAAGGGATAGTCATTCCCCATGAGCCTAATGTATAGCCTCCTTTGTTGGAATGTAAGGGGGCTAAACAACAAATCCAAGCAAAGTGAAGTGTATCAGTTGATTCAACATCACAAAAACAAGTTGTTTAACCTCCTTGAAATAAAGGTGAGACCACCTAAATTGGGTGCTCTCTACCTAAGAATGTGCCCTGGATGGAATTTCACTACATAAATCAGCCATTGCAGTACTGGGAGAATAGTTGTAGCCTACGACCCTCTCTCTTTTGATGTTGATATTAAAGCAATGAGTGATTAATTCATCCATTGTTCTATTATTCCTAAAGGGATGAGTAGAGGCTTTTCCCGCACCTTTATCTATGGCAAGTAATGTTAAGAAAGTTAGGAATGAATTGTGGGATCACTTAGTGGAATTTGCTAGAGGAATGAGTGAAGCCTGGATTGCAATGGGAGACTTTAATGCTATCATGGAAATTGAAGATAGAATTGGTGGGGCTCTAGTGAGAATGGGAGATATCCAAGCAATAAGAGAATGTATGAACACATGCAACCTGATTACTCACAAAACAGTAGGGAAGCAATTCACCTGGAACAATAAGCAAGAGGGAGATACAAGAGTCTTCTCTAGAATTAATAGAGTTCTTCCTAATCAAGCCTGGGATGCCATGTTCCCCAACTCTGAAGCTACCTACCATGCAGAAGGTGACTTTGATCATTGTCCAATGATTCTGAGTCAATACTTTGATACTCCAGTGAAGAGACCATTCAGGTTTTATAATATGTGGACTAAAGCTGAAAATTTCATGACTTTAGTTGCTCATAATCAGGATAAGCTTGTTCAAGGTTGTAAAATGTTTAAGGTCATTCAGAGACTTAAATGGCTCAAATATGACCTTAAGCTGCTGAATCAAATGGGTTTTAATGATGTTAAAGTTGGAAGTATGAAATGGAAGGCTCAGTTGGATGAAATTCAGAAGCAACTTCATGATAATCCCAGCAATAGCAACCTTGCCACTGCTAGAGAAAGAAATTGCTAAGCAATGTAGAGAAGCTCATAATAAGCATATTTCTTTCTTACAACAAACAGCCAAGTTTGACTGGCTGGAATGTGGTGATGAAAATACCAGGCTATTTCATCAAAGTATCAAGCAAAGGAGGAGGCAAAATAACATCCACTTTATCCAGGACAAAGATGGGAATTTGGTGAATACAAGGGAAGAAGTGCAACAGGCTTTTATCTAGTTTCATTCCTCCTTATTTGGCTCGCTCTTGAGCATAGAAGCCATGTGAATTCAAGTGGTTATAGATAAAGGTGCCGAGCGGCGATGCACACATGGAGATCCGAAAATGTGATTTTCACTTGTAAGAGATTAAAAAGGCTCTAATGGATATCCCTAACAACAAAGCTCCTGGATTGATGCGAAATCAGTTGTAAATCAAGATGTATTGCTAAGTACTAATCTTAATAACAACAAAGGAGAAATTCATGGCCTAAAGATTAGCACTAATGTAATCATGCTAAGCAACGACGGAAAAGAAGTTAAGTAAGCTAGCAGCTGCCCATGGGTGTTGGGGAGGTGTGTGCTTAAGGTGCTCATTATCAATTAGTGTTAATTAAGTATTAAACATGATTTACGTTCACTAATTGTACTAATTAGCTACTTAGCTCTTAAAATCAGTTTCTGTAATTTTCGGTTTTGTAAAATTGGTTCTAGTTTGTTTTGTTTAGGAGTATTTTGGACGTGTAATATGGGATGTAATAAGCTCTTAGCTAACTCATTGAGATGCTTAGGCAACTTGCAGCATTTGAGCCAATTACAAGCTTTCCTTCCTAGCTAGAAAAGCACCCCCCTTTTGCTGAACTCTTTTAGACACCAAGTAAAGAGTATTTGCAGCCAAATGATGAACTTATTGCTTAGGTGGAGATATCTTCATGTGAAGGAAAGGCTCTTATTGGTTCCTCTCCTAAAACCCATGTTCCAAGTGAAGCAGCAAGCAAGTGGCTGATTTCAGCTAGCTTTAGAAGATATTTTGTACTTTAAATGCTTTGTTTAATGTTCTTAGTGTATTAGGTCTAGTGGCTGGTGTTTTAAGTTTTAGCTCCTGTCCTATATATATGTAAGCTTCAACATCAATGAAAATCAGATTTTGGTTGTTGAAAAAATTGTTATAAATCGTCGAGTTTAAAGATTAAAAACCCGGTGTTTTTATTCTAATTGCACGAACTTCTTGGGAGGTAAAACTACAAGAGTTCAATCTTTGCACGAATTTGTTGGGAGGTAAAACTACATGAATTCAATTCAATTATCAGAATTTGAGAGTGATTCTCTTATTTTGTTAATTCAAACCATTTTAGTTTAAAGGTTGAGAGTGATTCCCATCCTTAGCTAAAAAAACCGAATACATAGTTTCAAGAGCGATTCTTTTAACTTGTGTTCAATCTATCCTAAACACCATTCTTCATAGAGTCGTGTTTGTATCAAGTGGTATCAAGAGCTCAATTCTGAAATGGGAGACGAGATGAGTGATAATGCTAGGAGAGACGCCATGCTAGAAGGACTAGCTAGGCAAAACGAAGCATTACAAGAAATGATGACTCAATTAACCTTAGAAATGTTTAAGAAGAAACCTAAAGACGAAGAGAAGACTTCTAAGGCTGATGATAGGGGATTAAAAATTGAAGTTCCTGAATTTGATGGAACTAGTGATCCGAAAGTGTACCTTGAATGGGAACGTTCCTTAGAACGTTTCTTTGAATACAAAGATACTCCACACGAGAAGAAGTACAAGGTAGCTGTTTTGAAGTTAACCAAATATGCATCCATTTGGTTAGAAGGCGTTAAAAGACAAAGGGTGAAGGAGAACAAATCCAAGATTGCTACATGGGAGAAATTGAAGAAGCAATTGAGGAAGCGTTTTGTTCCAGCTAACTACGAGCAAAATCACTATGTTAGATGGTCCACACTCAAACAAGGCGCCATGTCCATGGAGGAGTACATCAAGGAATTCGAGAAGCTATCCATTGTTTGTGAAATAGAAGAAATGGAGGGGCAAAAGTTAGGCCGATTCTTAGGAGGCCTAAATGAAGATGTACGAGAGAAAGTGGAGGTGTACCCATACCTTACTTTCGATGAAGCTTGCAAGGTGGCTCTTAAATTTGATAGCCAAAAGAAGAAATCAGTCGCAATTAAGTCTTATTCAAAACCGTTTAGTACTTTTAAAGCTAATCCTAGTACTAGTAACTTTGATAAGGACAAAAAATCATATTTCACAAAGAAAGATAAGGAGAAAGTTGTAGATGATAAAACCTTAAAACTAAAATGTTTTAAGTGTCAAGGTTATGGTCATTACCAATCTGCTTGTCCTACTAAAAGAGTCATGACTATAAGGGACGTAGAAGAGATATAAGAGTTGGAAAAATAATCTCTTTAAGAAATGGAATGTGATAAAGGTGAAAGTGAGGAGGACGTGTGTAATCAAGAAATGGAGGGTGAAACATTGGTTCTTAGGAGGTCCTTATACTCTAGTGTCGTGGCTGAAAATGAGGAGCAAAGAGAAACCATTTTTCATTCGAAATGCTTAGTGAATAAAAAGGCTATGCACGTTAATCATAGACGGTGGTAGTTGTACTAACGTAGCTTAAATTGAACTTGTAGAGAAGTTAGCGTTACCTACTACTAAACATCCACATCCTTATAAACTGAAATGTTAGATGATGATAGTGAAGTAAGGGTGATAAATAGAGTTTTAATCACGTTTTCAATTGGAAATTATGAAGATGAAATTCTATGCGACGTAATCCCTATGACTGCTTGTCACGTTCTACTTGGTAGACCTTGGCAATTTGATCGGAAAGTTGTTCATGATGGTTCTACTAATGTGTATAAGGTGAATAAGGATGGCAAAATCAAAACCTTACTACCATTACCCCTTCAAAAATCCGAAGCACAAAACCAAAACCGAAAGAAAATCTAGTGTGTGGCAGCGTGTTTTTGGGGAGTAAAAGATTCGAGAGGGAGTTGGAGGCTAATCATGTTGTGTATATTCTGGTTGCTAAGGAGGTGAACGAGGGAATGGAGGTTGATGATCCAAAATTGAGGGAGTTGTTAGAGGAGTTTAGGGACGTATTTCCTAACGACCTACTACCTGGCCTACCCCCTTAACGTGGAATTGAGCATCAAATAGATTTCATTCCCGGAGCACCAATTCCAAATAAGCCTTCTTATAGATGTAATCCGAAAGAAAGTGAGTAATTACAAAGCCAAGTCAGTGAGTTGATGAAGAAAGGCTACATGAGAGAGAGTAAGAGTCCGTGTGTTGTTTCGGCTTTACTTGTGCCAAAAAAAGATGGAACTTGGAGGATGTGTATTGATAGTCGTGCTGTTAATAACATAACCATAAAATACAGGTTTCCTATCCCTATATTAGATGATATGCTAGACGAATTGAGTGGATCCAAGGTGTTTTCGAAAGTCGATTTGAGAAGTGGATATCACCAAATCTGCATGAGAGAGGGAGATGGATGGAAAACGGCTTTTAAAACGAAGTATGGGTTGTATGAATGGCTGGTTATGCCATTTGGTCTCACAAATGCCCCTAGTACGTTCATGAGATTGATGAATGAAGTACTTAGGCCATTTTTGGGAAGGTTCGTGGTTGTCTATTTGGATGATATTCTTGTTTACAGTTCTAACAAGGAAGAGCATTTAAATCACTTGCAGCAATTGTTCGAAGTTCTAAGAGAGCAAAAACTCTACGGCAAGCTTGAGAAGTGTATGTTTATGCAAAGAGAGATTGGCTTTCTTGGCTTCATCATTTCAGATGAAGGTGTGAAAGTGGATCCATCCAAAGTAGGGGCAATTTTCTCTTGGTCGGTTCCAAAAACTATCATCGAGGTGAGATCTTTTCATGGTTTAGCTTCATTTTATAGGAGGTTTATAAATAATTTCAGCACTTTATTAGCTCCTATAACTGAATGCACTAAACATGGAAAATTTGAATGGAGTGAAGCAGCTCAAAAGGCATTTGAACTTATAAAGGAGAAAATGTGTAACACGCCTATTCTAGCTTTACCTGATTTTACTAAAACATTTGAAGTTGAATGTGACGCAAGTGGAACAGGTATTGGGGCTGTTTTGATTCAATGTGGCAGGCCTCTCGTTTATTTTAGCGAGAAGCTTAACAACGCTAAATTGAATTATTCGACCTATGATAAAGAGTTTTACGCTATGGTTAAAGATCTTAATCACTGGAGTCACTATTTGCGACCACAAGCTTTTGTTCTTCATTCTGATCATGAATCGTTGAAAAACATTCATGGACAACATAAGCTTAGTGCTCGTCATGCTAAATGGGTAGAATTCTTACAATCTTTCAATTTTGTTGCTAAGTATAAAGCTGGAAAAGCTAACAGCGTAGCAGATGCATTATCTCGGAGACACGTATTGCTTAATATGGTGGATTCCAAGGTACTTGGGTTCGAATTGATCAAAGAATTCTATGTTCGTGATGATGAGATGCGTGACCTGTTCGTGGCTACCAAAGATGGTCCAAAAGACCATTATCATCAAATGGAGGGGTTCTTATTCAAAGGGAACAAACTTTGTGTTCCTAAGTGTCCCGTTCGTGATTTGCTGATTAGAGAAGCTCACAGAGGTGGTTTGGCTGGCCATTTTGGCGTTAGCAAAACCATGGAGCTGTTACAAGAACATTTTTCATGGCCTCACATGATAAGAGAAGTGCACGTTGTTTTAGCTCGTTGCGGTGTTTATCAAAGAGCAAAAAGCACGTTCCATAAGGGGTGGTACACTCCTTTACCAGAACCGGAGAGACCATGGGAAGATGTTAGCATGGATTTCATTGTAGCACTTCCTAGAACACAAAGAGGAAAAGACTCGATCATGGTGGCCGTGGACCGTTTCTCTAAAATGGCACACTTCGTGCCTTGCCATAAAACAGAAGATGCTAATAACGTTTCTTGTTTATATTTCAGGGAAAATGTACGTTTACATGGCGTACCAAGAACTATTGTCTCGCATCGAGATAGTAAGTTTTTGAGTCACTTTTGGAGGTCCCTATGGAGAATGATGGGTACTAAGTTGTTGTTTCATACTTCGCATCACCCGCAAACGGACGGTCAAGCTGAAGTGACCAACCGAACTCTAGGCACCTTTTTTTAAGGGGCTTAGTGAGCAAAATAGGAAAAGATTGGGACGTCAAGCTATGCCATTCGATAATAAGTTTGCATAATTGCATACAATAGAACTCCAACTTTTGCAACCAAACATTCACCATTCGAAGTAGTATATGGGGTAAACCCTTATGTACTGATTGAGCTTATTTCATTGCCTAAGGATTCTTATGTCCATGGAGATGCTAGGCAGCAAGCTAAAGCAATGGTGAAGATTCACAAAGAAATACACACCAACATTGAGAAAGCAAACGAGATGTACAAGAAGAAAGCAAACAAAAGCCGAAAACCAAGGGTGTTTGCTCCCTGAGATTTGGTGTGGATTCACTTAAGGAATGAGAGATTTCCAAGCAAAAGGAAGCATAAACTTATGCCTCGAGCTGAAGGGTCTTTCAAGGTTCTTGAACGTTATGGAGACAATGCTTACAAAATAGACCTTCCCGGAGAATATGGCGTGGCAGCAACGTTCAATGTAGGTGACTTATCCCCATACTTGGAAGATGAAGATGTGCAAGAATTGAGGACAATTCCTTTTGAAGAAGGGGAGGATGATGCGAAATCAGTTGTAAATCAAGATGTATTACCAAGTACTAATCTTGATAACAACAAAGGAGAAATTCATGGCCTAAAGATTAGCGCTAATGTAATCATGCTAAGCAACGACGAAAAAGAAGCTAAGTAAGTTAGTAGCTGCCCATGGGTGTTGGGGAGGTGTGTGCTTAAGGTGCTTATTATCAATTAGTGTTAATTAAGTCTTAAACATGATTTACGTTCACTAATTGTACTAATTAGCTACTTAGCTCTTAAAATCAGTTTTTGTAATTTTCTGTTTTGTAAAGCCGGTTTTAGTTTGTTTTGGTTAGGAGTATTTTGGACGTGTAATATGGGATGTAATAATCTCTTAGCTGACTTATTGAGATGCTTAGGCAACTTGCAGCATTTGAGCTAAATGATGAGCTCATTGCTTAGGTGGAGATATCTTCATGTGAAGGAAAGGTTCTTATTGGTTCCTCTCCTAAAACCCATGTTCCAAGTGAAGCAGCAAGCAAGTGCCTGATTTCAGCTAGCTTTAGAAGATATTTTGTACTTTTAATGCTTTGTTTAATGTCCTTAGTGTATTAGGTCTAGTGGCTGGTGCTTTAAGTTTTTAGCTCCTGTCCTATATATATGTAAGCTTCAACATCAATGAAAATCAGATTTTGGTTGTTGAAAAACATTGTTATAAACCGTCAAGTTTAAAGATTAAAAACCCGGTGTTTTTATTCTAATTGCACGGATTTCTTGGGAGGTAAAACTACAAGAATTCAATCCAATTATCAGAATTTGAGAGTGATTCTCTTATTTTGTTAATTCAAACCATTTTAGTTTAAAGGTTGAGAGTGATTCCCATCCTTAGCTAAAAAAACCGAATACATAGTTTCAAGAGCGATTCTTTTAACTTGTGTTCAATTTATCCTAAACACCATTCTTCATAGAGTCATGTTTGTATCATGGATTGGATGTCTACAACAGCTTCTTTTTCAAGATTGCTTGGCCAATAGTTCAAAGTGATGTGTGTGATGCCATTTTGGATTTTTTCACAACTAGGAAAATATTAAAAGAGGTTAATGTGACCTCAATTACTATTGTCCCAAAAGTTCCTGTTCCTGCCTCATGTAGGAGACTACAGGCCCATTGCCTGCTGTTCTACCCTATATAAGTGCATTTCCAAGCTCCTATGTCAAAGGCTTAGCCAGGTTCTCCCAGATATCATATCTCAGGACCAAGGAGCCTTTGTCTCATGTAGATCCATTCTCGATAATGTCCTTATTTGCCAGGATCTGATCAAAATGTACAATCAAAGGCATGCTCCCCCTTGTTGTTTAATGAAGTTGCACCTTAAAAAGGCCTATGATACTTGTAGAGTGGGAATTCATTAGGGAAATCATGACCGAGCTTGGTTTTCCTAGCTTCTTCACTCGGCTTATCATGACTTGCTTGTCCACAACTAGCTACTCAATCATGATTAATGGTTGTCCGACTGATTTGATCCTGCCAAGGAGAGGGCTCAGACAAGGAGACCCTTTATCCCCTCTCCTCTTCACTCTCTGTATGGAATATTTCTCAAGGTGTATGCAGGTTGTTGGTGATCATCCTCACTTTAAATTCCATTCTAGATGTAGATATCTCAAGCTTAAACACTTATGCTTTGCCAATGATCTACTCATGTTCTGCAAGGGTGATGTCCAAGTTGTGCAAATTATGTTGAGTGCCTTCAACACCTAATCTGACTCCGCTGGACTTAGTGTGAATCCAGCTAAGTTCTCCATTTATTGTTGTGGGATGGATGATAACATCAAAGACTCTATTGGTAGTCTTTTTGGTTTCTCTTTTGGTGATCTCCCATTCAGATATCTTAGAGTCCCTATTAGGACTAGGAAGCTTCAAGCTGGTGAACGTGAGCAACTGGTCAAGAAAATGGTGGCTAGGATTAAAATCTGGAGCCCAAGGCATCTATCCTTTATAGGGAGAATCCAGCTTGTGAACTCGGTATTAATGAGCATTAGTGTTTATTGGAATCAGATATTCATTCTTCCCAAAAAAAAAGTAATCAATAGAATTAATGCAGTGTGCAGAGTTTATCTGTGGTTTGGTACCTATGATGATAGTAGACCAGGGCCAGTGGCATGGAACACTCTATATCTCAAAGAGAATCAAGGTGGCCTTGGGTTTAGAAACTTGGCTTTGTGGAACCAAGCTACAGTTGACAAGCTAGCATGGGTAATAGCCAAGAAACAAGACAACCTTTGGGTTAAATGGGTACATGCTATCTATATCAAGGACAAAAACTAGTTGGTGTATCATCATCCAGTCAATGCTAGTTGGGCTATGAAGTATATTTCCAGAGCCAAGGAAGCATCGACAGATAGGTTCAACTCCACAACATGACTCACTACCAATTCTTTCTCAATTGGGGGTACTTATAAGCTTCTTTGTGAAGCTCAGGAGAAGGTGAGTTGGCACACTTATGTTTGGAATGGATTTTGTATTCCAAAGCACAGATTCATTCTATGGCTCACTCTTCATGATAGACTGAAAGTAAGAGACAGATTGTCTAAGTATGGGGTTTGTGATAGCATTCAATGCCCTATATGTGACCAGGTTCCAGAATCAATCACTCACCTATTCTTTGAGTGTGCCTACAATCGAAGTGCTTCACAACCATTCTCTTATGGCTTGGCATTTAGAGTATCAAGCTCAGAGTTATACCCTATGCTTGACTGGGTAAATAGATACTGTAAATCTTTGTTCAAAAAGAAAGTGTTTTTGCTTGCTATTGCTGCTCTGAGCCTATCGAGTCCGGAGAGCAAGAAACTCAGTTGTTTGGGATATGACTGTTCCACAACCTGAGCATACCATTCAAAACATTAAATTTTGTGTAAAAAATAGGATATGTAAAGTCTAAGGAAAGAAAACCAACAATACTGATAGGTTTGGTTTGACAGCTTGTAATAGCTTGGCTTTCTAAGCCTATTGTTTTTGCTCGCCTGCTCCTGGTGAGCCCTTCCTAGAAGGTACCACTGGTCCTGGGTTTAGGCTTAGGATATATTCCTAATTTTATTGCAATATATACTTTTCTTACTTGGCAAAAAAAACCTTTTAAATTAAAAACATACCTATTTTGCATTGTACTTGTTACTTTCTTGTTATTTGGAAAATAAAAAAGCCTAGATTTATAATACTTATAATGAGTTTCTGTTAGTGCAAGAACTTGTAGACGCGAGTTCCTGTACGAACTGGAACTCATGTATTCCTGTCATGCTTGTGAAAACGTTTTCAATAAAATATTTTTGCATAAGAAAATAAATAAAAAGGTAAGTTTTCGTAAAGAACACCTTGCTATGCAAAGATAATGTTTGTCTGTTTATTAGCAAGGAACTTACATATTGGTACAATTAATCTAAAATAAAGGAACTAAGTAGCAGTCATAGGAACACGTTTAATGGTATAAGGTGGAATGGTTAAAAAACACCAGTTAAGTTTTTAAAGGCTAAAATCTAGGAAGATTGAGTTCAGGATTTTTTTTAATTAAAAATAATTTTAAAGAAAATATTTGTACGTAAGAGATTTTACCTTATTTGAAAATAAAATCTTTTTGTTTTAAAGAAAATCATTTTAGATATTGTTTGTTAAAAGGGTTTAAATTAAGTTTTATTACGTAAAATATCTTTTTAGGAAAAACCAAAAGTTTAGGAAATAATACACAACTAACTGCTAAAATGTAGGAAGTCATTACTAGGTTGTTACACACGTTCAAATTAAACGTGGTATTAGTGGGAGATCATGGAGCTTGTTCCTCAAGCCAAGGAACAACATGGGTTAATGTTTGAAACCACTAATACATGTTTAATCCCACGTTTCATACAATGAGTGCTATTAATATACAAGTTCAATTAAGTTATTATCTGACTGATGTCATTCCATAAGGTTAAGCTTAATGAATAATGTTATAAAAGAATTATATATTTCTATTCCTCATTTTGAGTCAGTTCCTATGAGTTCCAAGTTCCGACGAGTGCCAATCTCATTTATAGTTCTTCAGTTTCTACATACTAGAGTTAAACTAAATTATCAAATGTTTATATTTGAGTATGGGGTTAAAGGGTTTGAGTGAACTCTTGTAATGGGAAGTTGGCCAAGAGTTTGAGTGAATTCTTGTATCAAGTTCGAGTTAGGAACTTAATTAAGTTCTTGTTGTGTATGCGTAGACTTAAGGTAGAGTCTATCCAGGGGTGAAGCAAGAGTCTGAGTAAACCTTTCGTGAAGAGTTATTTGAACTCTTAAGAGACTTAGACTTAAGTCTAGAGTATAGAGTGGAAGTTGTGAGAGAGTTGGAGTTTCGAGTGGAACTTGGGTATGTAATAGGTTGTAACAGAGAAGGTACCCAATTATTGTGAAGAGTTTAAATCCGGATGAGGTCGTGGTTTTTCTTCTTGTATTGAGACAAGAAGTCTCCATGTAAAAATCTCTCTTGCATTTTCAGTTCCTTATTGCTTATGTTTAAAATTCCGCATTATTTGGACCATATAAGTTCCACACTGAAACTCACCCCCTCTTGTAGTGTTCCTTCCGATATCACAAAGACGTTCCAAGATTGATTTGTTGATGACGAAATATGGATCTTTTAATATGTCTAAAGAAGAGAATATATGTGATATGTTTACTCGCATTATGACTATTATTAATGAGTTGAAACCACTTGGAAAAGATTTTACTCACGAGGATCTTGTTAGAAAATTATTGAGAAGTCTTTCAGGTAAATGATTACCAAGGTAACAACCATTCAAGAGGCCAAGGACTTGCCTGTTCTATCTTTGGAACGACTAATTGGAACACTCATGACCCATGAAATGTTGGTTAATTCCAAGGAAAAGACCACTGCCAGGACCAGAGGTGTTGCACTAAAGGCAAACGAGTCAGATGAGAATGATATGATAAGCCTTATTGCAAAACAATTCAAAAAGTACCTAAGAACTCATTCTAAAGGAAACTTTTCAAGAGGTAGATTTTTTCCAACTCTTCTAAGAAAGTTTCCACTAACTATGGCTGTTTTAAGTGTGGTGATCCTAGTTACATGATTAAGGAATCGCCTGACTAGAAGAATGAGAAATCAAAGTCAGGATATTCTGGAGAGAAGAAAGTATTTAAGAAGGCTATGCTAGCCTCTGTGTGGGGTGACTCTGATTCTGATGATGAAGAGGAGTCACAAGAAGCGAATCTGCACTTAAGTGCTTTTCTAGGAGAAGAAATAAACCAGTCCCAGACCAGTGCCAACAAGGATACTGTTATGTGCTTAATGGCTAGTAGTACTAGTCCCAGACTATTGATTTTGATTCAAATAAGGAGAGTGCAAGTACTTTTTCCAGATCTGATTTGCCGACTTGCTTTAGAATAATTCTCGTGGATGATAGTAAAGATCTGTATAAATATTTATTGCTCTGAAGGCCTCTAATGCACTAGTGGAAAAAAAACCTTAAATGACACAAGCAAACTGATCCAATTCTCCCGATCAGTAAGTTTTTGTTAACTGGTCCGGTTCTCCACCAAAACGGACCAGTTTAGTGGCCCAAAGAAATTTAAGGCCCAGCGTCCCTCATAACATCTCCTTAGCTTCCTGTCTCCTCTCTGCAGTTCTCTCACTCCCTCTCACTTCCCTCCCATCCATTTCTCTTCCCGGTCACGAAGACAAGAACCCTCACCCCCACTTCCCACTTCCCTCTTCCCTCTTTTCTTCTCATCTACACCCATTCTTGAGGTCTTCCGTCATTTCCTCTTCATTTTCCACGTCTTCGTCTTCTATGCGTTTAATTTTTCATCACAATTGATATCAAGAGAGAGAAAGTCGGGCACTGCTCCTTCGTCTTCGTCATCTGCTGATTCTTCGTCTTCGTCAGAATTCATATCAAGAGAGAGAAAGTTGCGCCCTTCTTGGATCTGGGCAAAACCACACTATTTGTTTAGGGTTTGAGATGGTACGTATTTCCTTAATTTTTTGCGTTTTTAATTTATCTAACAAAAATCAACAAAATGTAAAAGTCTTTGAATTTTCCGAGGAAGCTTCATGATCTGCAAAGCCTTTCTTTCCTTTTTGTTCCTCTGTTTATCTTTCTTCTTCTTCAAGAAATTCTCAATCTCATTGCAATTAAGGACTTCTAGTCCTGCATCATTGACGAGGTTCAGTCACATACCTCTTAGCTGCGAAAGAACCCCTAGCTAGCGAAGGGTTATGGACGTTTGAAAGGTCCAATTTCAACTAATCGATGATAAGCTTCAGCTCTGCTGCATTTGCGGCTTCCATTGGCGCCCTAGCGTGAAACACGCAAAGGAGCCGATTGTTTGGTTCTCAAATAAAAACGGCTAAAGGCTGAACTGTTCGAAGCACATTTTAGCGTTGTATAATACTTCCTCCCTTTAAAAAAAAATTAAGTTTTGACTTTTAACTGTTCACAAACTTCTGTTTTCAAATTCAATGTAAGGAAAAACATAATAATGTGTGATCTTGTTATGAGCATTTTTACGAAAAGTTGCATAATTACAAAAATACCATTAATGACACGGGAGGGATGTAGACCATTCGATTAATGTTATTTTCGTGATTATGCACCTTTTCAAACTGGTTCCCAGTTTCTTTACTTTTACAGAAGTCTCATTTACTAAGTACTTATGGATCAATTTTCTCTACTTTTACTCGTTTTTCCTTTACTTTTCATATTTAATTAACTTAATCTTATCCACAACAATGCTTTTACAAAATAGATTGAAATGTTAGTTGTAATTAATGATATTTAATTGTTATTAATGTGTATTTTTCCTTAAAATTAAAAATATCAAGTATAAAAAGTTGCATATTTCGTTATTTACTTTTTAGTCAAAATGATTACTTTAATGTCCTTTTGCTTTACAATCAAGGGGCGAAATTGGTTCACATTCTCATTAATTATAGACTTGGTTCTCATTAAAACCCGGTCATATATATATATATATATATATATAGAGAGAGAGAGAGAGAGAGAAAAGTGAGTTCATATGAGAATGCATACTTACATGAGAAATGAGAATGGATTTTACGCACTATAACTCTAGTGAACAAGTGACTAATGTCCAACTCTTTTAGTAGATACCGCTTCGGATTAATTCAAAAATTGACTCACATCAGGAGAATTTGCACTTTCTTCCCCATTTTCTGAAAATGGAAGAAAATTTCAAAAATCAGCACTAATGTACAACTCTTTTAGTAGATAAATTTTGTTTAATTTTCAAGCTAACCTAACAAAATCTAGAACGGAGAAGACATTGAAGAACTAAATGACATGGAATCAAAATCCCTATATTATCAAGAACAAAGAAAACACAATCGACTACTACCACATGTCATTTCAACAATTTTACAGTAGTTTTAGGGGTTCACTCGAATAACAAAACCAAAATCATCAAATCACAGCAAAAAGCAAGTAGAAAGATTACATCAGAAACCAATTAATCGAAGAATTAAGGAAACAAAACCTAAGAATTAGAAATTAGACGAGAAAATTTAGTCGACTTACCACTCATTTTCGTCGAACTAAGATTGATTTGAAATTTCAGGGGGTGGGGGGGGAGAGTTGTGAATGAGATGAAGAGGAGAGAGAGGCGGCAGAAAGATAGGCTGAGCAAAGAACAACAACCAACAACAGCCTACGAAGAAGAAGATATCAATAAACTGCTATAATAGTAGTGATACTTGCGTTGGTAAAGGGTTTGGTCAGTCCGTAAAGTCGCTTGGTCAGCTGTGTGTAGGTGGTCCCGGTTGGATGGTCCATCTGTTCCTGTGAACTATAACTCTTATCATAGTAATTTATCAGTAGAACAATGTTGAAGAAAAAACTCTAAAAAGTTTTTTCAAAGGTTTTTAATTCCAATAAGCACCCAGTTCAAAAGAAATAGATTACTAAAAAAGATGATCCATTTGATTGGGAAAGCCATCTATTTCCAAAGATACTATTTATGATAGAATCTCCAATTAGGAATTTCTATATGGTAGAGGAATTCATATAGAAGAATTCACTACTATTGCTCTGAATGACACGTGTCTATCCAACTACTAGATAATGAGTCTGTCCAAACACATCTAAAGAAGGTTTTAGATATATCCATTTTGGTTGTGTCCAAATAGCCATCAAGCCAATGGTTCGATTAGGTCTTGATTGTCCATTTATGTTTGCTTTAAGAGTTAAATCTGTTCAATCTTTTAAAGATTCTTTATTGGCTTTGGCAAATACTAATATTTGTTAGGGTCCAATTATATTAATTATTTTCCAAATTTGAGTAAAGACCTTGAAGATCCTTATATTCTTCAGTCTTTAACTCTAGACATCAATATTTCCAAAGATATCCAATTCGATGATGCAAGAAATTTTTCTGTTATGTATCGAATTTATTACAAATTGTTAAATACCCTATTGAATCTAAGATGCAAAATACGTTTTGCTCCTGGTCAAACTTTACTATTCAAAGTAGAGCATGGTAGAGCTACTACTTATGTTCCTCAAACTCTAAACTGGGATGAAGTAACCATTCTAGATGAATGGCAACTTCAAACAACACCAATTCCAAAAGGAAAAATTAACGTCAGGGGTCCCAATTATGAGTGAACATTTTTAATAGGTGCGACTATCATCTAACCTGTGGAGGTCCCAACTTTGACGGGTTGTGACTTTGGTTGGGTCCAAATGACCTATAACCGGTTCACCAAGTTAACTTGTAATGAATGGGACTCATTATCCTTGCCATTTTCTTCTTCAAAATTATATGGTAAAAGCCACCATTGTTGATCCTCACCATTATTGATCTTCCAATATCACCTTACCATGTTTAATAATGGCATCCCAAGCTCTCAACTCAACACTTATCTCATCAAAATTTCCTCTTTAGTGGCTCGAAATTCATTGTCATAAAACGTATTCCACTGAATTACTGCATAAATTATCACCACTCATTTCTCTCTTTTCCTCTTTAATTTCCACTAACAATTTATCCAACTTCTACTATCAAATTCAATTTGGAAATTGAAAAAAAAAATTCCATAATTTTGAAGATGAAAAGTTCAAACAATCGTCCATCGAGAGAATTTCGGATCTCAAAAACAAGAGAGGAGAGAGAAAGTGAGAATTTTCGGTTCTTGAGGCAAAAATATTGGGGGAAAAAGTTGCACGTGGCGGATAATTGTCAAAAGAAAAAGTTGTTAATTTGAATTCTGCGGCAAGTCAACGACAATGGTTACTTAATGATAAAATTTGATTCTAAATGCTATTTTTTGAACGAAAAGAACAAAACTAATTAAGATGCAAAATTATACGACAATCATATAGTACTGCAGTAGATAATTTTATTGAAAAATTGAATTGGGGAATTTTCATCAATGCATCAATGAATCAACGTTAAGACAATAGAGGATTGACATGCCCTTTTTTCTTTCTTCTCTCTTTTTTATTACCCAATGTCCATTGATCTCCTCCTCCTAACTGTCTCACTCGTCCTGCTTTTATGATTCTCAGGAAACACCCACATCACAAAAACCTTAAATCCTATCACAAATTCTGCAAAATTTCGAAATTTAGATGAAGATTTTCTAGTTAAAGATGAAATTACAGAGGATTAACAGTTAGAAGAAGGTGGGAAAGGGGTTTCAAAAAGAAAGAGAAAATGGGGGTTGGAGAGGTGACATGCCTTTTTAATGAACTCACATGACTTATTACCTGCTGCAACTTGTTAAACAACCTGGAGGGTCCAAGCAAAGTCACAATCCATCAAAGTTGGAACCTCCACAGGTTAATTAATAGTTGGGACCTTCTAAAAAAGTTCGCCCATAGTTTGGCCCTCTGATGTCAATTTTTCCATTCCAAAATATTTAACAGATAAAAGAGTTGAACAAATTATTGAAGGACCAGATGGAAGAGTTCTGATTCGATTTCATTCGAATAGAGAATTTCCATCTTTTTCTTCCAACTCTGATTTTCAAATTGCAAGATCTTTTTGCTCTTACGAACGATCCAATACTTTTCAAAATGTTGAAGATATACCTTCTTCTTTTTAAAATTATAAAATTTTCGAAAAATCTCCCATTCCAAAACTAGTTGATGATGACTTCCCATCGCCAACTAAGTATGATATGCGACCTCCAAAATACTCTAGTTTAAATGTTCTCGCTAGAGAAGGATTTCAAATTGCTAAAGAAATGCTTCGAAAATATTTTCATGATCTAAAACATGTTGATCAGAGAATAAGGTTTTTCTCCAATTTTGATAAATCTGCTCAAGATTTTGTTTGTGAGCAATGGTATCATCCATCCATCCTCCTTTAACAAGTTTGCAAGTTACCACAGATGAAGGTACTTGTCAAGCTGCTCCATTTAAAGTAGGAAGAGATGCTGATGACAAAAAAGATCCTTCATTAGGAGATATCAAAAAGATTTATGAACAAAATAATTTTTCAAACACAATTTTACATACGATTTCCAAACAAGTTGATTTGATTTCTACTCAAATTGATTCTTTAAAAGAATGCAAATTTGATAAGTTTGAGAAATAGTCTTCTAAAGAAATAGATGATTTGTCAAAGAAAATAAACGGAAGTTCTCTCTAGTAGTAAACTCCAAGTTTTCCAAATGAAATTACAAAACCCCTTATTAATGTTCCAACTATCTTTCCGATTTCAAAAGGTATTAGTAATAGTAATAAACAAATTCTAAAAAGAATTTCTAAAAGATTAGATAAAAACATCACATGTATAGAAAAGGATAAAGAGGCAAATGCAATTGTTAAAGCCTTTTCTTCAGGTGATGAATCCTCATCTCAGATTAATAGAATTCGTTTAAAAAACTGGAGGATTAATCCAATGAGAAATTATTATTCTAGACCTACTCCTCCTTATCTTCAATTTGAAAAAAGAGGAACCTATGGTCCTCAAAAGATTTATTCTGGTGACCAACTATATGATTGGAATATAGATGGTAGATCAGAATTCGAAATTTCCAAAGTCTTACAGGAAATGTGTATTGCCGCTAGTGCATATTTTCAAATGATTTCACAAATGATCAAATTGCTTTCAATATTGTGAGTAGTTTTTTCTGCCAATTAAAAAGCTAGCTACCAAAAAAAAA